>ML794214.1:163516-197992 GCA_009831015.1 Picea engelmannii | reverse complement strand
GACGTCATCAACGGGCGATAAGGCCAGGTACGCTCTCTTGTTAGTAGAGTAAAATGCACTAAAACTTATGATAGGATCAGAACCTCGATGGTAAGTGGATTATATGATTGTTATTTATTTGTTTCAGCTATTATACTGTAACTGATGTGAACGCCAACTCAACGGTGTAATGTCCCTGCCCGCAATTTTTGTTTTCTACATGTCCTTCCCTTGACATTGGCCACTCTAGCCTTGCATCTAAAACCTTTAGGCGACTGGATTTTACCTCTGCGGGATGTGTAGTTTCGTGCCTGCATCGATGTATTTTGTTGTAAATCTCCTTACCCTGGTGAACGATTTTCGTGTATTAAGTTTGGACTTTCTCTTCTGCCCAATTCTGAGTGTTTTCCCTTTTACTGGTGCGAGTGTTGTCTGGGCCAATTATTTTTGTCTTATCTTCAGCGACTACACCCTAAACCCTACTGTTGCCTGCGCTATATATTTATTTCTCTATCGAGGCCCTCACTGTATTTAGTAGATAATCGATCAAGGGAGACAAGCTTCAGATTCACGGTTCTGTGGATAGAACTGAACGCTTTTTGTTATATAGATTTTGGACACTGTTCGATTTAATTATATCTATTGCAATCAAGGGATCATTACCTCCGATTGTTTAACCTCGCAGGCCTTGGAATGGGTATAGGTCTTATTTGTTTCACCGATTACTATCCATGCTGCGCTCTCACCAATTCCTGTCATCCACGAACTCTCCTCCTTTCACTTCTGTTGATATCTGTCGATAGGTCAATTTCCAGAGGGCGAATGTTCCTCCTTGTTTCTCATTAAATTTGTTTTTGGGTGTGATCTGCGTTGCTACGCTCGCTGTCAGCTCTAACACAGCCTGCGATAGCATACGAGTGTGGTTGGCCCATTCGTGCTGCCTTTTTTTTTTTTTTTTTTACCCTTCGAAATTTTAATCCTAGACTTGATCGTTCCTGGCGAATTCTAGTGGTTGCTTATGTATTTTCGTTCTGGCACTGCGAATTGGGTGGCATCCGAATTTTTGTTCTGGCCATTCGCATGACAGTCTGTAGATGCGTTCTATCAACAATGCGCATTTTTCTGTGGACGTTTTAAATGACATTCACTGATATATATTGGGCGTCTATTGGTCTGCGTTTTAAATGTTTAATGGTCTGCATTACTGATATATTTTTGGGCGTTTTAAATGGCATGCATTATGTAATACAGGGGCGTTTTCTTTCAGACTGGGCATTATTACATTTGCGGTTTTATTTTATTTTTGGGTCTGCGTCCTCATTCATGGGCTTTATTACAGATGCGTTTTTCTTTTTGGGTCTGCGTTTTTATTATTCTTTAATGCCTGTTTTGTGCACCTTTTTAGCTGCGCGGGTTCCGTCCTTAAACACTTGCTCATCGCCTCATTTCGCCTTTAAAATGGTAGCAGCCAGTCGAAGTCGAGATTCTAGGATAACAAACCAATGGCTCATGCCATCTGGACAATCCAGTAGCTTTATTTAGTGCTTAATATAAGCGAATTACCAGGATGACTGTATGGGTGTAACTGTCGACCACCTGTCTGACGGAAGATTTTGGTTCCCTGTAATTACATGCAAGGATATCCTGAGATATTGCCCGGTTGTCAATACTAATTGGTAGAACTGGTAAGTGTTAATGTCACCGAGACTATGTAATTATGATGTTATCTCTTTATATTGACATCCTTGATTATTGTTATCCTTAACCATGGTCCTTTTTAATATTGATATCTGTCATTTACAAATATTGCCCCTTTTTAATTATTGTCATTTTAAGTTTTATTATATATAGATTGCCATTTTTTTATTATGATGTATATTGCTATTTTCAAATTGATGTCAGCTATACTTATGATGTAATTCCATATATTGACATCTTTAATTAATTGTTATCTTTAATTAGAGTCATTTGTAATATTGATAGTTGTCATTTCCAAATATTGCCCTTTTTTTTAATTATTGTCATTTTAAATTTTATTATTTTATAGATTGCCATCTTAAATTATGGTGTATATTGTTAATTTCAAACTGATGTTACATATAATTATGATGTTATTTTAATGCATTATTATTGAACTTTATGATCATTGATGACATCGCATTGTGAGCTCCTCATGTTTAATTGAATGTTTTATCTTGGAAGGTCATTATAATTTTGGTGTTCGTAGCATAAGAGGTATTGTAATTTTAAAAGGATGGCCCGGATATGTGAGATAAATGAAAGGTGTTTAATATTTCTGGGCAGTGTTTGTAACTTTCATCAATATTAATAAACATTTACGGTGTAGTAACCTTGAGTTAAGTGCAACAGAATTTCTGAGACTGTATTGAGGGTGTTGTTCCTTGTAGATAAGGTCGGGCTTGGTTGATAAACCTTCCGTGTGTCGGGACTGTTGGTCAGGTGGGAGGTAGACTCCCCAGGTAACCTTAGTATTTATGTCTGTGTGTGTGATATTTCGGTGTAAAGAATCCAGTGCCGTATCAAGAGTCTCAGGCTGTTTAAAGGCACAGTTTCCACTCTTGCGACACACTCTGAGCTGTATCAGTAGTCTCGGGCTGTTTAAAGGCACAGTTTCCACTACTGCGACTCCCTAAAAGATTTATTAGTTTATGCCTGAGCAGTCGGCCAGGAGCCTGTCTAATCTTCTTTTGAGAAGACATAAGACTAAAAGCACTGCTTTTCTGTGCAGAAATAGTAAACTCAACTGTTGGATTCTTCCCTCTATGTTCTTACTGTGCACCCCCAGTATGTCTTAATGTTTGTGTTGTGCGCCTTATGCCTGTGGTCGTATATTGTTGCAGTTACTCGTTGTGTGCCTTTAGTCTTCTTGTGCTGAACATCGTGGTTGCGTCTTGTTGGTTGTCGAGTGGCGACGTAGAGTCCAGTGTGTTTGTTACTTCTACACGCACGCAAACACCTTAAACAAAAAAAAAAATTGCACCTGTTTTCAGAGTCGTTGTCGTAACGAGGGGGTTGTTACATGAATATTTGAAAATTAACATTTAATGTATAATTAATTATTTGTACCTAATAGAAAACTTCAATGATTACATACATTTGAAGCACGTTGTTGTTGAGATATCTCCTCCTGCGATGCAATTATGTCCAGTTCTTTGACCATCTCCTTGTACACTTTTTTGGACATTCCTATTGGCATATTTCAGATATCAACTCGTTGGTCCTCTGGGGTTTTCATAATTTTCCTGAAAAAATAACATGACAATAAAGTATTTTATATCGATATATGAAAACTAAATATCACAAAATTGATGTATTAATAAATGAATACTTTGTAATATATATATATATATATATATATATATATATATATATATATATATATATATATATATATATATATATATATATATATATTATAAAAAAGTGTTTTTAGGAACATTATGTTTTGAATGATTCTTTTTTGTTGTTGTATTTTTTTTCTATTGCAAGTCAGACAGGTCTCATTGACCATTGCTTTGGAAATGCTTCCTGTAGTTTAAATATAACCTAATTCTTGGAATCATTAGATTGATTTCTATATTGTAAGTGGAAAGTATGTCTATACCTTTGTTCCATTATATCCCTCATAATTCTGTAAAAGTCCCCCCTCCCTTTGATTAATCTCCAACACCGCTCCATATGAGCTAAGGACCAATTCATCATCAATTACATCTTCTATATGAATTAATTTTGTTTTGTTATGATGACATTCTGTTCCCTCTTTGTTGGTTCTTGTAGAACATTAAAATTATGTGAATTAATAGATTGTTTGAAACATGCCATCTAATATTCCTAAGTATATTATTAATGAAAAAAAAAAAAAAAATTATATTGAATAGTATTTTTTCATTCACCTGATTCATCCCTTTGCAAATTTTCCACCAAGATTTATGCTCTTCTGCACTTAGATCAGAAATAATGTTATCGAGCTTCCTCATTTTGTCACCTTGCATGACACACATTAACCAATACATATTAGTTAAACTTACATATAGTTCAACCATATTAATTTTGTATAGAATTTACAGAGAAATTTTCTTTTTTGTTTTTCTGGATGTGTCATCATTGTGTCGACCAAAACTTTTCTTATTTGAACTCTTCTCACTCATATTTTTAACAATATACAACATGTACCATTCAATACATAAATTATTAAATATATTTTCTAAATAAATCACATAATTCTCAACGAAAAAAAAATCGTTGTAACTGGTGCACTTTTTATATACAAAGCATTGGTGCGTTTATTACATAAAATGCACAAGTGCGTTCCATACAACAACACACATAGAAAAATTTAATTTCTTTTTAAAAATATTGTGAATTACAATAGTGCGATATATATAGAATGCATGACAAAGACTATAGTAGAAAACAAAAATATAGCAAAAAAATTAATCATTCATAAGAAAAACAATAGAAAATTTACACACCGATGAGAAGAAAAATTAAAAAAATTATGTGACAACATTTTCTATGTTGTTTAGATGAGAGCATTGTCGATACATTTTTTTATGCACCATATTGTTTTTTTTTTAATTAGGCTTAATCGGTGCGTTCCTTATACATAAACGCACTAGTGCATTTATGTTGAGAAGGTGCACCGGAAAAGAAGAAACTGTTTTTAAAAAAAACATCAAATCGGAAACGGTTTAAAAAAATAAAATAAAAAGTTAGAGGGCTGACTATGTTTGGGATCCGATGCAATAAGTGGTCCCTTTGCATCACATGACAAACCCTTATATATAGAAAAACAAACCCATTAGATCTAAAACACCTAAAACGAAAAGCTCTAATTCTAAAGTGTTAGAGGGAGTTAAACCCTAGAGTGAAATTTTGCAATCACTTAAGCAAAAAAAAGGGTTTAAGGTGAGTATGATTTTTTTTTTTTGAATGTAGGGTTTTGAGTGAATCACCATACCCTTCAAATCCTGATTTTCTGAATATTTCTGTTGTTCCAAAGTATTCTTCTGCTCCACAGTGCTCCCCAATATGTTTCTCTTCCAAATCCGTCTCTTATAAATTTTGGAAAAATAATGAAAATATTGAATACCTTCTTAATATTAAAAAAACTTTATGAAAAGGGTTTAGAGTGAATCACCATACCCTTCAAATTCTCATATTCTGAATAATATTGTGGTTCCAAAGTATTATGCTCCTCCACAGTGTTCCTCCGTATGTCTCTCTTGCAAGTCTCTCCCCTGCAAAATTTTGCAAAATAATGAAATAATGAATATCTTTTTAGTATTTAAATGACTTTTTGAAATTCAATTCCTGCTCTTCTTTTGATTGTTAAAACAAAGTCACATTTTTTTAAAACTTTTTTGTCACGATGGTGTGTTTATGTAAGACACATCGGTGCAACCATATTACATCACACACCGATGCGTCCATACTATTTGATGCACCGACGACATATAATTGCTTTTTATTAAAAAAATCCATAAATACGGTGTGGTTGATTTTTCAACGCACCAGTGCATTTGTGGTATATAAACGCACCGATGCGTTTGTGGTTTATAAGCGCATCGTTATTCTTTTAATGTTATTTGAACTTTTACTTGTACATAAAATAATATATTCATCTCAAATTATCTTTTAGGATGAATTCACATGAATTGCAATACTTCAGTATACATTTTACGTTTTATGTCGCCTTATTCTTAAAAAATGGTTTCAAAACTATATTCAAACTCAGATTGTGGTATGGTCCTCGAAATTTGTTTTAGATATGTATGGGAAAATTTATTGCTAATTTTGCTGAAATGCAGGGAGGAAACCTTATTATATGATAAAATGACCAATTCTTCAAATTCCAGCCCATTCCATATTGCTCAAAGTCCATCGTGGAGTTCTCCATTTCCATGTCCAATAAGTTTAACTTATTTTATTTATGTTTCGATTATCTCGTTGATTTTTTTTTTATCCATGTTAATCTGAATAAAATTGTATCCAAATTTGCAGGATCCTCATTCAGAATCATGTTCAAATGTAGAAAATATTCCAGTACCGGTTCAAAAACATCAGAAGGTCTTATCATGAGAAACATACCGCAAGCAGTTGGTCAATGAAAATGGACAACTGCTTTATCCTGCCAAATGTGACATTTCAAATTCCATCCTTGGTTGATGATGGTAATAATTGTTTGGTATAATGTAATTTTAACACAAAAATTATTACATTGTGCTTAATAATATCATTGATGTACTAATGTTTAATATTTTTGAAATCAGGATTCTTCTGATGATGAGTGACCTACCTACCATATTCTGTTTCACCCCACAACAATGTAAAACCGAGAGAAGGCTACAACGAGAGCACAACTCAGAGAGAAAGCGCACAAAGAATGGTTGAATCAACCACCTATTCAATTCCCACTAAGTCCAGATTCACCGATTAGGAGTGACTACAACAATAACAGTTCTTCAAAAGTTGGCAATGGAGACAATAAAAAAGAGGTTGGTATGGATGATTACTTATGAGATAGGAATTCCATGGAGACAATGTTGTTAGATGCATTCCAGAACGATGAGCTAGGGGATGATGCTCATATCAATGATACCATTTTCAAAAGCCTAAAATCTGCTTCCACCACCCCTCTCTTTGGACCTAGTGCTCAGTCAAAGTCTACCCAGCTTGGGACAACAATGTTACTATACAACGTGAAAGAAAAGTTTGACATGTCAAATAGATGTTTCTCGACAATATTGAGGTAATTGACCAACAAGTGCCTTATATTAATTTTGAGAAATCTTTTCACACAATCAACATTAGAAATGGTTGCTTTTATAAACTTTAAATGACCTTGTACATTTCTATTTCCCACTAACTGCAGGATATTCAAAGATAAGGTTCTTCCTAGTGATAATGTTTTCCCCGGTAGCTGCGAAGAGGCAAAGAAGTTGTTGAAAATGTTGGTTGTTGAGTATATATAATATCATGCATGTACACATGATTTTATTCCATATAGAGGAGAATATGAAGACAAAGAGATATGTTTGAAAAGTGGGCTTGAAAGGTACCATAAATCAAATAAAAATGGTAAATTGCATGGTCCTCCTCATAATATATTAAGACACACGCATATAATCCCAAGGATTCAAAGGCTCTTTCGTTGAAAAAAATTAGCTATGTTGCAGGGATGGCATGCCTTGCACATAAGTGAGTCATGAGTTATGCGAATCTTAACAGATTCAATAGCCATGAAGCATATAAAGTATACATGGCCAGAAAAATTCAAGGATGAAGTACAAAGTCTATGAATCAACATAGCAATGGATGGCATTAACCCATATTTCCTCCAAAACAACAACTATTATGTTTGACCTATAATAGTTATCAACAAAAATACCCCCCCATGGTTGTCCATGAAGAATGCACATATTATGTTGGCTCGTACAGTCCCTGGTAGAAGACAAGTGAAGAATATGTATTTCTACCTACAACCATTGTGTAACATCCTGCTCTTGTGTGCACTGAGCGAACTTATTCTTTGAGGACACTTGCTTGCAAGTGATCCAGGTTTATTATATCTATTGGTCATTTTGATTATGATTATGAGATATTATGGATTTGATTATATGTTATTTGGTTGTATTTACATAGACAAGTTCTATTGACTGGGTTCTCTTGAGTGTGCAGGACTTTGGACCTCGAGGATGTAGAGGCATCGATGAAACCCCTTGGACTCTGGATCGAGTCAGAGAGTGGACTGTTGGGTTTGAATGTTGTTGATGTGACATATGTACATATGATTATATGTTATGATGATTGACTATTATTGTTGACATGATTCGTTGAAGGGTGCAGACTGACGATAGCTTGCTGACCAGACTCACATGTGGAGTAGAGGGGTCACACACGACAACCAAAGACTTGAGGGAGAGGTGTGGAAGAATCCCTACCACAACCTACTAGCACTCCCTCCATGGCTCAAATTGTAGGTTAATGATTACCTAGTTCGAGAAGACCCACGATGTCATGAGGGCAGACTGTGACAGTCACTCACAATGATTCTAAGGGGCATGAAATAAGGCAGGGGCCTTATTCCTTAGAGGCCCTTAGTCTCCCACAAGATCACCTTGAGGAGTATTGACTCCATGGGTTTGACGTCTACTAAAGTCAATCAAGAGGTGAGTGGAACCCTTGGAGCACATAGTGCGTCCTGAAGGGCATGTCGCGCAAGGAAAACAAACAGAAGCGAGTGGCACCCTTGGAGCACATAGTGCATCTTGAAGGGCATGTCGCAGAAGGAAAATAGACAGAAGCGAGTGGCACCCTTGGAGAACATAGTGTGTCTTGAAGGGCACATCGCACAAGGAAAATGAAAGAGACAAGTGGAACCCTTGGAGCACCTAGTGCATCCTGAAAGGCACATGGTGATTTTAACTGGAAAATGAATAAACTGTCGACCTTAAAATAAATGATGTGATAGGTAAGTTTTAAAAACAATTTTTTCTAATAAAAATGTCGCCCAACCTAGTGAAATTAAAACCTAGGACTAAGTAGAACTTGTGGTAAGAAAATATTAATAAATAAACATGTAACAAAAATGGGGGTAAGAAATTCAACTTATTTATTAAAGTCAAAATTATAATGGAGGATAATTTTTTTTAAAAGGGGTAATGGTTTTTTTTTATCTACACTTGCTAAATTATTTTTTAATTAAAAAGGAAAAGGGTAAATGGTTGTTTTATATACACTTGCTAAATTAATTTTTAATTAAAAAGGAAAAAGGGTAAATGGTTGTTTTATCTACACTTGATAAATTAATTTTTAATTAAAAAGGAAAAAAGGGTAAATTTTTGTTTTATCTACACTTGCTAAATTGATTTTTAGATAAAAAGGATAAAAGGGGAAACTTAAAGAAAAGGGGAAACGTAAAGAAAGAGATGAATGTCTAACTTAGTAAGAAATCTTGCCTTTAGAACTTTCCAATTATGAACTCAACTAGGAATTAAGTAAGGCGTAAGTCATTTAAGAAGTGTAAGGTAATTTTGGGACACTGATGAGCATTTTTAGGAATGCTTTTAGACGGATGAGGGAAATATGAATATTTAATAAATTGATTAATAAAATTGATTTTCTGGTGAAACTAGGGGATCAAACGACATGTGTACGGGGGAGGTTTTTCGAAATTAATTAACTGAAAAAGGAATTTAATGAGAATTTGGTGAACTAATTACTTAAAAACTCTATAAAAAGGATGGAGGAGGAGGAGTATGGATTTGATCTTTTTGCGTAACGTTATGCTGCTGAAATTTTACCTTGATTGAACTTTCTCTTGTGGGAGTTGGGATACCCAGCTCGGGTAACGAGTGGTAGCTCGACCTTGCAAGGCGAGATGGGTGCTAGCATTCTCTGGTATTGTGTGCGTGGCCCCTTTTCAGCTTGGGGGGCTCAGGGGGAAGAAGAGTACCCCTAGCATTGGCTGGGAGGCACCGGTAAGGTCACATCGGTTGGAAAGCGAGAGCTGGACGGAACGCACGCGGGACAACAACTTCGGAGCATTCACGTTTGGCTAAGGTACACTTGTTAAAGTTGTTACTTGCAATGGAATTTAATTTACACATGTTATTTTTCTATGCTCGGTTGAAGATTTCATTTCCATGAGCTTTCTTGCACCTGCTTTCCTACGGTATTTGTAATCCCCTTATGCTCATTGTATTATGAATTGATTTCCCATGGAAAACCCAACCTTTGATTGCAATGACTTCTCTGTGTTTGTTTTTATTGATTAATATGAAGAAAAATTTGAGTTTTTATCTTTTGTCCCTTATCCCTTAAGTTATTAGTCCGTTCCTGAGCAGTCAACCAAGAGCTGAATCAACGGTCGTCACTCCGGTGTTTAAAGACTTATAGATTCAGATGCCCTTCTTTCCTATGCATGGATAATAAGTGAAGGATAAATTTCACCTAGTTATCTAACCCTTACTTATCTTTGCATTTTTCTCTTATGATTAATCCCTGATCTTTGCGCCTTCTCGTGAATGAGTATATTTACGTTTTTGATTGATTCATTGCCGAATGATTGGTCTTTGCACCTTCTTGTGTTTGGGTATCTCTGTGTTTTGTTTGATTAATCTCTGATCGATTAGTCTCTGCGTTTTGTTTGATTCGTCTCTGTGATTTCTTGGCATATTATCTCTGTGATTTCTTGGCATATTACCTAGCGCTTGATCGGTATAATCTCTGTGATTTTAATGATAAATCCTAATGCTTCGACTAGTAAAATCTATGCATTATATTACTTACCACTGTGAATTTTTACTCCATGATTTTCCTTGACATTCTACATAGCATCAACCACGATTTTATTGGCATAATGCATAATTTTTATTCCATGATTTTATTGGCAATAAGCACAGCCTTTACTTCACAATTTACCCGACCTTTACTTAGCGTATCAACAGATTATCAATATGTTTATCAATATTTTTACCAATGGATTTATCATTAGGCTTGTTAATGGACAACGATTTTATATACATTGGTATAGACAACGATTCTATATTCTATTTTGTCTATGACAAAAATTCTATTTTGTATAGACAATGATTCTATACTCAAAGATTCTATATGACAGCGATTCTAAGCAATTCTATATGATAGTGATTCTATATGATGGTGATTCTATGTGATAGAAATTCTATATGATAGGAATTCTATATGACAACGATTCTATATGATAGAGATTCTATATGATAGCGATTCTATTCTATATGATAATGATTCTATATGATAGTGATTCTATATGACAACAATTCTATTTTATATTCTATTTTGTATATGACAACAATTCTATTCTATATTCTATTTTGTATTACTAGACAATGATTTCATACTCTTAATAGACAACAAGGGTGTATGTTTGATAGACAATAATAGCATATACTACTAGACAACGATTTCATACTCTTAATAGACAGCAAGGGCATATGTTTGATAGATAGTAAAAGCATGTATACAATAGCGTATATATTAATAGGCAGTAAAATCATGTATTTAATAGATATCAAATTATATTTGTTTCAATTTCAAAGACAATGAATTATATATTGGTTCAGTTTTAAAAGATAACGAATTCCGTTTTAAAGGACATGTTTTATATTGTTTTAAAGAACATGTTTCATATCTGTTTCAGTTTAAAAGATAACAGATTCATCCTTAGGAAAATACTTATCAGATATCTGGAATTGGAAAACAGTTACAATGAACTATTTGTTTGATAATAATTATTTTTATGTGTACATATTGATGTATGTTGGCATAGAATTTGTTGCGCCAGGAAGTTATTATGATGTATGATTGTTATAGTAGTCAGATTTCCCTTGCATCTTGTTGACTTGCTGATTGGGTGCTTAGGTATAGTCTTCATGTTTGACAGTTAATTCGGTCTCCTAACGCATTGGAGTTTTCTTGGGATATTGGTCTAGACATGTTATGTTGCGCCTTGGTGACTGTCACGCCTATCGCCTTGTGATAGCATGATTCCTGATGAGGGGATCATTGCATGCCATGATGGATAGAAGTGGATGATCACTGGGCCAAAGTCTTGTGTTTCCCGGTGTGGACATATTGTTCGTTGTAATGGATGTTGGTACTTGGTTTTGTAACGCCTTAAGGCGTTGGGTTCTACATGACTTAGAGGTTTCTAGTTCCTGGTCATTGAAGCCACTGTGTTGGGTTTTTGATGTTGTCCTTTATCTTGTAGGCATTGTCTTTCTTGTGTTGGGTGGGTAGTCATTTTTATCTGTCTTTTGATTATCGCATGTTCGTTCAGTTGCATGATGTGCTAGTGCGGTGAGTTGTTGTTGTTTGTTGCCTAATCTGTGTGCGTTGTGTTTGTCGTCAAGTTGTGTTGTTTAAATGTTGTCGTGGTTTCTTTCCTGCTTCAAACAAAAAAAAAATTGCACTTTCTTGCGTCGCTTGTATTCGTAACGATGGGGTCATTACATATGGTATCAAAGCGGGTTCAACCCTGCGACTGTGGATCTCCATGATTTCCACTGCAGTAAACCCTTGAGTAATTTAACCTAACGCTAATTAAAACTTTAACGTGTCCATGCGGTGATCTCGATTAGAGGGCACCACAAAGGTTCACAACGTGCTGCAGTGGAAGGAGGTGCGACACCTCCATAAGTGCCTGTGCCCTCGGAGTCTAACCCCTAAGGGGGAAGAACAAGCCCTTCGAATGGATTCAATTGTTGTAAGGGATGATGATGGTCTGACCAGGGTCCGTCCATACATTTTCAGAGGCCTTGATTCACCATTTTTACTGAGATGAGGTCGGGGCGCCTATACCCCTGAGGGTCCATAATGCGCTCATCCAATACGTTAGTATTCACCGTGAACTTGAGAAGGTCAAATTTCTCGAGTTCTTTGGTGCCTTGGATGGTGCAGCCGTCAAGGCATGGTTGGATAATATGGCGATGTGCTTTGCACTTCATGACTATACCTCCAACATGAAGGTCTGCATGGCGGTATTTCAACTAAAGGGGAGTGCTCTTCAATGATGGAAGATTCTCCTGCCGCAATTGAACATGTCCGTCGAAGACATGTCATGGGAACTGTTCGAGGAATGGTTTCAGGAGAGGTATCCTTTTGAGGAATTCGTTGAGAATCATCTCAACGTGTTCAACGCGTTGCGATAGGGAAGTCGTACGGTGCCCGAGTACGAGGCTCGTTTTTGGATCTGCTTCAGTATGCTCCACACCAAATTACAGAGAAACTTAAGGTCAACAAGTTTGTGTTTGGCCTTAATGTTGGGATTCAACTTTTACTTCAGGTACCAGGAATACTGGACCGAAGAAAGTGTGTTGTTATGTGGGGAGCCACATTACTAGAGTGACTTCCCAGTGGAGAGGACTAGAGCAACTGGATCAGTTGGATCCACTACCGTGGGAGATTTGGGAAAGGCCCATCAGATTCTTGCAATGGTGAATAACTGCCAGGCAGAGCACCAGTCGACTGTGATCGATACATCAAGTACCGTCGTTGACCATAACCTTAGTATTTTGATAGATCCCGGTGCTACCGAGAGTTTCATTTTTGGTGCAGCGCTAAAAATAATTAAGGTAAAGGAAGTCAAACAGGACGAGTTTAGCCTTGTAGAAATGTCTTCGGGAGCCAAATAGAAGGTTGGGGGAAAGTTGCGGGTTGTAGCCTAAACTTAGGGGATTTTGTCACCAGGGACAACCTGTACGTCACAATATTAGGATCTTATGACGTCATGATCAGTATGGACTGTTTGGAATCGCATGAGGAAATAATCAACTATAATACAAAACGGTTGAGCTTGGTCAAAGATGAGAGATAGAGACATGTGATTGTAGGTCGAAACCAGGGAGTTTCCCCGAGGTTCATCTCTTCTTTGTAGCTACGAAAGAGCATGTGAAAGGGATGTAAGATTTGTGCGATCCTTGTGTTAAACGAGAAGGGAGTAGCAGAAGGTCTAGAACACCTTTCGATGGTGAGAGAGTTTGCAGACATCTTCCCTAAGGAGTTACCTGGGATGTCGCCAGAGAGGGAATTGGAATTTACCATAGACATAAAACCGGGGAATGAACCGATAGCAAGAACGCCTTATCGGATGTCGAACCTGGAGTTACATGAGTTGAGAATGCAAGTGAAGGAGTTGTTGGACCTAGGACTCATACGTCCAAGTGTGTCACCGTGGGGTGAACTTGTTATTTTCATATGAAATAAGGATGGGTTGTGGATACTTTGCATTGACTACCATCAATTGAACAAGGAAACGATCAAGAATCAATATTTGTTGCCAAGGATTGATGATCTGTTTGATCACATGAAAGGCGCAATGGTGTTTTAAAAGATTGAATTGAGATCAAGGTATCACCAGTTACGGATCAAGGAGGATGACGTCCCTAATATCGCCTTTAAGATGATGTTCGACATTACGAGTTTATTGTTTTACCTTTTGGACTGACAAACGCCCCTGGGGTATTTATGAGTTTGATGAACGGGGTGTTACGCGAATACTTGGACAAGTTTTTCCAAGTATTCATTGACGATATTTTGATTTAATCTCGTATTTTGGAAGAGCATGACAAGCAATTGCGCTTGGTACTACAATGTCTAGAAAGGAACAAATTTTCTGGGAAATTGTCTAAATGCTCGTTTTATCAATCGAAGATTCATTACTTAGGGCATTTCATCTTCGACGAAGGTATCGCTGTGGATCTAGCAAATTTCGAGGCTATTATGAAATGGCCTGCACCGACGAATGTCCCTGAAGTGTGTAGCTTCATGGGTTTAGCAGGATACTATTGATGATTCATCGAGGGTTTTTCGAAGATAGAAAATCCGATTACAAAATTGCAGAAGAAGAACAAGAAGTTTGTTTGGACCGATAAATGTGCAGAAGAATTTCGGAGGCTCAAGGAGCTGTTGACCACAACACCGATACTAAAGGTCCCTGACATGGACGTGAACTTCTTGGTATGCACTGACGCATCCAAGGAAGGCTTAGGCAGAGTCTTAATGTAAGACGGTCGAGTGATCGCTTACATCTCGAAAAAGTTGAGAAGGCATGAGGAGAACTACGCGACGCACGATTTGGAGTTTTTAGCCATTGTATATGCCTTAAGAGTTTGGAGACATTACCTTATTGGATGAAAATTTTAACTAAAAACGGACCACTGTGGACTACAACATATCTTTATGCAAAGTGAATTGAACGCATGACAACGACATTTGTTGGAATTTCTTAGCAAGTATGATTCTGAGATTACTTACATAAAAAGAACAATGAATAGAGTGGCAGATGCATTGAATCAGAAACCACACATATTTTAGGTGATGCCTCTTCAGACGAATCTACGTGAAAATATTCTAACTTTATAGCGCGACGATAACTGGTACAAGTAGGTCAAGGATTTTATCGGACAAAACACAATGATGGTACCAAAATTTGAAGGATTTACTTTGGAAAACGACGGATTATTGATATTTAAAGGTCAAATTTTCATACCGCCCAAGGACGAGTTGAGGAGTTTGATCCTAAACGAGCCTCACAGAGAGGTGTACATGGTTCACCCAGGAGTCATGAAGATGATGGCAGACCTTAAACCCTTATTCTTCTGGAAAGGAATGAAGGAAAACATAGTCAACTACATGGTCAGATGTCTAGAATGTCAGCAGGTGAAGGATAAAAATAGACATCCAACAGGATTACTACAACCACACACAATTTTGGAATCAAAATGGGAGGTCATTTCGATGGATTTCATTGTTGGATTTCCACTAATGGCAGGAGACATGACTCGATTTTTGTGGTAGTCAAAACTTTGACGAAGAGTGCTCATTTTATCCCTGTGCGTACGACGTATCAAGCACTTGACATAGCTATAGTTTGCATCTGTGAGATTGTGAGGTTGCATGGCGTGCCTAAGAGGATTATATCCGATCAAGGATCGGTGTTTACTAGATGATTTTGGACTGGTTTGCAAGAGTCCTTGAGAACCCAACTTAACTTTAGTACTGCGTATCACCCGAAGACAGATGGGTAGACTGAACGAACAAACCAAATCTTGGAGGACATGTTGTCCATGTACGTGATGGACCAACCGAAGTGTTGGGAGGAATTCTTGCTACTGGTAGAATTCACATATAACAATAGTTTTCAAAGAACTATTAAGATGGCGCCTTTCGAGTTCCTTTACGGGTGACCATGTTGGATGCCTTTGAGTTGGGATCGGCTTGAGGATAGGGTCCCAATGGGGCCAGAAGCGATCCAATAAATGGAAAATCAAATGCAATCAGTAAGACAAAGTATCAAGGAAGGGCAGGATTGACAGAAGAGTTATGTCGATGCACACCGTGTCGACCGTAGTTACAAAGTTGGCGATCGAGTCTTCTTACGGGTGAAACCACATAAGAGTTCGATCAAGTTTGGAAAGGGTGCTAAACTCTCTCCTAGGTTCGTGGGACCTTTCAATATTGTAGAAAATAAGGGTCTCGTGGCCTATCGACTAGCCTTGCCTGATTCTTTGAGGCGTATGCATGATGTTTTTCATGTATCTGTTTTGAGACATTATATTAGTGATCTTACACATGTTATTGACATAAGTTCCTTGCAGGTATCTGACGAGGGTGCGCTAACGGTGGAGCCAATCTGCATCCTGGACCATCAAATTCGACAGCTACAACGTTGAACAGTATATTAGGTCAAGGTCCAGTGGGACAACTATAGTCCACACTCGACGACCTGGGAGGACGCATATGATATGTGCCAACAGTTTCCATTTTTGTTTGATAGATGTACTTATGATACTATGATACACCCTATATTGACACTTATATACTGTGAAACTTCGGGACGATGTTTAAACCAAGAGGGGGTGTATGTAAAATCCTGCTCTTGCGCGCACTGATCGAACTTATTGTTTGAGGACACTTGCTTGCAAGTGATCCAGGTTATTATATCTATTGGTCGTTTTGATTATGATTATGAGATATTATGGATTTGATGATATGTTATTTGGTTGTATTTACATAGAAAGGTGTTATTGACTGGGTTCTCCTGAGTGTGAAGGACTTTGGACCTCGAGGATGCAGAGGCATCGATGAAACCCCTTGGACTCCATATCGATTTGGGGAGTGGACTGTTGGGTTTGAATGTTGTTGATGTGACATATGTACATATGATTAGATGTTATGATGATTGACTATATTTGCTGACATGATTTGTTGATGGATGCAGGCTGACGATAGCTTTTTGAACAGACTCACATGTGGAATAGAGGAGTCACGCACGACAACCAAAGACCTGAGGGAGAGGTGTGGCAGTAGCCCTGCCACAACCTACTAGCACTCTCGCCTTGGCCTGAGCTATATGTTAACTATTACATAATTCGAGAAGACCCACGATGCCGTGAGGGCAGACTGTGATAGTCGCTCATGATGATTCTAAGGGGTACACAATAAGGAAGGGGTCTTATTCCTTGGAGGCCCTTATTCTCCCACAAGATCACCTGGCAGAGTATTGACTCCAGGGGTTTGACGTCTACCAAAGTTAGTGAAGAGGCGAGTGACACCCTTGGAGCACATAGTGCATCTTTAAGGGCATGTGATGCAAGGAAAATGAAAGAGGCGAGTGGCACCCTTGGAGCATATAGTGCGTCCTGAAGGGCACATCGCGATTTTAACTGGAAAATGAATAAACTGTCGGCCTTAAAATGAATGATGTGATAGGTAAGTTTTAAAAAAAAAATTCCTAATAAAAATGTCACCCAACCTAGTGAAATTAAAACCTAGGACTAAGTAGAACTTGTGGTAAAAATAATAATAATAAATAAACATGTAAGAAGAAGGGGGGTAAGAAATTCAACTTATTTATTAAAGTCAAAATTATAATGGAGGATTAAATTTTTAAAAAGGGGTAATGGTTGTTTTTTTTATCTACACTTGCTAAACTAATTTTTAATTAAAAAGGAAAAGGGGTAAATGATTGCTTTATCTACACTTTCTAAATTAATTTTAAATTAAAAAGGAAAAAGGGTAAATGGTTGTTTTTTCTACACTTGCTAAATCAATTTTTAATTAAAAAGGAAAAAGGGCAAATGGTTGTTTTATCTACACTTGCAAAATTAATTTTTAATTAAAAAGGAAAAAGGGTAAATGGTTGTTTTATTTACACTTGCTAAATTGATTTTTAGTTAAAAAGGAAAAAGGGGGAAACTTAAAAGAAATAAGAAACTTAAAGAAAAGGGGAAACGTAAAGAAAAAGATGAATGTCTAACTTAGTAAGGAATCTTGCCTTTAGAACTTTCTAATTATGAACTCAACTAGGAATTAAGTAAGACATAAGTCATTTAAGAAGTGTAAGAGAATTTTGGGACATCAATGAGCATTTTTAGGAATTCTCTTAGGTGGATGAGGGAAATAGGAACATTTAATAAATTAATTATTAAAATTGATTTTTTGGTGCAACTAGTGGATCGGGCGACATGTGTACGGGGGAGGTTTTTTGAAATTAATTAACTAAAAAAGGAATTTAATGATAATTTGGGAAATTAAGTACTTAAAAACTCTATAAAAAGGATGGAGGAGGAGGAGTATGGATCTGATCTTTTTGTGTAACGTTACACTGCTAAAATTTTACCTTGACTATACTTTCTCTTGTGGGAGTTGGGATACCGAGCTCGGGTAACAAGTGGTAGCTCGACCTTATGAGGAAATTTGGTTGCTAGCATTCTCTGTTATTGTGTGCATGACCCCTTTGTGGCTCAGGGGCTCAGGGGGAAGAAGAGTACCCCTAGCATTGGCTGGGATGTACTAGTGAGGTCACATCACTTGGAAAGCGGGAGCTGGATGGAGCACGCACTGGACAACAACTTTGGAGCATTCATGTTTGGCTAAGGTATGTCTGTTAAAGTTGTTACTTGCAATGAAATTTAATTACAGATGTTATTTTTCTGTGCTCGATTGAATATTTCATTTCCATGAGCTTTCTTGCACTTGCTTTCCTATGGTATTTGTAATCCCCTTATGCTCACTGTATTCCGAATTGATTTCCCATGGAAAACCCAACCTCGGATTGCAATGACTTCTCTTTGTTTGTTTTTATTGATTAATGCGAAGAAAAAAATGAGTTTTTATATTCTGTCCCTCACCCTTAATTTATTAGTCTGTGCATGAGTAGTCAGTCAGGAGCCGAATCGACGGTTGTCACTCCGGTGTTTAAAGACTTATAGATTCAAATGCCTTCCTTTCCTGTGCATGGATAATAAGTGAATGATAAATTTCTCCCAATTATATAACCCTTACTTATCTTTGCATTTTTCTCTTGTGATTAATCCCTGATCTTTGCGCCTTCTTGTGAATGAGTATCTTTGCATTTTTGATTGATTCATTTCCAAATGATTGGTCTTTGCGCCTTCTTGTGATTGGCTATCTCTGCATTTTGTTTGATTCATCTCTAATCGATTAGTCTCTGTGTTTTGTTGGATTCATTTATGATCGATTCATCTCTGTGATTTATTGGCATATTATCTCTACGATTTCTTGGCATATTACCCAACACTTGATCGGTATAATCTCTATGATTTTAATGATAAATCCCAATGCTTCAACTGGTAAAATCTCTACGTTATATTACTTACCACTGCAAATTTTTACTCCACGAGTTTCCCTGACATTCTACATAACATCAATCACGATTTTATTGGCATAATACATAGTTTTTATTCCACGATTTTATTGGCAATAAGCACAACCTTTACTCCATGATTTACCTAGACTTTACCCAACATATCAATAGATTATCAATATGTTTATCAATAGTTTTACTGATGGATTTATCATTAGGCTTGTTAATGGACAACGATTTTATATACATTGGTATAGACAACGATTCTATATGATAGAGATTCTATATGATAGCAGTTCTATTCTATATGATAGCAATTCTATATGATAGTGATTCTATATGACAACAATCTATTTTATATTCTATTTTGTATATGACAACAATTCTATTCTATATTCTATTTTGTATTACTAGACAACGATTTCATACTCTTAATAGACAACAAGGGTGTATGTTTGATAGACAGTAATAACATATACTACTAGACAGTGATTTCATACTCTTAATAGATAGGAAGGGCCTATGTTTGATAGACAGTAAAACCATGTATTTACTAGACAATGATTCATACATTAAATAGATGACAATAACATATATATTAATAGACAGTAAAATCATGTATTTAATAGATAACACATCATATTTGTTTCAGTTTCAAAGACAATGAATTATAATGTTTAAAGGACAATGATATATTGGTTCAATTTTAAAAGATAGCGAATTCTGTTTTAAAGGACATGTTTTATATTGTTTTAAATGACATGTTTCATATCTGTTTCAGTTTAAAAGATAGCAGATTCATCCTCAGGAAAATACTTATCGGATATCTGGAATTGGAAAATAGTTACAATGAACTATTTGTTTGATAATAATTATTTTTATGTGTACAAATTGATGTATGTTGGCATAGAATTTGTTGCCTCGGGAAGTTATTATGATGTATGATTGTTATAGTAGTCATATTTCCTTTGTGTTTTGTTGACTTGCTGATTGGGTGCTTAGGTATAGTCTTCATGTTTGACAGTTAATTCCGTCTCCTAGCACGTTGGATTTTTCTTGGGATATTGGTATAGATATGTTATGTTGTGCCTTGGTGACTGTCACGCTTATCGCCTTGTGACAACATGATTTCCGATGAGGGTATCATTGCGTGCCATTATGGATAGACGCGGATGATAACCGGGACAGAGTCTTGTGTTTCCCGGTGTGGACGTATTGTTCGTTGTAATGGATGTTGGTACTTGATTTTGTATCGCCTTAAGGCGTTGGTTTCTACGCGATGTAGAGGTTTCTAGTTCCTAGTCATCGAAGCCACTGTGTCGGGTTTTTGATGTTGTCCTTTAGCTTGTAGGCGTTGTCTTGCTTGTGTCGGGTGGGTAGTCATTTTTATCTATCTATTGATTATCGCATGTTCGTCCAGTTGCATGATGTGATAGTGTGTCGAGTCATTGTTGGTTGTTTCCTGATCTATGTGCATTGTGTTCATCATCAAGTTGTGTTGTTTAAATGTTGTCGTGGTTTCCTTCCTACTTCAAACAAAAAAAAAATTGCACTTTCTTTCATCGCTTGTAGTCGTAACGATGAGGTCGTTACACATTGGTAGATGAATTGAAGGAATTATGGGAAGGGATACATGTATATGATTTATCAAGACCAATCACAACCATAGATGATTTTAGGGGATAAATTTCACAAATGGGCTAATTTTCCATGGTTTTTCCCAAAAACAATTCGCCAATTTCCATTTTTTCTAAAAACGATTTGCCCAAATTCCATAGAATAAAATTATTTTACCTTAACAATTGCCAAAATTTTATAGAAAGTATACAAAATCCTTAGAAATTTGAATATTTTTACAAAATTATTGCCAAACATTTCACATTTTGCATATTAAGGACTAGTAAGATTAACCCATGTTTCTACATTTTAATATAAATTTCCATCCTTAAAATCATCCCTAATAGAAACAAAGAGGATTTTTACGTTGTATGGAATATGTGCTTACACCACACATGATTATCTAGGCTTTCGAGTTTTCTATGGTAATTAACATGTTTATTGATTTTTTTATATACGTAACAATATTTATTTTCATAATTAATTCGTTGTGATTGAGGTTTTATTCTTAAACGCTAATGTTCTATGTATACAATAATTTCATAGGTCTTGTAAGTAAAGTATATCATGGATGTAAATGTTTTGGACCTTCTTTGAAGGCTAGGTGGTCCAAATACCTATGAAAGATAGTGTACGACTGCTCAAGGGTATTCCTCCCAGAATAACACCCTTATAGAATAGAAACATCTTCTTTCAATGGTAAACCAAAGAGAACCCAAAGGCCTGTAATAATGACACCAACATAATGAATTAGAGCATATAAGAGAGAGAGAGAAGGAGAAGTAGATTACATAAATGTTCGATTCAAATGGAGAGCCTATGTTCGATGATCCATAATTCTTCGACATTTATGTTGAGAAATTTCCCATTGGGATGAAAATGAAATCTATCTTTTATGAGCTCCCATATTGGGAACATCTTAGGATTTCCCACTTACTAGATCCCATGCATATATTTAAAAATGTTTCATCGTCTTTATAGAGGAACATATCATCAAGAGAAAGTGATACATTGGCTGTGAAAAGAGATCTTATTTCTTCAAAAAATAAAAAGAAACATTGGCCAATACAAGAAAGTAGAAGAGAGGTTGGTCCCTCTTGGTCTTTCAAAGAAGGTGATGTCCCATGGGTTTTGGAGAAAGAAGATATTTATTTGGCAAGGGAAGTTATATTGGGTGTGAAGTTTCCTTATTTATACGGGTCTTCCCTACGATGTTTCTTCACTGTGTGTCAAGACCATTTGTTGGGGTTGAAATCGCATGACCATTTAAATCTTCTGAAGGTATGATGTATGTCAAAAATATGATTTTATTATTTTTATTTTTTATTTTTATGCCATGGGATAAAACATAAATATTTTTTATGTGTTTACTTTGTAGTGACATTATCCTCTACTCGTGCATGGGTGTGTGAACCATGAATTCCCCCATGATCTAAGGAGTGCCATATCTAAATTATCTACATTTTTACATTGGATCACATCAAAGCAGATTCATATGGATGACATTCCACAGTGGCGTTAAGAGATAGTTGAGATTGTTTGTATGTTTGAGAAGGAACAACCATCGAGTTTCATGGACTTCCAGGTTCATCTTCTAATTCACTTAGTAGATGAGTTTGAATTAGTCGAGGTGGTCTCCTATCGTTGGATGTTTTTTAGAGAGGTACATGAAGAAATTGAAAGGATTTGTTTGTCAAAGGGAAAAACCTGAGGGGTCTATGGAAAAGAGGTACATTTCATATGAGTCTTTCTATTATGCTAGTGAGTACATCAAGCAGATCAACAACACATCAGGTGTAGTGATTTGGGACGATGAAATGGATGAAGTCAAAAGAGAAAGGGAGCTTCTCCAAATTAATGGAAAAAGGAGATTGAAAAAGAGTAAGTGACTTATCGTTTTTCAAATTTCTATACAGTAACTATTCACACTGAACTTCATAATGTATATTTTGATCATGATCTCATATGTACTATATTTTGATCATGATCACATTTCATGAATACATCAAAGAATTTAGAAATTGATGCCATCAATAACTTATTTCTTTACAATTTGGAGGCAACACAACCGTGGGTTGCATTGTACGAACAAGAGGAGGAAATGGAAAAATGATAGGAAATAATTCAGATGTTGAATGGTAGAAGCATGCCTTGTCCTGATCATTTAAAAGAAAATATTCCGATGATATGCCCCAACAGTTGGGTTGTTTACCAAGTCAGAGAGAAATATGGTGCATTTGGTCATTACTCGCGTGAAGAAGAGGATGCACTAAACATAGGGATTGGTTGCAACAACTCAGTAATAATCTCTTTATGTACATAATTTTTAACTTCATAATGCACATTTGAATTATAAGCACATCTATTTTATTTTATAGTTTAATGGTCAGGTTATTAGACATAGATTGACACTGTGATTTGTTCACTTTTTTATAGGTGCATTTGTTCCCATCTATGTGGGAATATGGACATCATTTTCACACAGAGGATGTCGATGAGGGACGCGTGACACAAGAATGCAGAGTGGAAGTCAAGTTCGACCAATCTAGTTGTGCTAGCCACCATGATCAAAACACCATATAGGGGAAGTTAGGTTACGTTGGAAAGATACAAGAGAACATTCGAGTGGACTTCTCTTCTTTCCAATGTGTTATTTTTAGGTGCAAATGGTGGGACAACTTTGATCAGAATAATGTAAAGGAAGATCGTGATAGTGATATGATATGTATCAACTCTAAAAAGATGTGGGATGAAGCCAAGGAGCCTTACGTTTTCCCAAAACACTGAAACCAAGTGTTTTTTTACCCATATGTGTTGGATAGGGATTGGTGGTTTGTATTAAGACACTACCCTAGATCAAAACATATTTTTTAAAACAATAGTTTTATCATACCAAGCGAGGAAGATAATCAGGGCGATGACAACGAAGAGAGATATATTATACATGTTTTATTCTTTAATTACTTCTTTTATGTTTTCAAATCTATAGTGGATTTAATAATTTGATTATTAAAAAAATAATGTTTTTAGTATTTAATATTTCATATGAATTATTATTAATATTTTGATTGGATGATATAATTATATGTTATGTGTAAATGATATAAATATTTTTCCATTGTAAATCTAGATGATATTTGAACTTTAAGTATTTTAATTTTAACCTTTACTTTAAAAAACAATACATTATTGTATTGTAAATATCAAATATTTTATATCATAATTTTGAAATGTATTTTTGTTACGCACCATTTCATATCATTACCATATCATATTATATTGTATTAGTTTTTAATTTTGAGTTCATACATACTAATTAGGGGAATATTAAGATAAACCTCTTAAGTGAGTTTTTCAAAAAACATTATTGTCTGTAAATAACTAATGCATGTGTCCCTCTCTAAACCCATATAATAATATATACTTAAGATATTACATAAAAATCAAATACATAATATATTATGTGATACAATAAATATAATATATTATGTTATATATTAATTTTATATTATAACTATAATAATATAATATATAATAAATAAATAAAAATATATATTATATTATATATTAATTATAACATAATAAAATATAATATATTAAGTTATATATTACATATAATATATAATAATAATAAATACATAATTAAAAATTGAATTAAACATATAGATCATAACAATTTTTTATCCCTTATCCCGTATCTTTATCCCCTCTTATTATTCAATTCTTAATATCGATTACAACAACAACAAACAACATGTAACATCTGATATTTTTATGTTTTTGTACATGTTTCTTGATTAAGTTTGACATTCATGTATCCTTATAGTATAGTAAAAAAAATGTTGAATTAGAGATTTTGAGACTTGTATTAATTATGGGAATATAAAAAAATATAACCAAATTACAATTAAGAGGAAGTTAACCTCGAAATTAAGAGGAAGTTAAATTATCACAAATATTTTATAAATGTTAATTGAGCTTATCATAACTATTTTTAATTATTCATTATGAACTTATGAACAAAAGCAATATTCTCCAAATGAGGACAAATTCTCACTTCTTACTTTCAAGTAAACTAGTTTGTAAAATTATGATACAAAGTAAGGTTGAAGATTAATATAATTTACTTTTAACTTTCCCAAACTTTAATTAATAACATGAGACATATCTTTACCCATTTTTATAACTTATTTTCTTTTGTTGGTTAAGTTTGATATTCATGCATTCTTATATTTTAGTAAAAAAATGTTGAATTAGAGATTTTGAGACTTGTATTAATTATTGGGGTTTTAGGAAGTTAAAATATCACAAATATTTTATAAATGCTAATTGAGATTATCATAACTATATTTAATTGTTCATTATGAACTTATGAACAAAAACAATATTCTCGAAATGAGGACCAATTCTCACATTGTATTTCCAAGTAAACTAGTTTGTAAAATTGTAATACAAAGTAAGGTTGAAGATTAATATAATTTACTTTTAAATTTCCCAAACTTTAATTAATAATATAAGACATATCTTTACCCTTTTTTATAACTTATTTTCTTTTCTTGGTTAAGTTTGATATTCATGCATCCTTATAGTATAGTAAAAAAATGTTGAATTACAGATTTTGATGCTTGTATTAATTATGAGAATATAAAAAAATATGACCAAATTACAATTAAGAGGAAGTTAAAATATCACAAATATTTTATAAATTCTAATTGAGCTTATCATAACTATTTTTAATTGTTCATTATGAACTTATGAACAAAAACAATATTCTCTAAATGAGTACCAATTCTCACATCGTACTTTCAAGTAAACTAGTTTGTAAAATTGTGATACAAAGTAAGGTTGAAGATTAATATAATTTAACGTGACCTAATATCAACATCAACATAAACATATAGATTAAGTACATCAACATCAAAACCAATATATAAATTAAGTACATCAACATATATATATATATATATATGAAAAAGAAAAATAACTGCTATAATGTACATATCTGGTCAACAATACAAACAATACAAATAATTGCTATAACTAAATATCTAGTCGTAGTCTCTCAAGTGAAGCATGTTGTGGAAGAATAGGTGATGCACCCTGGTCATCCGAGCGAGAAGGAGGAGGAGGAGGAGGAGGAGGAGGAGGAGGAGCACAATCACCACCGTGATCAACATCACCACCTTGATCTACATCATTGCCATGATCACCTGCACCTTGATCAACATCAACACCCTGATCAACATCAACACCCAGAGGATGAGGAGGAGGTACTGAAGAATAAGTGTTGTCATCACTCAGAGGAGGACTAGGAGGAGGTATTGAAGCAGAAGCGCCGCCATCACCACCCTCATCATCATCAGTGCTAGACGACGTGCCATCCCTCATCCCTACCAGTAACCTGGTAGCTCCAACAATATGATGCATAAGAGACATCATATCATGCGAAAAGTTCGTTCAGAGCTACAAGAGATTAGGTTCAGCCCTGATTGCTCTCATTTGGACAAGGCAGACTCCCGCTCTAACCAAAACTGCACTTAGGTTGTCACACACCTCCATCCTATATATGAGATCTAGCCTATGCCACATGATGGGTGGTATATGCAGCAGAGGACCTTGACCCACCGCAACCTCATCCATATCCTCATCTGCATCAGGTGGCGAGGGAGGAGGCATGTCCCCCAAAAATGTGCCAACATATGCAAAATATAACACAAGCTAATAATTAGTCGACAATTCATTAAAAAAATTAATAAAATATGTTAAAGAACATGCTAGAATAAACTTTATTCGAATTAAGTAAGACAATAAAATGAAAGTACAAGATTAATTTAAATCTTACCTCAATCATCTGGTGGCTCATCCGCTATGAAGAGGATGTTGAGACATCCTTGGCAATCCATCCCCACGTAAGGGCATGACACCATCACGAAAACGTGATCTGTCTCACTGGATAATAGATCAAGTGCCTGCCTAAAAATCCTAGTTGGAAAATCGAGCATGCCCCTCTTGGGAATCATCTTGCCCCACATGTGCATCCACACCTCGGTCATCATCCTAGGAGGGTGACGGACAAAACTAGGTCTCGTCAATGGAAACCTCTAAAAAAACAAACAAAATAACTCAGAAGCGAATGGGAAGTTCACCCTCCCATCTATCATAACACGACATCCATCCAGTTCTATACAAAACTACCTCAAGAAAATGGTAGACCACCTAATAAGTCATGTCCTCTATATCAAATAATCAACATAATATAAAATTGCGCAACTCATTGTTGATCATCACCAATAAAGTGTGAAATGGTCGACAATAATATTGAGAGGCACCTAAATACTCTGCATCGAACAAGGTGATCTGTAACTGTCCACTAACCACCTGAAAATCACCAAGAGAAGGTATATCGCGTGCAATATACCTCTGAGAGTAGGAAATCTGACTCTTAGCTGTAACACCCATTGGGACATCAGGAAACTGGGGAAAATCCTACCCTCTCCTAGATAACCCAGTGATAAAATAAATATCCTCCTTAGTGGGATGCTACCATTGATGAGGATCGACTTTGAATGCCTGTTGATGGGCATCCCATCGATGCATCCTCTGCACAAGAAAGGTGGAATTCCCCTTCAGGGATGTATCCTCCTCGTAGTACTTGAGGAGGCCTAAATTCCTCAAGAAGAGCCACGTAGCTGCAGTACTAGGCTAAGGGTACAAATTTCTCTCCCTCTCTCCGACCTCCCACTCTCGAGCCATATTTTACTGGTCCAATCTCTATTGTTTCTCCTCCATGCGCTGACATATCTACATAATTAACATATAAATTACATCAACATCATACATAAAAAAATAACTTTTTTTTCAGTAAATGAGAAATTTAGTTCAAAATATGCAAACATAAATTTTGTAAAAAAAAAAAAATTCTTCGATGTGCCTGCAAAAAATTAATGCACCGTCCACAGTGCACACACATATCTTACGCACTGCATGCAAAGTGAAATTTATTTTAGCTGGTGTGTAGTAAGTATCAAAGCAATGGGGTGCCCCATTGTGTACGCACCGGTGTGTTATATATCACGAACGCACCACTCTAACACTATCTATTTTCCATGGGGCGTATGTTATTATGTACACACCAATGCGTTACCTATAAATGATGCACCGCTTGAACACTTGTCTATTTTAAATGGTGTGTATAGTATTATGAATGCATCGATACATTCCATATAACCAACACACCATTGAATGGAAACTATTTATTTTCACAGGTACGTTCGTAATAAATAAACCGATGCATTCGTTATAAACAACACACAGGTGCATTTATTTAGAATGCACAGGTGAAAATAAATAGTTTTCATTCAACGGTGCATATAGTTTTATGAACGCACCGATGCGTACATATAAACGACACATCATTCAGTGACAACTATTCTATTTTAAATGATGCATATATTTTTATTGGGAACACATCGATGTGTTCCCTATAACCAACAAACCGTTGAAAAAAACTATTTATTTATGTGGTTGCGTTCATAATAAATGCACTAGTGCGTTCACTATCAACAACGCACTGGTGCATTTATTCGACACACACATGAAAATAAATAGTTTCGATTTAACAATGCGTATATTTTTATGAACGCATTGGTGCATACATACAAATGACACATCGTTCAATGAAAACTATGTATTTTGGACGATGCGTTTGTTATTGAGAACACATCGGTCCATTCCGTAATACAACTCACTGTCGAAAAAAAACTATACATGATCGATGCACCCTGTAAAATTTACAGGGCGCACGATGTGAGGTGCGAGCCAAACGACTCAAACGCACCGCGCATAATTTTTTTTTTGAAAAACAATGCAAATTTAACTCGATTTCAAAATTTAATCTGCTAAGAAGACAATGTACAAAGAAATAAATAATTTACCTGGAAATTTTCTCATCGACGATGTAACATCCCGCTCTTGCGATGACATGTTATTGACTTATTCTTTGAGGACATTTGCATGCAAGTGATCTGGTTATGGTACATGGTTATTGTTTCTCTTATGGATTCTTATGATGATGTTGATGGATCATGATTTTATATTATTTGTTATATGTGTATTGACAGATGTTATTGACGAGTTTTCCCTGAGTGTGCAGGACACTTGACAGATTGAGGATGCCGATGGAATCAATGGACCTCCTTGGATTCTGGATTGATTCAGGGAGTGGATTATATTAGTTTGAGTATTTCATTTATGCATATGTGACTTATGATATATTATATTATGATATTGTTTATGGATCATTGACAGTGTTTCGTTGATGTATGCAGGCTGATGATTGCTTTCTCATCTGACTCACATAGGAAGTAAAGTGGCCATGCACATAGACCAGATACTGGGGGAGAGGTGTGGCAGCTTCCCTGTCACAACCTACTAGCACTCCTGCCGTGGATCAAATTGTAGGTTAATGATTAACTATTTTGAGAGGTCTACGATGTCGTGGGGGTAGACTGAGATAGTCTCTCACAAAGATTTCTAAGGGGTGTGCAATAAGGCAGGGTCCTTATTCCTTAAAAGCCCTTGGTCTCTCACAAGGTCGCTCGAATGGAGTACTGACTCCTGAGATTGGACAACTACCAAAACCAATGGAGACGAGTGGCACCCTTGGAGCACAGAGTGCGTCTTGAAGGGCACGTTGTGGAATTTAAAACTTGAGTCAATGAATCTAGGTGGCTTATAAAAAATTGAGCGAATATTAAACCTTGTAAAATCTTGAGCATTGTCGAATTAATTAATTGATTAATTAATTAATTAAAGAATTAACTTAGTAATTTTAACCCCAAATGAAGCCTAATCCTATTCAAATTAAGGATAAGTCTAATTTTGGTGAGAATACTAAAACCAAATTATAAATTAAATAAAATAGGAAAGAGGTAAACAAATATAAGAAATTAAGAAATATGAATTTAACCTAAAGATTGAGTTAATACACTTAGGTGCAGGAAAATACCAAATTAAAATGTAAGATAAGAAAGGATTAAAGCATGAAAGAATAAGTGCACACATAGAAGGGAATCTAGAGTCTAACTACCACTAGTTTAACTAGGAGAAGACTCATATTTTAACTCAACTCAGATTTAGTAAGGCGTCAATTATTAATTGGAAACAAGCAGAATAAAGAGAACTAGAAGTGTTTTTAGGAGCAATTTTAGGATGGGTGAGGGAAATTTACTTTTATTAAAATAAATTGTGGATTTACTTGTGCAAAAGGGGTGACAAGAGTATGGGGGAAATAATTCTTAATTAATTATTTAAAAAAGTGAATTAAATGTGCAAGTGGCAAGGTGTCATTGAGGAAACTCCTATAAAGAAAATGAGAAAAGGGGTAATGGATCAAACTGGTTATGGGAAATGTTATGATGCATAAATTTTGACTGGTTTTATTTGTGAGAGGTGGGATACCCAGCTTGAGAGAGAGAGAGTGGTGGCTCTACCTTGCGAGGTAAGCTGGGAGCTATAGGATTTTTGGTTGTGTGCGTGGACCCTTTGCGGCTCGGGGGACTAAGGGGGAAGAAGAGTACTCCTAGAGTTCGATGGGGGGTACCAGTGAGTGAGGTTTCAATGATTAACAAGAGAAGGGTTGGGAGGAGCACCATCACGGAAGAACAACTTCAGATTCTCCGTCGTGAGATTGCGTTTGCATTGGATTTAAATTTGCATAACAAAGTTTTTATTTTTCCTAAATTGTGTGAAATGAAGATCAATGACAACCACCATCTCGTGGTTACAATATCATTAATCATGAATTGAAATTGTATTAAGATTTATTTTAAATATCAGCTTTATAATTTTTCCAAACTGTGATTGTAATTCTGAACTCGATTGGCGAGCTTGATGGTTCTGGGAGATGATTCAAATATTATTAAGTATCGCTCACCAATGGCCATACCATTATTCTTTAACCCATCATCTACTTCTTGATGATTGATTTATTATGTTACAAACACTAAATTCTCCTCTCCCTAGATTTAGGAAAAAATCAATAGTTGTTCTTTCCCCAGATCATTTCAGTAATTTATTATTATGCCTGGCTAAAGTGTACATTTTTCTTCTTCTTCTTTTTTGACCCGACTGAGAAATGGGTACCCCAAAAAACATATTTGTAACGAACCTCCTCGTTACGACAACCATTCTAATAACAGGTGCAATTTTTTATTTATTTATTTATTTATTTATTTTTGTGTGTAAGGTGTGTGCGCGCGGGTAGAAGTAACAACACACCTGACTCTACGTCGCCACTCGACGACCAACAAGATGCATCCACGACAAGGTAAAACTGACCACCCACCCGTCCTACCCTGCAAGGTTAGGACCTCCAAGACACATAATCAACACTCAAGCCCAGGTTCCCATTTATTTTAACCATTTAAGGTCTCAGGGATGGCGACTGTTCTGAGGAACATGGAGGTGTCTACATCCCACCCGACACAACAGACCAAGCAACTAACTGAAGACAATCAAGTACAACATAAATAAGAAGAACAAATACCTCCCTTACGGAAGGCGCGTGACAAGAGGACTCCGACAACAAACCCAAAATTCAACATTATTTAAATGAACAACCACCCTAATATACTAACTAGGGGTAATTTAAGGTACGTAATTCCAGGTTATCGCGCCACACATGTTATTAATCAATAATTAAAAATTACAATATCACTGTCATGAAACATTAACTATCTATCATTGTGTCACAATCCGGACCATGATTCTACAATTACAATACCTCTTATATGTTACATCCACACAATTATAATGACCTTGCAAGATAAAAACATTTCTAATATTCATGAGGAGCTCACCATTCGAGGTCATCTAGAATCATAAACTTTCCTTGCAATGTCATAAGCAACCTCATATTTAGCCTCCTATTTATAATAACCTCAATATTAATGACCTCATGCATGTAAATTCTTATCAGAATAAACATGTTTATATATATCATAATATTATGAATAACCCCATGTTAGAAATAACGATCATCATGTTTAAAATAACATCATCTGTAAAAATACCAACATTATGTCAACGCATAAAATGACCTCATAATAATAATATCATCAGACTTTAAGAATAACCATAAGACATCATATTCGAAACGCAATTACCTAACAACAACGATATTCAAAGGCCATGTGTAAATATAACCATAATTAAAAGAACATTATACCTACTATCCATTAGTTGAATGCCCCTATTTAAAAACAATTACATCTAAATGCTGATATATAAATATTGAAGCCTCAAATACATATAAACATCATCTTTCCATACTGTCGTTATAATTGTCCCTTAGATAAGTTGACAATTCATAATGAATAGAAAATTCAAATAATTATTCTTCTACCTGTTATGACAACTCAACATATCTCCCTTTGATTTTATTAATTCAATTAAACATCCTTTTACCTATTTTAACAATTCACATTAAATCTCTATGACATGAATTGTACACGCATTTAGTAATATATTCGAATATCTCTTACTTGCAAGTAATACATGTGTTAGTGAGTATCTCGGGTATTGAGTATATTTGTCAATCTGGAAGCGAGATCCTTCATGTGTACGTGAAGCAAAGGCAAAACTAAAACGCCGAATACAAAAATTTGGCAGCATAAATTCAGGAAACCCTCCGCAGTCGGGCGAAACGCGTGCAACAGGAGAATTCGGCGAAAATTGAGGGCGCACTGTCCCAACAGAGGGCTCGCCACTCAGACCGACTACAGGACCAACGGTTTAAGGAACGGATGGGAGACTTGGTCCTTCTGCAAGGCGAAAAAGAAGGAGGTGCCTGAGGTTTGAAACGGCGTACATGCCACCAGAGCAGCATCACCTTGCATGCATGCATCCACCCGGCAAAAAAAACGAAACACGGGCGAGAAGGAGGAAACGATACCCAACAGGGCAGACAAATCTCAGAACAGGCATCAAGAATAGTGAATACGCAGACCCACAAAAATGAACTGTAATTGAAGTCGGGCTGCATTCAGACAGTAATTCGATTGCAAGAACCATTAGCACGCAGACCCCAACCAATAAAACGAGATGAAAAGGGATTCCGATTGCATTCAAATTTTCTAATCGGTTTGCACTGACCATAACACATAGACCCAATAATTCAAACGAAAAGTAATGAAAAACGGATCGGCACACATATTGCAAGCAGACTGGCATTTACCATGGAAATGCAGGCCACAGTGAATAAATAAATCGCCCAGTAACACAACAGAAAACCGCGCCCATCGATAAGGCCCAATAACACAGAAAAAAAACAACGCACATAGCAATATGCCCCAATAACACAGCAATAACGCCCATTAACCCATACACTGAGTGTCAAAAAGAAACGCCCATGTAACCAACAACCGCAGATCTGCCACACGCCCAACACAAGTAATGGAGTCTGTTTAAAAACGCAGTTCATTAAGCATGTCAACGCACTGTGTATGAAACACCCACCATAACGGTATACAAACGCCCAATAGCACCGTGCCCACTGTGCATACTAAAAAAAAATGACCAAGGTAAGAAATTCTCACAGTGCAATAAAAACACCCCAACACAAGAATTGCCCACGGCATAAAAAGAAAACGCCCCAATAACAGTCGCCCCACGCCCAATAACAGTTAAAAAAAAAACGCCCATGAACAAATGTAAACGCCCACTGAATTTGATCGCCCCCAAACAACCACGGTCAACTTCCCAGAACATCAAATATAAAAAAATCACATTCCCGCACCATAATTCGAATTGCACAGTCCATGGTTCCAACAGTGATTAGTTTACACATTCAGACCGTCAAGTGGAAAGGGGGTTTACTCAATCTAGAAATTTAACAATAAAGATTGTATACAGTCCATAGCGCTGAAAAGAAAGGTATATGACGCAACCTAGATTTATGACCGTAATTTCTTACACAGTCCAAGACGATGGAGATAAAGGATATACACAGTCCAGATTTAAAACAACAATCGTTTTATACAGTCCCGGACGTTGAATAAAAAGAATATAACAACAGTATTAAAATTACACATTCCCGCACCATCATTTAAATTTGCACAGTCCAGAAATTCGGCAGAATGATTTCATACAGTCAGAACGATGAATGAAGGGAAATATACAACATCAATAACATTGGAATTGCTGAATATAAAAATGCATCATACTTCACCAATTAAAATCATAATGTTTCCTTTTGCTTGCCTTGGACGACGTCCCGCGCTCTGTGCCGCTTCCCTTGCTCCGCACCGCTTCTGCTCGCCGACCGTAGAAAGCTCACCGGTACCTCCCAGCCAATCGCTAGGGGTACTCTGCTTCCCCCTTAGCCCCCCGAGCCGCAAAGGGGCCACACAAGAACCAGAGATAAGACTAGCTTCTTAGCTCGCCTCCACGGCTGAGCTACCACTCCAACACAGCTGAGATAAACCCAACTCCTCACAAGCAATCCGTCAAGCCACAATTCGACAGCGTAATGTTACGCTAACCGTTCATCCCCTCTTCCTTCTTTTGCCCTTCTTTTATAGAAATTTGAGACCCACCTACTTTCCTAAATCATTAATTAATTAATTTTTAATGACAAACCTCAGAACATTCTCTGTCGTCCAAGTGTCGCTCATCCCTACGGTTCTCCAAAAATTAATTTCTTTTTAATA
>ML794214.1:93360-150488 GCA_009831015.1 Picea engelmannii | reverse complement strand
ATAGTTTTATGGCTCAGATTATTTCTTGAGCAGTGGGGCGAATTGAAGAGAAGGAAGGCGTTTTTGAGATCCAGATCTAGTCCGTTTGGAGGGGTTACACTTCAGATCTGACCCTGAGACTTCACCTAGTGACTTGCAGTGTCCCGATCTATATTTTTGAAGAGTTTTAGAGCATTTGGAGGCCTCCTTCAGTAGGGCCAAAATATCTAGGGCTTTAGTCATCCAGTGGGGCACACCATTCAGTGGGGGATTTCGGATCTATAGAGATTGAGAGGGATCTTGGAGATTCGGGCACCTGGGTTGTTGTTACCTTCACCCGATCTATCAGTTGGCATATTTCTTAGGGTGATTGGACACTTTTGGTAGCAGATCCGAGTTATTGAGGGTTTCAACCTTCTATTGGAGCCTGGCATTCTTCAGCTGGAGAGTTTGACATTCATATCTGCTTGTATTGATCTTCATTTCTTATTCAGCCTTTGGAGGTATCTTTTGTATTAGCGGGATCATTTTGTAGCAGCTCTTATCTATTGTCTATCTTCTTGGCCATCTGTTGATTATTCCAGATCGACATCTTCATTGTAGCAGGTTTCTCTATTTTATGAATAAAGAAGAATTGAGATATTTTGGCTTATCTATCTTATTGCATATGGTTGAGGTATGTTCCATGGTTATCTCTTTCTGTTATTTGCTGCATACACACATATAAACACATCTAAAAAGTAGATCAGCAAAGTGTTTGACGAAATACCTCACTTAGAAAAAGTTTTAAAAAGACACCAAAACAGTAATGATCCTTGCATAATGGCTTGGGATCATCACAAATGTGATCTATGAATGAGTAAGCAATTAGATTTCTTTTGCGCCATGAATTAAATTGATAGATGTTAGTGTATAATGTAATCTTGATGGAATGTTTCATGGATGGCTAATCACGTTCTTTAATTGATGTATGCTTGTAATATAATTTTTTGCGCCATGATATTAATAGGATGTAAGATTGATTATGTGATTTTCTTATCTTTGTGTCGTGAAAATAAAATTGTTGATTACCTTTGCGCCATGGAATATGTTGATGACTGAGTAAATAGATTTCCTTGCACTATGGAATAGTGATAATGAATAAATGATTGAGTGATTAGATTTCCTTGTGCCATGTATTGAATGTTGATGTATGATCAGTTATGAATTCGCTTAATCTTGCATCTTGAAATTAATATTGATGTATGATGAGTGATGAAATTATATCATTTGCGTGCATTGAAATCATGTTGATGTATTTTAATTAAGTGATTAGATTACTCTTGCCCATGAATACTGATGATTAATATTGATTGATTGATCTAGTTTTTTTCGTCTTGATGGGATTAGTGGGATTTACACACCTCCTTGTTCCTTAGAACAATCGCCCACCCTAAGACCTTTAATGGTCAAAATCAATCAGATGAATCCTGGGTTTGGGCGTTTCTTATGTGTCCTGGAAGTCCTAACCATGCAGGATAGGTTGGGTGGGAAGTCTTTATTATTCAACGATATGGTTGATCATTAATTATATTTCCTTCAGTTGATCTTGTTGTGTTGAGTTGAGTCGTTATTATTTATATTATGTGTTAATCATGTGTCACATTAATTATGATGACGTGTTGATTTTCATTGCTATGAATTATGTTGTAACGATTGTAATTTCCTAATGCAAAAAAAAAATATTTACTTGTTGTACATCGCTATTTGTTGACCTAATGGAGGGGTCATTTCAGAGAGGCATTGTTGCGATGTAGTGAAAAAAATGAAAATTTCTCACCGTATGGTAAAATTGGAATCCCACAAACTGAGCACCGAACAAAAACAATGCAAGCAATGGATGCACCGACAATAGTGCACTTCAATTGGGAAAATATAACACCAGTTCTTGAGAGATTCTCTGTAATGGAAATGGTAAAAATGTTTTTTTACTGCTAGTTTTTTTTTTATTTAACCCTGTTTCAGTGCGCTCGTGTTAAGCGCATCGGTGCTAACAATGAAAAATAGCACACCGGTGCGAACAACGACAGATAGCGCACCATTTATTTTTAAAAACATTATGACGGTGCACCATAGGAAGTGCACCGATGCACACTCAGGACAAATGCACACCGTTTTTGTTTTTTTTTAAATGAAGATTGTGCAGTTGTTTGTTGCGCATCGGTGCGCTCGTTGCGTGTGCACTGGTGCCCACGATATTTTTTATCGCCGGTTTTTATTTAAAACCTATTCCAATGCACGTGTGTTAAGTGTATTGGTAATAACCGCTGCAGATAGCACACCGTTTCTTTTGAAAAAAACATGACGGTGCCCCATATGGAATGCACCAATATGCCACTAGGAAAAAGGTGCACCATTATGCATTTAAACAAAATGCAGATTGTGGAGTTGTTTGTTGCACACCGGTGCTACAAGGGGAGAATAGTGCACTGGTATGCATTTTGGAAGAAAAACGCAAGACGATGAACATGTTTGTTGTGCACCAGTGCGCCCATTTAGGGTGCACCAATGCTTTCAATATGCTTTTATATGATACACATCATTGTTTTATTTGTTTTTTAAATAACCCTGCAATGGTGCACCATTGTATATTAACACCAGTGTGTTTATATATGGTGGTGCACCGGTGCGGTATAGTCTTATAAACACACCTTTAAAAATGTCCGCCCGTGCACCTTCACTAGTGACCTCTGCTATAAACAAATTTTTGGGCTATTTTTATAGGGGATTCCACAAAAACCTCCGCTATAGGGTCTTTTCCTTATAGTGAAAATTGTTGCTATGGTTGGTTTATGAGGCCATTGAATGTTAAGATTTAATGCTTCAAAGTACATCCAAACCTTGACACAACCTTCTCTTCTTTACCATCTACCAAACGTCTTGAATAACCAACCTTAACAATCACTAATTTACTACAAAAAATCTCTAAATACAAGGTTTTATTCTAGTTTGCAATAACTTCAATCAATTACTTCACATTGCATCTCCACAAACTTTTAGGTCATAATGGACAATAACAAGGGTTTTACTTAGGATAATTCCAACCAAACCTCTTCATAACAACAGTTTTACATATCATAAGTAGGAACTGACGTTCTTCATGTGAAGGGTCTTACTTGGTGTAACCTTAACCAACATTTTCATAAAGGATCCCACACTTCAATATGGCTAGGGACTATGACAAAGGATCCCACACTTCACATCACTTCTAAATTTCATTTTTCCTATGTTACTTGGTAAGTGGGATTTCAATACTTTCAACTCTCCTCTTAGACATGCTCTTTTAGTGTAGACAATTGAATTTGACATCTATATAGATTGGAAATATTTATGACCTACAAAAAAGTTATTGTCTACAAGTGGATAATACAATTTCAATATTTGTGCCAATGATCCAATTTTCACAAATGAACACTCGAAAATGTGTAAAATACCCAATTCTTAAAGTAGATAACAAATCATATCTATGACTCTCATTACTCTATAAAAAAATCTGCAATGGGGCCAAATGAATCTATTCATCCACAAACACCATCATCTCCACCTTATTTAAAATTTTGTAGCCAAACATTGCAGATCTTATTCACATGGGAGATGCACTAAGAAGTACACTTAGATTTGAGATTTTGCACCATGAGAAAGTAGTTCCCATTTATTTTGTTGATCCATGAACCATTTTAAACAACCTAACATGTATATTCCAAGCACATAATCTTACATACTATCATTGGTGCATGCTATTATTTAGATGTGTAGGATGTTCACATCATGTAGACCTAGATTATTTAGGGCAAAGATCGAATCTTCACATGAAATTTAGTATCCATACTAGGCTTATTTAGACCTGCACGTAGATTTCAAAGAAGGAAAATTCCCACTGTTGTGTTTCATTGCACCGAGGAATTGCGTCGTTTGGATTTCAGGGAAGAAAAGTTGAGAAAGAAGGCAACGACTCTAACGACCCAATCCCAGAGCTGGCGTGGACGGCAGGACCCTAGATTGCATGGGTAGAGAAAATGGCCTTGCACTGGAGATTTGGTGAAGATTCTTCTTTAGCTTGCAAGTGTGGAAGATATGCATTGTCATCAAATACAATCAAATTACGTTTTGAAAATCATTGCAATACCTTAATGCGTAGGTGGATTTATATTTCCAATATGAGAGGTGTGGTAGTATTTTTAAACAAATAATTTCCATACAATTGTGATTGTACTTGTGCATGTGAGACAATATTTCCTTGTAAAGAACATTGTAGAAAAAGGTTATATTTTACCACATTAGAATTTTGTATTGAGGGAGACTCGCTTATAATACTTGATCTTTTTAGCTCTTTCTGTCCTCTTCAAATTAATAAAAGATAAAAAAAATTCTAGTGGTTGAGTCAATTGTTCTCGTCCTGGGTTGAAGTGGGACAACTTGTGTTGTTTTCTACGTCCTTTCTAACTTTTCTATATGGAGACAAGTAAAATTATGTTACCAAAGTTTGTCAATGTAAATTATTTATATTGGAGAGAACAAATGCAACCCTTATTTATCAGTAAAGATTTATGGGATATTGTAATAGATGGGTATGAATTTCCTTTTGATGAAGACTATAAAGCATTGGATGTTGTAGGAAAACAATACACTACAAATAAAATACCTTTTAGCGGGGGTTTCTAGTGTTACAAAATTGTCAAAATTTGTGAAAAAAACCTCTACTACAACATTTGTTTTCGATAGTAGATGTTTTTGTAGATACTATAACGAAAGTTGATTATAGCTAAAAAATATAGGTGGCCATAGGTGTTAGAGAATGTTTATAAATCGATGTGTTTGTATAAGACACAAGCATCGGTGCATACATACACCTACAACATTGGTGTTGTACACTTAACATCAAGCACCGAGGCAATAAAATATGAAAGAATCGGGGCATAAAATATTTAAGCATCGGGGCGTTTGTCTTATAAGAACCAAGGATTTAACATTAAAATGCACTGAGAGAGTAAAAAATAATTAAGCATGGGAGATTTCTGCATAGAACACACCGATGTGTTATTAATAAGAAGGCATTGATGTTGTATAAAATAATATGCATCAGTGTGTTATAGGGAAAAATACCCCGGTGTATTAAAAATAGCAAGCACCAGTTCTTTGTAGTAACAAACAAGCCCCAGTTCTTATCATTAAAACAATAGCGCCGATGTGTATCAATAACACATACACACCAGCGCTTCGTATAATATTAACGGACTAATGGCCAAATTTTTAATATAATTTTCTAGTATTAAATTAATATTGAAACCAATGCTACATAAAAGCACCAGTGTGAATTTCATATGAAATGCACTAGTGAGTTTTAGTATTAAACGCGTCGATGAGATTAATAATTAAAATACACTAAGAAACATTGATGTGTGATAGTGCAATTATTGTTATTTTTTAATTCCATTATCTATCAAAAAATTTACATATATCTTATATTTTTATTAGTGAATTTGGATATGATGTTTGGATTGATTTGTTATATCATCAGATTTTTCATCTGCTCATTATAATATTTAGTCATCCATATATTTAATCATCGATGTAACATTTCACAACGACATTGTACAATGCAATAAAATAAATTAAAACATATTATATTATATGAATAAGAGGGATTTTGTCATACAAATGAGACACTTATCAATAATCCCTTGTCTTTCAATTGGGAAACTATGTCCATTACATTAAACAAAAATGTCTCATTTTCACAGACAATTATTTCAAAAAAATACAATTGCAGCTTGCATTGATATCCAAATATATTGGTCATCAATCTTCACTGGAACTGTTGTTAGTGCTTGAGCTACTTCCATGCCTTGGTTTATTTTGATGAATGTTTGATTGATTGACTTGATTATTTTGTTCTTCTTGAAGTTCCATCTACAAACATAAAAATAAATGGTAATGAGTCTATCTACATTGGTGCGAATAATGAAAATTGAAATAAATAATATACATGATTGTAAATTGAAAAGTGATGTACCTCCAAAGAAAGAATTGACTCATCAATCATACACATATGTTCAAAATCAAATCTTATGCCTTGTTTCAACAATTCTTGTGTTGGCTTAGTTTCATACTTTGTTTCCTGCAAGTATTATAGCCCATAATAAATCATAGATTTAATATAAAGTATTATTTTTGTTTCATTAATTATAAAATGATAGAAGTAAAACAACATAGATTATACTTACAAATTCCACAATTAATTTTTGATATGCCAACATATACTCACAACCCTTAATTAACCTAATGTCAATCAATTTTTATGATGACTGTTCTTTGTATGGTAGCACCCGTTTGAAGACATTAAAGGATGGCTATTGTAAAACAACTTAAAATATACAAAAAAAAAACCTTAAGTTGTTATAAGGAAATAACAATTACTCATAAAATTTGCTATCAACCTTTTTCTTCCTTGTTGTCCATTTTTATGTGCAGAATAAGTTCCATTTTCTTTTCTTTAAGAGAATATTTGAAAATTAATATTTCATGTATAATTAATTATTTGTACCTAATAGAAAAATTCAATGATTACATACATTTGAAGCACGTTGTTGTTGAGATAACTCCTCCTGCGATGCAATTATGTCCAATTCTTTGACCATCTCCTTGTATATTTTTTTGGACATTCCTACTGGCATATTTCAGATATTAGCTCGTTGGTCCTCTGGGATTTTCACAATTTTCTTGAAAAAATAACATGACAATAAAGTATTTTTATATTGATATATGAAAACTAAATATCACAATATATATATATTCTAAAAAAGTGTTTTTAGGAATATTACTTTTTCAATGATTCTTTTTTATTGTTGTATGTTTTTTCTATTGCAAGTCTGACATGTCTCATTGACCATTGCTATGGAAATGCTTCCTGTACTTTAAATATAACCTAGTTCTTGGAATCATTTGATTGATTTCTATATTTTAAGTGGAAAGTACGTCTATACATTCATTCCAATATATCGCTCATAGTTCTGTAAAAGTCCCCCCCCCCCTTTGATTAATCTCCAACACCACTCTAGATGAGCTAAGGACCAATTCATCATCATTTATATCTTCTATATTAATTTTTTTTGTTTTGTTATGATGACATTATGTTCCCTCATTGTTGGTGCATATAGAACATTAAACATATGTGAATTAATAGATTGTTTGAAACATGTCATCTAATATTCCTAAGTATATTATTAAGAAAAATTCAAAAAAAAAAATCATATTGAATATTATTTTTTAATTCACCTGATTCATCCCTCTGTAATTTTTCCATCAAGATTTTACGCTCTTCTGCACTTAGATAAAGAATAATCTTATCTAGATTTCTCATTTTGTGTCCCTGCATAACACACACTAACCAATGCATATTAGTTAAATTTACATATAGTTCAACCATATTAATTTTGTATAGAAATTACAAAAAACCTGTCTTTTTTGTTTTTCCAGATGTATCATCATTGTATCGATACAATTTTTTCTTATTTGAAGTCGTGTCACTCATATTTTTATAAATATACAATCCGTACCATTCAATACATAAATTATTGAATATATTTTATAAATAAATCACATAATTTTCTGCGAAAAAAATTGTTGTAACCAGTGCGCTTTTTATACACAAAGAACCAGTGCATTTATTACATAAAATGAATTGGGGCTTTCCATACAACGACAAACATCGAAAAATTTAATTTCTTTTTTAAAATATTGTTAATTACAATAGTGTGATATATATAGAAGACATCATATCGAATACAATAGAAAACATAAACATAGCAACAAAATTAAACATTCATAAAGAAAACAATAGAAATATTACACACAAGTGAGAAGAAAAAATAAAAAAAATTACAAGACAACATTTTCTTTGTTGTTTAGATGAGAACATTAGAGATATTTTTTTTTGTACCATATTTTTTAAATTAAAAAAAAAATGGCTTTATCGGTGTATTCCTTATACATAAACACACAGGTGCGTTTCTTTCAAAATGACGCACTGGGAAATTGGAAAACATTTCAAAAAAAACGTCAAATTGGAAACTGTTTAAAAAAACAAAATAAAAAAAGGTAGAGGGCCAACTCCATTTGGGATCTGATGCAATAAGTGGTCCCTTTGCATCACATGCCAAACACTTATATATAGAAACACAACCCTGTTAGATATAAAATACCTAAAATGAAAAGGCCTAATTCTGAAATGATAGAATTAAACCCTAGGGTGAAATTTTGCATTCACGTAAGCAAAAAAAAACAAGGGTTTAAGGTAAGTATGATTTTTTTTAATTTTTTTTTCATGAATGTAGGGTTTTGAGTGAATCACCATACCCTTCAAATCCTGATTTTATGAATATTTGTCCTGTTTCAAAGTATTCTTCTGCTCCATAGTTCTCCTTGGTATGTCTCTCTTCCAAATCTATCTTCTGTAAATTTTGAAAAAATAATGAAAATATTGAATACCTTATTAATATTAAAAAATATTTATGAAATGTGTTTAGAGTGAATCACCATACCCTTCAAATTCTCATATTCTGAATAATACTGTGGTTCCAAAGTATTCTACTCCTCCATAGTGTTCCTCTGTATGTTTCTCTTTCAAGTCTCTCCCCTGCAAAATTTTGCAAAATAATGAAATAGTGAATAGTTTTTTAGTATATAAATGACTTTATGAAATTAGATTCTCGCTCTTTTTTTAATTGTTTAAAAAAATCACTCTTTTTTTTTAAACTTTTTTCGTCACGACAGTGCATTTATGCAAGACGCACCGATGCAACCATATTACATTATGCATTGGTGCGTCCATATTAATTGATGCACCAGAGACATATATTGTTTTTTATTAACAAAATCTCGAAACACGGTGTGGTTGATTTTTCAACACCCCGGTGTTTATTGTTAATATGCGCATCGATGCATTTGTGGTTTATAAGCGCACCGAGATGATTTTAAAGTTATTTGAACTTTTATTTGCACATAAAATAGTATATTCATCTCAAATTATCTTTTAGGATGAATTCACATGACTTGCAATACTTCAGTATACATTTTACGTTTTATGTCACCTTATTCTTAAAAAATGGTTTCAAAACTATATTCAAACTCAGATTGTGGTATGGTCCTCAAAATTTATTTTAGATATGTACATGAAAATTTATTGCTAATTTTGYTGAAATGCAGKGAGCAAATCCTATTATATGATAAAATGGCCAATTCTTCAAATTTTAGCCCATTCCATATTGTTGAAAGTCCATTGCGGAGTTATCCCTTTCCATCTCCAGTAAGTTTAACTTATTTTATTTATGTTTTGATTATCTCATTGATTTTTTTTTTATCCATGTCAATCTGAATAAAAATGTATCCAAATTTGTAGGATCCTGATTTAGAATCGATTTCAAATGCAAAAAATATTGCAATACCGGTTCAAAAATGTCGGAAGCTCTTATCAGGAGCAACATACCACAAGCATTTGGTAGATGAAAATGGACAACTTCTTTACCCTGCCAATTGTGACATTCCATCTTCCAGCTGCAATCCTTGGTCGACGATGGTAATAATTGTTTGGTATAATGTAATTTTAACAAACAAATTATTGCATTGTGCCTACTAATATAATTGATGTACTAATGTTCAATATTTTTGAAATTAGGATTTTTCTGATGATGAGCGACCTACCTACCATCTTTCATTGCACCCCACAACTATGTCAACCCGAGAGAAGGCTGCAATGAGAGCACAACTCAGAGAGGAAGTATACCAAGAATGGTTGAATCAACCACCTATTCAATTCTCACTATGTCCAGATTCACCAATTAGAAATGACTACAATAATAGTAGTTCTTCAGAAGTTGGCAATGGAGACAATAAAAAAGAGGTTGGTATGGATGATTACTTACGGGATACAAATTCCATGGAGACAATGTTGTTAGACACATTCCAGAAATATGAGATAGGGGATGATGTTCATATCAATGATACTATTTTCGAAAGCCTAAAATATTCTTCCACCACCCCTCTCTTTTGACCTAGTGCCCGGTCAAAGTATACCCAGCTTGGGACAACAATCTTACTGCACAATGTGAAAGCAAAGCTTGGCATATCAAACACATGTTTCTGGGAAATATTGAGGTAATTGAACAACAAAAGACTTATATTAATTTTGAGAAATCTTGTCACACAATCAACATTAGAAATGGTTATTTTTATAAATGTTAAATGACCTTGTACATTTCTATTTCCCACTAACTACAAGATATTCAAAGATAAGGTTATTTCTAGTGATAATTTTTTTCCTAGTAACTATGAAGAGGAAAAACAGTTGTTGAAAATGTTGGGTGTTGAGTATATATCATATCATGCATGTCCGAATGATTGTATTCTATATAGAGGAGAGTATGCAGATAGAGATATGTCCGAAATGTGGGCATGACAGGTACCATAAATCAAATAAAAATGGTAAATCGCATGGTCCTCATAAGATATTGAGGCACATGCATATAATCCCAAGGATTCAAAGGCTCTTTCGTTGCAAATGATTAGCTATGTTGCAGGGATGGTATTCCTCACACATAAGTGAGTCAGGAGTTACATGAATCCCAACAGATTCAATATCCATGAAGCATATAGAGAATACATGGCCATAAAAATTCAAGGATTAAGTACGAAGTCTATGACTCAACATAGAAATGGATGGTGTCAACCCATATTCCCTCCAAAACACCAATTATTTTGTTTGGCCTATAGTAGTGACCAATAACAATACCCCCCCATGGTTGTCCATGAAGAATGAACATCTTATGTTGGCTCTTATAGTCCCTGGTAGAAGACAAGTGAATAATATGGATGTCTACCTACAACCATTGGTAGATGAATTGAAGGAATTATGGGAAGGGATACATGTATATGATGTACGTAACAATGTTTTCTTAGGAGGTTTCTCTAGTAATTAACATGCTTATTGATTTGTTTATATACGTAACAATATCTATTTTCATATTTAATTCATTGTGATTGACATTCTATTATTAAATGCTAATGTGTTATGTATACAATAATTTCACAGTTCTTGTAACTAAAGGCTATCATGGATGTAAATGTTGTGGACCTTCTATGAAGGCTTGGTGGTTCAACCACCTAAGAAAGCTAGTGTATGACTGCTCGAGGGTATTCCTCCTAGAAGAACACCCTTGTAGAAGAGAAACATCTTCTTTCAATAGTAAACCAGAGAGAACCTAAAGGCTTGCAATAATGACACCAGCAGAATGGATTAGAGCATATGAGAGAGAGAAGGAGAAGGAGATTACATAAATGTTCGATTCAAATGCATATCCTATGTTCGATGATCCATAATTATTCGACACCTATGTTGAGAAATTTCCCATTGGGATGAAAATGAAATCTATATTTTATGAGATCTCCTATTGGGAGAATATTAAGATTGCCCACTTACTAGATCCCATGCATATATTTAAAAATGTTTCAGCTTCTTTATGGAGGCACATATCATCGAAAGAAAGTGACACATTGGTTATGTGGAGAGATATTATTTTTTCAAAAAATAAAAAGAAACATTGGCCAAGACATGAAATTAGAGGATAGGTTGGTCCCTCTTGGTCTTTCAAAGAAGGTGATGTCATATGGATTTTGAAGAAAGAAGATATTTATTTGGCAAAGGAAGTTATATTGGGTGTGAAGGTGCCTTATTTATATGGGTCTTCCCTATGGAGTTGCTTCACTATGTGTCAAGAGAATTTGTCGTGGTTGAAATCACATGACCATTTGAACCTTCTAAAGGTACAACGCATGTCAAAAGCATGATTTTATTATTTTTAATTTTTATTTTTATGCCATGGGATAAAACATAATTTTTTTTTTGTGTGTTTACTTTGTAGTGTCATTATCCTCTGCTCATGCATGGGTGTGTGAACCATGAATTTCCCCATGACCTAAGGCATTCCATATCTAAATTATTTTCATTTGTACATTGGATCACATCAAAGGAGATTCATATGGCTATCAGTCCATGGTGGCGTCAAGAGATAGCTGAGATTTTTTGTATGTTTGAGAAGGAACTATCGCCGAGTTTCATGGAATTGTAGGTTCATCTTCTAATTCACCTAGTAGATGAGGTTAAATTAGTTGGGTGGTATCCTATTGTTGGATGGTTTTTTTAGAGAGGTACATGAATAGATTGAAAGGATTTATTCATCAAAGGGAAAAAACTGAGGGGTCTATGGAAGAGGGTTACATATCATATGAGTCTTTCTATTATGAGAGTGAGTACATCAAGTAGATCGAAAACACACCAGGTGCAATGATTTGGGACGATGAAAGGGATGAAGACAAAAGAGAAGGGGAGATTCTCCAAATGAATGGAAAAATTCTCTTGATAAATAATAAGTGACTTATTGTTTGTCAATTTTCTACACAGTAACTATTCACACTAAAATTCATAATGTATATTTTCATGATCTAATATGTACTATATGTTGGTTTGATTTCACGAATACATCCGCGAATTCAAAAATTGATGCCATCAATAAATTGATTCTTTACAATTCAGAGGCAACACATGTTAGAAAAATAGGATCACGGAGCAATAAAATAAAATAAAATGTGGAAATAAAACACAGAAGATACACAATACAATAGAGACACAGATATACGTGGTTCACCCAGTGTGGGCTACGCCCACCAGAGAAATTGCTAGGTATTTCCTTTATTATTATCCAACAAATAAAGGGATATAACCTACAACACACCTGTTGTAACTTCCTCTTGTTTCTCTCACGGTCTCCTCTCTCAGAATACAATATTCGCAATACATTTCCCTCATAAAAAGGAGGGTTGCCTTTTAGGGAAAAAAAACCCTAACATAAATTATGTCATCAGATATGTGACCTTATAATGAACGGTCCAGATTTACAATGAAATTACAATATACATTCACAAGGTAATTTTTCCTTCTGGAGCTTCGCCCCCGAACCCCTGCCAAGGGCCCTGTTGAGTTCTCAACACACCTTAAAAGATTATATGAATTTTTTTCTTTTTTGGGTACCACTTGTTTTTTTTTTGTTTTTCTTTCGCAATTGAATCCATTGTGTATGGATCACTAGTTCCGTTTCCATGTCTCATCATCGATCAAGTTGGATTTATTTGGACCTGTCATAGTGAAACCTTTGTATCTAAAAATAACTTAACATTTTAACTAAGGATCCACAGCTAAAATTGTGACCCACGCGCTTATGGTCAACATTGAAAAATACGAGTAGTAAAATGACCACATAGTAACAATTATCATTGATCACCGATGTACCATCGGCATCGACAAAACATGATGTATATTTATGCTAGTTGTTCACAAATAAGATTCAAGAAATGAATGATTTCCCATCGACGTCGGCCAAATATGAGAGGGATAAAAATTGACATGGGTCATGATGAACCTCTGATAGCCTATTACTAATGCATTTGTTCGGGGTCAGTGAAATCTAAAAGATTTAAATCATGGAAAATTTTCACATTGACACATCACCGATCACCGATCCTCAATGCATTTTTGGCATTGATAAGTTTCGAGGGGGTAATCCAAGAACACTTGTTTAAACTTATCATCGATTGTCGATCCTTGATACTTTTTCGACATCGACAAGGTAGGACCTATTTTTTAAAATTCTTATCTAATGAAAATATCTGATTCTGAATAACACTCTTAAACGAAGAAGCCAATCTCAAATGCCACATGTCTTTTTTGCGTAGGCATTTCATATGACCTAGTTTCATCTCGAGTTTCCTTAGGTTTCCCCGTGTCCTAGTCACACTTCCAAGTCAACATTTCCACATCAGCGTTGTATGACAAGATGAATCGACGTCATAGTTTTTGTGAAGAGATATCAACGCACATTGTCTAAATAAAAGTATCTACTCCTGATCCACCCATTAAATTAGCGGAACGATGGGACATGTTCAACACAAAATAAGATCAGATTCTTCCATTTAATAGGCCAATTAATGTTTCGCTCTGCATATGTTGCTACCTCATTCTCTGATCGAACAACGAGAATTTGAAATCATTGATGAACCACATTATATCCCGTGCCTGCACCACCAACCTACGACTGCATTTAAATCTCGAGCATAGTGCGAATATGGTGGCATATTTTGTAGAGCTGCACCTACACCCTGAATTGAATAACTGATGTGACAAGGTAAGTATTATATATGTTTAAATCACTAAGACATTTTGGAACCCCAACATTCTACACACAAGTTTCTCATTTCTAGAGTAGTCGAAGAAGCGAAGAGAGCGTCTCAAGAGTTGCGCTTGTTTCTTAGAATTTCAAAACCAGGTTAAGCTAGTGCGAAGAAGAGGTATGTGTTAATTTTATCATTTCAGCGGTCACATTTTTATGTATCAACATTCTATTTGCAACACGGTGTCTAACGTTGTTCTCTCCGTAGGAAAAATTACTCCAAGGAAGCCAACGACTAGATGCTCTCCAAGGGCACCAAAATTGAAGGAAGTAAAGGTCGGTGAAGGGTCTTCTCCCGACGCTATGAGGCAGTTGGAATTTTCTCCCAGAGCGGAACCATTCATCAAAACATCGACTAAGAAGGCATTTTCTCAACCCCATGCTTTTGGATATACAGAAGAAACTGCTAGATCAAATATAATTCTCCCACAATGGGGAGAGTTGTTCAATAGAATTAACCGGGAATATTACCCAAAGTTTATCCGCCTCAATGAACTGGATGTAAGGGCGCTCGATGACCAAGTTTTTTCGAATATCCGACAATCGTGCTTGCATATGGAAGTCTACTAAACCTCAATATTTCCCTGCATTGAGACTCTGGGTTGGATAATCGATCATAAAGACTTGCATAAGTTCCTAATCAATGATGAGAATGGCAGATGTGTCGGAGTTTTTCTCCCGACAAAGGCCCATAAATATTACAAGATCAGGGACTCGGAGGAGCCATTGAACACAGATTTCATGGTGAATTTCTATGAAATTTATGACACCAACCGCTTAATGGCCTCCTGGTGGAAGGAAGATAATAAATTCACAAACCAGAGCAACAAATGGTACAGGAAAACAAATCTAAGGGAGACATATATCTACTTAATGGCTCTAATTTGCAGATTATATGGGGAAAAAGATTGCACTAAGTTCTCAGAGGCATGGATGCCCCTGGCATACACTATAGCTATTTCCAGGAGTAGCTTCAACTCGGGATAAATCATCTCCAAGCAATTGATCACCAGTATATTGAAGGCTCAGACACCAAAGGAGGGAGAAGTGCTCACTTTTCACATGGCTTCATATCTGCTAGACGTGATTTACGCAAGGAATGTCTTCGTCGGAATGAATCTGAGTCGGCACATCGCAGAGATACTTGTACATGTCTACTTCAACATCCTGTGGGAAAACAGGTACAAGAAATGTTATTCTCTCTTTGCAATGAATTCATAGCTCAGGTTTATTTCATTATTTTCAAAACAGAATGCCCAAGACTGTCTGTAGCGGCGAAGAAAATGATTCCAAAAGTAGGTCACTGGTACCTAGAGGAAACCACAACTTATATCAGGGTATTTGGGGCCACTGAAGCACCACATTTACTCCCTGCTCACATCCCAAATCAACTTGTCATAGGAGAAATCTGTTACCAGACCATCTGTTGGTTGTGGAGCCTGATTATCTTCCTGATTAAGAGGTCCTTCCTTTCAGCTGTGTTTATACCCCATGAAGTATTTACACCCCAGAAGTATGTACACTCTTCCACGCGGGGGAGTGCTAAGGGGGGGTTCCCCCTCTGCGGGGTCCGTGGGGGCTATCCCCCCGGCTGGGGGGTCTGGGGGAAAGCGGGCCCCCAGCGGGGGTTCGGGGACGAAGCCCCCGAAGCAAAAATTGCCTTGTAAAAGTATATTGTAATTTCATTGTAAATCTAGACCGTTCATTATAAGGTCGCAAATCTAATGGTAGAGATTATGTTAGGTTTTTTTTCCCTAGAAGGAAACCCTCTTTTATGAGGGAAATGTATTGCGGCTATGGATGATGGTGAATATTGAATTCTGAGAGAGGAGACTGTGAGAAAAAGAATAGGAAGTTACAGCGGGTTTTGCTGTAGGTTGTATCCCTTCATTTGCTGGATAATAATAAAGGAAGGACCTGGCAATTTCTCTGGTGGACGTAGCCCACACTGGGTGAACCACGTAAATCTGTGTCTCTCTTGTATTATGTGTCTTCTGTGTTTTGTTTCTGCATTTGTTTTATTTTATTGCTCCGCGGTCCTTTTTTTCTAACACCATCCTGCAGGGCTTTAGTGCCACTTTGGTTAAGGACAAGAAATGGGCGTTCATACCCTATGGTTTCCATGTAGGGTTTTTCATAGTAAAGGATACTACACAAGTTAAACAAGAAGGTTTGAGCCAGCTGGAATACAGGTTCCTGACAGGCCTATTTCGTAAGCATGACCCTAAAGGCCTAGTTCTCCAACATGCATCATAAGTCTCTTTCTCCTGGGCATATGCACATGACAATTTTGAAGATGAAATCTTTACAGAATGTGCTCAAGATTGGGAGGAGGTACTACATAGAAAATATAACCAAAACATGACTAGTTTCAAAGCTATGAGTATGGATGAGAAATTCGAAACGATAGAACATATGGCTCAAGAAGCTCTCAGGGTTAGAGAAGAGAACAGAGCAGCATAAGACATAAAGGAACAAAGGAGGGGAATATTTTTATTAGAAGAATCCCAAAGAGATATTCAACAACTAGAGGATGCTCCTCAAATATTAGAAACTATGAGGATCACCCCGACTGACCCAAGAAACATCAGAGAGGAGCTAAATGGCTTAGATTCAACCCCACTGGAGGAAACCGTCGGTCTGAAAAATCCCAGAGTTCCATCACCACTAGCTAGATCGTCGGTAACCATTCCAACCTAGCATGAGATTCCAAGAACACCAGGTGAAACGAGTGTGCCTAATACCCTTTTTGATCTAATTTCTATCTATGATGATGAAGAGAGTTCGAATGTATCTCTTATAACTCCAATACCAATTATAGAGGAGAAAGAACCAGGGGGATCATCTTCTGCAACCCCCGATGCATCAATTCCAAACCCTCTGCAAGGAAACCATGAGGCCAAGAGTACCTTAGACATTGAAATTCTCAACCTATCGGGGACCTCGAAAGATAGTTCCAGGGATGAGCTAGGTTTAGGTGGACAAAAAGAGGAATTGCAACAGCCAGATATCGACACCTCAACAACCGATCACCAAGTAAGTATTGAGCCTGTCACTGTCTCTTCAATTTTGGCCAATACCTCACTAGCCAATGAACACCAGATGAAGGTCGAGCCATTGGAACATATGAGATTTTCTTCTATCAAGGAAGTACAAGATCCAGTCCTAGAGAAAATACATACGACAAGAAGCTTGGGAAACACTCTGACCTAGGGAGACCAACAAATCCCTGATCATGTTGATGAGGTTGCAGATATACATGCAATTTCGTAAGACAGGAAGAGGAAAGCCATCATGAGGAGGACCACCAAGAAAGAAGGCTCATGCTGGATAGCGCGATTCTCATCACCACAGAAGAGAAGATGCTCAGAACAGAAAATGTGAAGACATCTGAGCTAATTGACATAGGGATGGATATCACTGATGCTACACTGGATCGATCAAAGTGAGATGAAAAGGAATTTGCTGCTGCAAAGAAGGAGCTAGACCATCTATGCCATCTAGCGAAATATTACCAAGACTCAACACATGTCATAGTTTTTCTGAAGAGTGAGTTCCAAGATGCATATGCAAAGTTCATGAATGAAATACATCTCTTCACTGTAGGTGTAGCCAATTATTAAGAAGATACCCTTATGGAACTGGAAACATGTAAGGACATGGAGAGATGGTATGAAAAGGAATACCAAGTTGTAGAACAAATTGATTACATCAACGCAGTGCAGAAGGGCCGAGACATAGAGGGGCATGGAATTCAAGTGTTGATGGATAATAACATCTCTCGGATCAAGAAGTCAGCCGAATACTAGGTAAGTATGGCCCAGGAACCTCAACGAGAGATACAAAAGAGGTGGGCTGAGTGAGAAAGAAGCTGGGAAAAGATCAAAGATTGGCCTCCCAGAGTTCGTCTCACCCAAAGACTTTGTTGACTTGCATGACATAGTCAAATGATATGCATAATAAGACTCTGCGTGGGAAATGGAGATCGTGCAGGTGGAAAGCATGGCATCGAGTCAAATACATAATTTTATGGAACATTTGATCAAGGCTCGTGCAGTTCTGCAACGTTTAAGTGTCAAAGTCATCAAATATAGAGAATGAGCAATAGAAGTGAAGGAAACCATTTTAGCCATGATGGACCAGCATAGATTCCCATATGCTAAAACATGCGAGGATCTCTTTGTCAAGTGGTCAAAATATGAGAAGAGTCATCCACTCTAGCAGAACCACTAGATGATCTTAAGAGAACAAAGAGATCAAGCGCCATGTGTCACTCTTTTGTTTTACTTAACACAAACTTTTAGCAACTATTTTAAGTTAGTGATTCTTTATAAATAGGAGGGATCGGCCTTTTGGGAGAGGTCGATGGTTTTGGGGAAAATACCCTCTTTTTTAGAATTGTAAATAATTATTTCTGAGCAACTTTAATTAATAAGTTCTTTTTATAACCAGAGACAAAATTTTGTTTTTCATCAAAGGAGTTATGTGATTGGATTGAGGAGGAACTGCTGCCAACTTTTATTTTAGTAGTTCATGTTGTAATGAGTAAGAGTTTCTAAATCTATTGATAACCTATATTTTTCAATAGTTTAACAGTTCTTTTGTTCTAAATGGTGAAAAGTGAATCGTTGTGTTAATATGTGATTGATGGTAGAGCTAAGGAAACTATTTTTCTTGCACTCGTCTTATTGCATGCATATTTTCTTTCAATAACTGTATCTCAGTCATTGTTGAAATACCAACAAGTTAACATATTATTACTATACTTGTAATAGGTGTGAATGTCGTTGTCTTCATGCTAGAGCATGAGGTTTATCTTGGGCTCAACCTTATTCAGTAGTTAAGAATCCCTTCTATCAGTTGGTTTATACCATCACACCTTAAATTATTATACTCATCTAATAAAAGAAAAGACAAAAGAGAACATTTAATCTGAAGGAGGAAATTTCATAGAAATATATCATGTCAATCACTAAGTAAATCCCATCGATAAATTGGCTAGATCGAAAGATCTGGAGAACCATTCCAGCCATCAAATGCTGCAGAGTCTAATTGGGCCTCTAAGGCGGGTTTGGTTCCTACTGTTGAGTTAAAGGGATCTCAGACCCCTCAACAGGCCCGCTTGCCCCCAAACCCTGCAGAGGGGGTAACCCCCCTCTGCACTCCCCCACGTGGAGGAGTGTACATTCTTCCAGGATGTAAATTGTTCATGGGGTATGAAAACGGCTGAAAACAAAGACTTCTGAATCAGGAATATAATCAGGCTCCACAACCAAAACTCTCCCATATGAAGACTGATCTCAACAACTCCACCGTTGTTGTATATGTTGGATTATGATCCTTCTTGGACATGGAAAATTTCTCATCTTCATCTTCATTCTTGAAGACCAACTGAAACTGAGCAGGAACTCAATTTCTCCCTGGTTACTCCCCTTGTTAACATGTCTGCAGGATTCTGGCTAGTGTGTATATTTTCCAACTTCAAATGTCCATCTTCTAAGATGGATCGTATGAAATGGTACCTGAGATGTATATGCTTATTCTTCGAATGGAAGGCTGAGTTCTTTGAAAGATGAATGACACTCTCACTATCACAGTACAACATGCTATTCTCCTTCTTCGTTCTCAATTCCTCCATAAACCTCTGTAACCAAGTCATCTCTTTACTAGCCTTTGTAGCAGAAACATACTTTGCCTTTGTTGTTGAAAGTGCAACAACCTTTTGCAGTTTTGAAGTCCAACTTACTACTGTTCCACCTACAGTAAAAACATACCCTGTGGTGCTCCTCCTGCTATCTTTATCACCCACCATATATAAATCAACATATCCCTATAGAACAATGTGTGAACCTCCAAAACATAATGCATGAGTAGAAGTACCTGTCAAATACCTGAGAATCCACTTTACTGCCTCCCAATTTTCTTTACCTGGATTGTTCATATATCTGCTCACAACTCCCAGTGCATGTGCAATATTTGGTCTTGTGAAAACCATTGCATACATCAAGCTACCAATTGTTGATGAATAATAGACCCTGGACATGTATTCTATATCCTCCCGTGTCTTGGGACACATTTCATTAGTTAATTTGAAATGACCGGCCAAAGGTGTACTAACTAGTTTTTCATTTTGGATTCTAAACCTCTCCAACAACTTTTCTATGTACTCATCCCGAGACAATGTCAATTTGCGATTTTTCTTGTCTCTTGTTATTCTCATACCAAGGATTTTCTTTGCAACACCAAAATACTTCATCGCAAATGAATTATATAATTTCTTCTTGAGCACATTTATATCTTGCATATTAGACCCTACAACAAGCATGTCATCTACATACAATAGCAAGATAATATAGTTTCCATTTTCTACCTTTTTAAAATAAACACAGTGATCCAAATAACATCTACTATAACCTTGTTATGTCATAAACCTCTCAAACTTCAAATACCACTTCCTTGGAGCTTGCTTTAGGCCATACAAGATCTTCTTCAACCTACATACCAAATTCTCATTCCCTTTGATCTCATACCCCTGTGGTTGCTACATATAAATCTCTTCCTCCAAATCCCCATGGAGAAAATCTGTTTTTTCATCTAACTGTTCAAGATGCAAATCATCTACTACCACAAGACTTAAAATAGTCCTAATTGAAGTCATTTTAACAATAGGAGAAAATATTTCATCAAAATATATACCTTTCTTTTGTGCAAACCCCTTTACAACAAGTCTAGCCTTGTACCGCTTTTTTTCTCCATCTTCTTCCTTCAACTTGTAAACCCATTTATTCTACAATGCTCTTTTTCCTGTAGGAAAATGAACCAAGCCCCAAGTCTAGTTATTTACCAAGGAATCTATTTCCTCTTTCATGTCTTGCTCCCAATTCTTTTTGGTGTCTACCTACATTGCCTCTTCATAACATTCTGGTTCACCAAAATCAGTCAACAATAAATAATACAATGAAGGAGAGTATCGTTCAGGGGGTCTCGTTAACCTAGTAGATATTATAACAACACTTGCAGGAGTTTTAGGTACCTTTTGATCCTATTGTTGTACATTATGATTTTCTGGTACCTTTGAAATTTCTTTTTCAGTGATCTCATCAAGCACTGTGTATTCTGGTTTTTTGTTTTCTTGTTTATTTCCCTACAACTGATCTTTGTACATGACATTCTCATTGAATATGACATCTCTATTCCTAATGATTTTTTTATTTTCATAATCCTATAAGCGATAACCAAAATCATTAACACCGTATAAAATAAAGGTACACTTCTTGGATTTTTCCTCAAGCTTCGTTCTATTTTCTTTATCAATATGGACAAATGATTCACAACTGAAAGTCTTCAAAAAAGAATAGTTTACCTTTTTACCCGTCCATTCCTCCTCTGGAATTCTACCATAAAAATATATTGAAGGCCCTCTATTTATTAAGTAAACAATAGTATCTACAGCATCTGCCCAAAACTGTAAGGGAAAACCATCATGCAATCTCATACTCCTTGCACACTCCATGATTTTCTTGTTCATCCTTTCTAACACACCATTTTCTTGTGGTGTTCCTGGAACTGTCTTCTCTCTACGAATCATGTGGTATGAACAATAATCATCAAACTCCTTGTTGAAATATTCACCTCGATTGTTTGATCTGAGACACTTCAACCTTTTTCCTGCCTCATTCTCAACCAAAGCTTTCCATTTCTTAAAAGTATCAAAAATATCATATTTTTGTTGAATGGAATAAAACCAAGTTTTTCTAGTTGCATCATCAATGAAAGTAACATAATAATGAGAGCCACCAAGAGATGATACCTGAGTTGGTCCCCATACAGATCTGTATGCACAAGCTCTAAACTTTCACTCTTCTTTTATTTTCCAACTCTAAGAAATCTGACTCTTTTCTGTTTTCCATAAACACATCATTCACATAAATCCAAATCAATTTGTTTAATATCTGGAAACACATTTCTTTTGTGAAGTATTTGCATCCCCTTCTCACTCATGTGTCCAAGCCTATGATGCCATAGTGTTGTATCCACTCTTGTAGAAGCTAAAGAGATAGAAGAGTCAATATTATCAGTACATAAATACAATGTGCGTACCTTCTCTCTTTTTTCTATCCCCAATGATCCTTTGGTGACCTTCCACACCTTATCTGTAAATATGGATATACAACCTTCACTTGCCAACTTCCCTGTTGAAATTATATTTTTCCTTAGATCTGGAACATTTCTTACCTCTTTCAACAACCATTGGTTTCCATTTCTTTTCTTTATTTTTACCTTTCCCATTCCAACAATTTTGCATGGTGCATCATCATCGAAATGAACCTGTCCAAAATCACCTTGAACATAATCTAGAAAATGTTTCCTATGGGGTGTGGCATGAAATGAAGCCCCTAAATATACTACCCAATACTCAAAAATATTATCTACATAAAGAATCAAAACATCTTGTAACACATCACCTGTTACATTTGCTTCCTGATTTTTCTCCTATTGTCCATCTCTTTGTTTATTTGGAGCTTTGTAGTCTTTCTTTGGATTTTCTTTCTTCCCACAATTCCAACACTCTATCTTTCCAAATATGGATTTGGATGTTCCCTTCCTAGAATTCCCACGGTTCCCTAATCCCTTTCCTCTATCCTTTTGTCTTCCCCTGTTCTCCATGTTTAACACATTACCTGATGTCTCACCTATGCTTTTTCGTCGCATTTCCTCACTAAATATAACACCAACAACATCATCAAATTTTAAAGTGTTTGAAACAGAGACAAATTTACTTACAACCATGACCAAGCCATTACATCTTTCTGGAAATGAGCACAATATTAGAAGATCCCTGACCTCATCATCAAAGTCCACTTTTACAGAACTTAGTTGATTAGTAACCGTATTAAATTCATTTAAATGATCTGCAATAGACCCACCTTTTGACATATTCATATTAAATAATCTCTTCATTAGAAATACCTTATTGGATGCCGAGGGTTTTTCATACAATTTAGCCAATGTGTCCAACAGCTCCTTCGTTGTTTTTTCTTTCGAAATATTGAAAGCCATTGATGCTGCCAAGATCATTCGTATCGTTCCTAGTGCCTTTCTGTCAAGAACCTCCCATTCTTCATCCTTCATGGTCGTCAGCTTCTTTTTTATTCCACCCAATGGTAGGAAGAGATCCTTATGATATAAATAATATTCCATCTGCATCTTCCATAACTGATAGTTTTTACCATTAAATTTATCGATCCTAAACTTTCCATCTTCCGCCATTGCTCCCACTCAAACCAGGGACCATCTTTTCTTGCGAGTCACCTTTCGTTATGATACCAGTTGTTAGAAAAAAAGGACAGTGGAGCAATAAAATAAAAAAATGTGGAAATAAAACAAAGAAGATGCACAATACAATTGAGACACATATATATGTGGTTCACCCAGTGTGGGATACATCCACCAGAGAAATTACAAAGTCATTCCTTCATTATTATCCAACAAATGAAGAGATACAACCTACAACACACCCACTGTAACTTCCTCTTCTTTCTCTCACAATCTTCTCTCTCAGAATACAATATTCGCAATGATACATAACCACAATACATTTCAATCATAAAAAGGAGGGTTTTCTTCTAGGGAAAAAAAACCCTAACATAACTTATGTCTTCAGATCTGCAACCTTATAATGAACGGTCCAGATTTACAATGAAATTACAATATACATTTACAAGAAAAAATTTCCTTCGGGGAACACTGTCCCCCAAACCCCATCTGGGGGGCCTCTTTCCCCTGGACCCTGCAGAGGGGGGTGAGGGGGTAACCCCCCTCTGCACTACCCCGCGTGGAGGAGTGTACATTATTTCGAGGTGTAAATTATTCATGGGGTATAAACACGGTTGAAAACAAAGACCTCTGAATGAAGAAGATAATCAGGCTCCACAACCAACAACACAATCGTGGGTTGCATTGTATGAAAAAAAGAGGCAGAAATGGGAAAGTGATAGGAAAAAATTTAGACAGTTGAATGGTCGAAGCATGCCTTATCATGATCATTTAAAAGAAAGTATGCCAATGATATGCCCCAACAGTTGGGTCGTTGACCAAGTTAGAGATAAATATGGTGCATCCGTTCGTTACCTGCGTGAAGAAGAGGATGCACTAAACATATGGATTGGTTGTAGCAACTCGATAATAACATTTTTGTGTACATAATTTTTAACTTCGTAATGCACATTTGAATTGTAAGTACATATATATTATTTTATATTTTAATGGTCGGTTTATTAGACATATATTGACACTATGATTTGCTCATTCTTTTATAAGTGCATTTGCTTCCATTTATGTGGGCATATGGACATCATTTTCGCACAGAGGATGCCAATGATGGACACATGACACAAGACTGTGGAGTGGAAGAAATTTCGACCAATCTATTCATGCTAGCCACCTCGATCAAAACACCATACAAGGAAAGACACAATACATCATTTGAGTGGACTTCTCTTCTTTCCAGTGTGTTATTTTTAGGTGCAAGTGGTGGGACACCTTTGATCGGAATAATGTAAAGGAAGATCGTGATAGTGTGATGATATGTATCAAATCTAAAAAGATGTGGGATGAAGCTAAGGAGCCTTATGTTTTCCCAAAACACTACAACCAAGTGTTTTTTTACCTAGATGTGTTGGATAGGGATTGGTGGTTTGTATTAAGACAAGACCCTAGATCAAAACATATTTTTGAGACCAACAGTGTTATCATGCCAAGCGAGGAAGATAATGAGGGTGATGACAACAAGAGTGATATGTACATGTTTTATTTCATCTTTAATATTGTTGTTGTATCTTTTTGTTATATTCTTTATTTCGCTAATTATATTGTTTTTTATTCATCTTCTGTCAGAGGAAATGTTAATTTAATTATAACAAATCTTTGAGCAATTTTAGTTGATTAACAATCAATTTGATGTGTAATGTGCCTGTCTTTCAAATTATTTGTGATTGCATGGAATGATTGTTATTTGAACGTATTTATATATTGTTTCATATATTTAAAAATGTTTCATCTTCTTTAAATATTTCCAATTGTGAAATTCTGAAAAATGTTAAATCTCTAGTTGAACTTTTAATGGGATATGAAATTCTACTTTTTATGTTGATATATTTAGATGTAATGATATGGTTGATATGCATGTTTAATAGTACAACATTTTTGAGGATATATTAACATGATGATTCAAAAACCGAGTTTACATACTTTTTTCATTTCTTTTGAAAATATTTATAAAATTGTGCCCCCAATGTTGAGTAAAACCACAATTAATGAAGTAATATTTTAAAATTTGATAGCAATCAACTTACGAAATAATGACAAAAATAACAATAGGAAGATTTGCATTCATAAAATTTTAAATCCAATAGAATGATTATCATTGGAGATCATAACTTTTTATAACAACAATTTTTAGTGTAGAAGAGTCTATTAAAAAAGAGTAATTAGAACAATGAAAAATAATATTTATTCATATGTAATTTGTTTTTTGAAAAAAAAATTAGTTAGAATGAATATGTATAATGAACTATCTATGCAATTATAGTTTCAATTTTATAATTATAGTTTCAACCATATTGAACTTTGCAATTTATAAAAATAAACATGATGATGATAACCATCTTATAACAAGCATAAACAATATCTAAAATACACATTTATATTTTCTAGCTAACATCATCTAATTATATATACATATAGCACATATAAACGTCATTAATTAGCTAGCACACATATCTTATAATTTAACAGAGCATCATCATTGTGATCACATCTAAAAAAAGACAAAAAATTTCTAACATCATCATCACACACATCTAACAAACATCATTTAACATACACATTTATCAAGCACATTTAAAATTAAACATATCTAACATGACCTAAAAATGTACACATCAACATCAACATATAAATTAATTAAGTATATCATCATGATCAACAGGAAAAATGCATGTCTAATGAACAATGTTATAATGACATAATCTGCATATCTACAACAGTAGTGGAGGCCTGGTCTGTAGTGGAAGATGATGGATGATGAATAGGTCATGCCTTCTCATCTAGGTGAGGTCAAAGATGAGGATGAGGAATAGGTCCAACATGCTCATCTAGGTGAGGTGAAAGAGGAGGATGAGGAATAGGTCTGGCATGCTCATCTAGGTAAGGTGAAAGAGGAGGATGAGGAATATGTGATGCCTCCTCATGATTTGGGTGAAGTGAAGGAGGAGGAGGAGGACGTGGAAAAGGATGATCATGACAAACCTCATCAATCAATGGGGTACTAGATGAATGGGTCGTACTGGAAGAAGACTTGTGCCTATCATCGAAATCCCTCTTCGCTGCTAGTAGCCTGGAAGATTCGACGATATGACACATAAGAGGCATCAAATCACATGAAATCTCCCTCCAAATATCCAAGAGCGTAGGATTTTCCCTGATGTCTCACATCACGGTAGGACATACTTCCACCTTAATCAAAAGTGGAAAGATTCGGTCACCCAAATCCAACCTAAATATGGTATCGGGCCTACAACACATGTCGTTGGGTATATGTACCCAAGGACCTTGACCCGTCATGACCTCATGCATCATCTTCTCGTCGTCATATTCTAGGGGAGGAGGCACATCCCTAATGAAAGTGCCAATATCTACAAAATATATAGTACAAAAAAATAATTACAAAGTTAACTCATTAAACAATTTAATAAAACAAGTTAAAGAACGTGTTAGAATTAATTTGATTCTAATTAAGTAAGACAAAAAAATGAAACTATATTAATTTAAACAAAACACTAATATTACCACTATCATCTCGTGGCTCATTTGGTGTGAAGAGGATGTTTGGACATCCTCAACAATCCAAACCCATGCAAGGACACGACACCATGACAAACATGTGATCCATTGCACTGCCTAGTATTCCTAGTGCGTCTGGCACAATCCTGGTTAGAAACTTCAGATGGACCATCTTGGGAATCATCTCCCCCCACATGTGCATCCGCACATGAGTCCTCGGCCTAACAGGATGACGAAAAAAAGTCAACCTCATCTATGGAAACCTCTCAAAAAATAAACAAAATAGCTCTGAGACAAATGGGAAGTTTGACCTCCCACATATCATAGTCCGAAATTTGTCGAGCGCTATACAAGAATTCTGCAAAAAAATGGCAGACCATTCGATACACCATGGACGTTGTACCAACGAATCAACATAATACAAAAGAGGATAGCACTGGTAAAGTGTTTTATGGTAGTCACTAAGAGTGAGAGGCACCTAACCTCCTCTATACCGAAATAAATGATTTTTAGTTGTCCACTAGACACCTGAAAATCATCTGGCGATAGTACCTCAACCCCAATACATCACTGAGATTACATGAGATGACTCTCAGTAGAAACACCTAGTGGGACATCTGCGAACTAGGGAAAATCCTCCCCTCTCCTGGATAGCCCAATGATAAACTACATATCCTCCTTAGTGGGATGGTACCATTGATTAGGACCCACACGAAAACCCTATCAATGGAAATCCCATCGATGGATCAGATAAACCAACAACTCGGAGTGCCCCTTAAGGGATTTAGCCTCCTCATAGTACTTAAGGAGGCCTACATCCCTCAAGAGAACATGAGTCACTGTAGTAATAGGGAGAGGGTACAAATCCCTCTCCCTCTCCCTCACCTCCCATTCCTGTACAACATTGTACAGGTCCACCCTCCGCTCCTGCTATTGCTTCTCTCTCCGCTCACGTCCTTGGATGATTAACATATGAGATACATCAAACTCACTCATACATAAAACATAAAAAAACAAACTATTGAATGGTAAATTTATCTATAAATACGGAAAAATAGCTTCCTTCAAAAAATAAGTTAATTGCACTAACGGTGAGCCCAAAAAATAGTCACGCATCGTCGACTGTGTGCATAAATAGATTGTGAGCACCGTGATCGGTGCGTCAGTGTAAACTAACGAACCGGACACAATATGTTCTATTGTGTTATGCGGTGCATTGGAAAATGGTACCACACTGAGGCGCTACACTACAACACATATGCCCCAGTGCATTACATTTATCCTACACACCGCTTAAAACAAAGAACAAATTAAAATATTAACACACGCAAAAAATTATTTAAAAATTAGCAAAAAAAGAAGAGCACATACATTCACTACATGCATCGGTACATGTAACTAATGTAGATGCATTGTCACATAAAATTTTCCAAATTTTCGAGTACATAAATTTTTATGGTGTGTTTCGGTCGTTACTATCACACCGCGTATGGTGCCACCAAAAATATTACTAGGTGCACCGCAAAACAATGTTACATTTATGGGCAGTGCATTTGGTAAACATGAACACCCCAGTGCACATGTTTACCAATGCACTGTGTAAAAATATATTTGATAAGGGAGATGCACCATGTACTTTAACGACCCAGTGCATTATTTGTACTTTGATGCACCGCCCCACTAGTTATATGATTTTCTTCGGTGTGTCATTAAACAGATGTGCTGGTGCATTTATGTTTACCAACGCATCATCGAGAAAGGTAACAAGGTATGCGATGTGCCCTGTAAATTTACAGGTCGCACCATAGGTGGTGCGAGCCAAGAGCCTTGAACGCACCGCACAATTTTTTTTTTGTTTTATTTCTTTTTACACTTAAAATTTCACTCATTTTTAAATTTTAATTTAGTGAAAACTTAAGTTATGAAAAAACAAGGACATTACCTGGACATTTTGTTGTCGGGGAGGCATGGTTGTCACGTACTAAAAAAACTAAATTTTCCCATTGTTTGGAAAAATTTGAAATTCATGCACTGTGCAACAAACGAAAGGAAGGAAACCAAGGAAAACATCGATGGAAGGGCACTTCAGATAGGCAAAGGTTGCACTGGTGCTTTTGAGCTCTACAACACTGAAAATGGTAAAAATATTTTTACCGTGAGTATTTTTTTTTAATAAAACCATGTTTCGGTGCGCCCGATGAACAATCACACTGGGCCATACATGTTTAATGAGCACACCGGTTATATTTAAAAAAAAAAACATCCCTATCATGGTTCATGTTTTTTTGGGCATGCATGCGCTTCGGTGCATATACTACTACATAATGGACCGCCATACATTTTTGAAGAACTACAATAGTGTGAAAATTTTTTTTTAAGCATGAAATAATGTGGTATAATAATTGATGCACCAATGTGATTGGTTTTACATAGCGCACCACCTAAATTTGGAAATTAACCCTAACACGGTGCTCCATATTGGAGCACTGGCGCGCATGATACAATGGAGTGCACTGGAATATTTTTTTTGACACAATCCTACATTGGTGCGTAAATGTTTTTTATTTAGCCATATAACGATGTGATATACTAATAGTGCACCAATGCTTCCAATGTTACGTTACACATTGTAGCTTTTTAAAAGAACACTATTATGGTGTGTCATTATTTCCCGGTGCATCCTTATTCTGTAGCGCACCAGATAATATTTTTCTATATTTGAAATAACCCTTCTACGGTGCATTAGTTTTGAGGGCTCCAATGTTCCTGTTGTAGAAAACACATCGGTGCGTTATGTACATTTAAAAAAACTGGTGTAAAAACATCCGTAAAACCTTCGCCCGCTCACCTCCGCTAGTATCATCCGCTATAAATAGATTTTCGGGGTTTTTTTATAGGGGTGTTTACAAATGTAGTGGCATTTAAATGAACTCATAAAAAGGATAATGAATCACTTTATTTGATAGGTGGTGCAGTTGACGAATCCATCTTTCTAAGAATCAATTCCACATAATCTTCTAAATAAACATGGAATATATTAAAAAACACACATGAAGGTGTGACAGTTTCCAAATTACAAACATTATGGAGAAAATTTGAAAATGCCAAGATGAATGATAATGGATCACTAAATTATCATATCATCAAAATACATGATCTTGTTAATCAAATGAGGACGTTAGGTGAAGATATTCCAAAGAGAAGGATGCTTGAGAATATTTTGAGAAGTCTTGTGCCTAAATTTGAAATGGTTGCCATTGGTATTATGGTTTCTAAAGATCTAAGAACAATGAGAATTGATGAATTGAGCGAATATTTGTTTATTGTTGAATAAATCACTTTAAGTGAGCACATGAAAAATGTTTTTTCCACAAGGTATCGAGGACGAGGAAGAAGAAGATGACAATTTCATACTCAAAATTTTCATAATCAAAATAAATTTCAACAAACTTCACATAATTTCAATCAAGGAAATTCATCCACTTCAAGAGGCAGAGGAAGAAATCCAAGTCAATTAAGAGGAAGAAGAAGAGAAGGATCTCATGGAAGACAAATATGAAGAGATGGATCTCGAGAAAGACGAGGAGTAGAGTGTTATTATTGTCACAAATTTGGTCATGTTGAGAACGATTTTTATGCAAAATTGTGAGATATGGAACATAAAGGTGCCAATAAATTTGTTGAAGAAACTAGGAATGACAAGTTGTTTATATCAAGTTTGATGTCACACAATGAAGAGAGTGAAGCTTGGTATATTGATTCAGGATCTTCAACACATATGACATCTTAGGAGGAGTTGTTTACTAGAATAAATGATAATTATTTTGGTGAAGTAATACTTGGTGATGACAGTTCTTCAGAAGTTAAAGGGAAAGGTACGGTGGAAATCCCAACATTGAATGGAAACAAGACATTAATTGATGATACTTTGTTGACACGAGCATTGAAGAAGAACCTACTTTATGGAGGACAAATGATGGAGAAAAACTACAAGCTAGTGTTTGATTATAAAGAGTGTTTAATTATGGATAAGTTAAATAGGAGAAATGTTTGAGAAAAACTACAAGTTAGTGTTTTATTATAAAGAGTGTTTGATTGCAGTTGTAGCAAGAGGAGAAATGATTGAAGACATGATTTTCAAGATCACTTTTTCTGTGAGTAATTTACAAAGTTTGAAGGCCATGGAAGAAGTGAGTAGCAGACTTTGGCATTTGAGAATGGGACATTTGAATTTCCAACACTTGGTGTTGTTAAGGAAGAATAACATGGTGAATGGACTTTCTTATATTAAATATGATGATGATTTTTGTGAAGAGTTCATATTTGGGAAGAAACACAGGGAAAGCTTCTGAAATAGAAATTGTAAGGATAGAGAATGTCTAGTGTTGATACATTCATACTTGTGTGGTCCCAGGGATACTTTCTTTTCGAAAGGCACAATATTTAATTACCTTCACAGATGATTATTCTAGGAAAACTTGGGTGTACTTTCTACATGTAGAGAAGCCATAAGTGTTAAAACATTTTGTTGAGTTCAAGGAAATGGTTGAAAAAAAAATTCTCACCCTAAGATCAGATAATGGGGGAGAATACAAGTCAAATGAATTCATGAATTATTGAAAAATAAATGGAATAAAGTGAGATTTTAACAACTCAAACTCTCCTCAACAAAATGGTGTAGCTAAAATAAAAAAATAGGACCATAGTTGATATGGATAGGAGCATGCTAAAAACAATTTCTCTTGGAAATGAATTTTGGGTTGAAGTATTTCATACCATTGTCACTCTCAATAGGTGTCCTACAAGGGTTGTATTGGACTTGACTCCAGAAGAAGCATGGTCAAGGTAAATACCTAATGTTTCACTCATGAGAATATTTGGATTCATTTCATATGCACATTTCCCTAAAGAAAAGAGGAGGAAGTTGGATGATAAAATAATTAAGTGTATTTTCATTGGGTATAGTACATAAATGCAAATTTGCAGGTTGTTTGATCCTCAAGCAAAGAAGATTATAATAAGTATAGATGTTGTGTTTGATGAGCAATGAATTTATCATCCAGAACATGTATAGATATTGTAACGACCCCGCCGTTACGACAACAAAGCGACATATAACAGGAAAACAATTTTTTTTTGTTTGCGTTAGGAAATATACATCACAATTAATAATGACATCATTGATACATCATTCAATATATTAATGAAACAATATTAATACAATATCAATCATTCGCGACATAAATCCGACACATTATTTCCATGAATAAAGGTACACATATCGATGCATTAACACAAAAATAGAGGCCCACAATCATTGCATTCATACAAATAAATAAGGATGCATAAACAATATGAATCACAAAGCACTCGACTCCTCTCATTAGGATAATCATCAGATAATTCCATGACAACATGAGATAACATATCGTTAACTTAAGGATCATAAAGATAATCATAATAATGACATAAGATACTACCCGCCCAACCTACCCTACAAGGTTAGGACCTCCAGGGCACATAAGAAACGCTCAAGCCTAGGTTCCAATTGATTTTAACCATTTAAGGTCCCAAGGCTGACGAGTGTTATGAGGAACAAGGAGGTGTCTACATCCCATTAACACAATCAATCCAAACTAACTATGATGAAATGACAACATCAACATAAATCAATTCATCAATCTATCAATCCTAATTCACAATTAACATGGCACTTGAGTAATCATTCACATAACACAACATAGACCACATTAAATCCAAGGTGCAAAAGCAATTAAAATTTACTTCCTGGCGCAAATTCCAATCACAATAAGCAATCATCCATCATAATAAAATTTTCATGTCGCTCAAGAAGACTATTATCTAAACCATTCATCACGACATTAAATTCCATTCATGCGAGTAGTCCAATATCTAACGATCACACAATACATTACATTTTTAGTGCACGCAAGGGGTCTAAGTACCCAACTAGTTATACATCACATTAATGAATTTCACATGATTATTCTATTCAAATAATTCACCATTTATACATCAACTATTCGAGACACAAGAGATATATAGCCACTTAATTAACCATGAATACCATTATTCAGTGCGCGCAATCAATTTATTAACTAAACCATCCATCGACACTGCAAATTGAATGTGGAAGAAAAACTATCCAATTTTCGTGGCACAACAACTTTAATTATTATGCAAATCATTATTGTACATGGTCAACAAAATTATCAACAACATAATTGTTATGCCCCCTTTTTTTAAAGGTAAAATACCAACTAAAGAGGTGATAAAGGTGGATTTACCCAAACCACATAACATTAAATTTTGATTTAAGGGGTGACTACAACTACCATATTGGTTGAAGGGTGCATGACCATCATCACATAGTACAAAAGTGAATGAAGGATGAATACACTTTATTAGTTGGAATTCAACTCTATAGTTCCTAAAAAGTAAATATATTAAGAATACCATTTATTAATTGGGAAATCAAACGTATTTAAATATAAACTATGCAACATCATATCTGATCGCATGCCATAAAAACTTGGGCATAACCCAATCTTTAATATGTAAATAATACCAAAACTTAATAATGCAAACATCAATAAAGAAAGGCTATAAACCTAAATAATGGAATAACATCAAAGGAAACCAATAAATCTTTTTCTTAAAATAAAGATTCTTAATTAAAAGCGTGGGAAACGCGTAGAGACATCTCTATGAACCATTAATTACAACAAAATCCGTGTAAGAAATCTCCTGGCAAATCGCTAAACATTAAAGGCGCTAGAAAAACACTGAGAAAAAAAATTAAGCCAACAGTTGAGTGAAAAATGCTGGTAAAAGGGTAACTCGTTGGGCAACGGTTATGCAGAGATTCCTTCTCGTAGTTGGGAGAAAAATTTTCCCCATGCAGAGGTAAGGTAAAAATGTGGAGACTAAGGGATAGAACTGAAGGAAACACTAGGATAAATTACTGCCAACATAGAGATAAATCAAGATTATCCCGCCAGGGTAAGAGCTCTAACTCTTGGGATAAATCGAGGCCCAACACAGAGATGTGGAAGGAAAAAGGGGCATCGTCGTTCAACAGAGAACTCTTTGTGTAAAATAGGTAAGGAGAGAGTTAACCGAGTTTTTTAAAATTATTTTTAAAGGATCCCTTCCACAGGAAAAACGCAGAGATAGGAGAGAGCCCAATAGAGTTTTAAAAATTGTTTTTAAAGGAGCTCTCAACCACAGGAAAACGCAAAGATAGGAGAGAGCCCAACAAATTTTTAAAAATCGTTTTTAAAGGAGCTCTAAACCAAATGAAAACACAGAGATAGGAGAGAGCCCACCAAAGTTTTAAAAATTGTTTTTAGAGGAGCTCTCAACCACAAGAAAACACAGAGATAGGAGAGAGCCCAACAAAGGTTTAAAAATCATTTTTAAGGGAGATCTCAACCATAGGAAAACGTAGATATAGGAGAGATCCCAACAAAGTTTTAAAAATCGTTTTTAAAGGAGATCTCAACCACAGGAAAACACAGAGATAGGAGAGATCCCAACATAGTTTTAAAAATCATTTTTAAGGGATCTCTCAACCACAGGAAAACAATGAGATAGGAGAGAGCCTAACAGAGTTTTAAAAATCGTTTTTAAGGGAGCTCTCAACCAGAGGAAAACACAGAGATAGGAGAGAGCCCAACAAAGTTTTAAAAATCATTTTTTTTAAAGGATCTCTCAACCACATGAAGACACAGATATAGGATTTAATGGGAGAAGGTGCCAAAAATGCAGAGAACAATATCTCAGAGATTTAAAAAAAAACAAGTTTAGGACGTGAACACAATCTATAGCTAGGGAAAATATGCACAGGAAACAAAAATAAAAAGCAGAGAACCCTTAAATTGTTGTTCAACAACAAATATGGCTGAAAAATCTTGTGGGAATTTTGATCCTAGAATGAATGAAGAAGTTAGAAAACTTTAGAGAAAACCCATTACAAATGCTAGGGGTTAATGTAGATCGCAATGACATTGAAGGGAAAATCACATGTTTTGAATTATAAACATGGGCCTTTTCATTATCATATCAACGGAATAAGTAAATTCTCACACATACAGTTCCAGAAACCCATTACAATTTCCATCAACATATAATTCCATATACAATTTTTTTTAACTAATTTACAATGCAAATTTTAAGCATGTGTATCGTAACCAATGGATGGACTTGTTGATGTTCTTCAGTGGCTAGCGATCCTCCTTGCTCCTGCTTAATAATCGTTGAGACCTCACTGATACCTCCCAACAAACTCTAGTGGTACTCTTCTCCCCCCTCAGCCTCCTTAGCCACCAAGGGGCCACACACACAAAACTAGAGAAAAATCTAGCTCCCAGCTCGCCTCGCAAGGTCGAACTACCACTCTCTTTTCAAGCTGGGTATCCCAAATCCCACATGAAAAACTAGTCATAGAAATTTCGATAGAATAACTGATCCAGGTGGATATCGGTGGCCACCCACCTTTTCCAACTGGCTTAAAATAGTTTTCTAGCAATTTTGGTAATTTACTATTTTTAGCAGTTTTTCGGGTCCTGAACTTCTGAAGCCGTTTTGAGGCCCTAAATGACATTTTTTGGAAAAACGAGGAGCAACATTCCTTTTTTTCATGTTTCTCATACAAAAGTTGTAATCTTCGGATAAATCTTTCTAACGAGGTATTGAGTGTGTCAAACAGAGATCGTATGCAAAAGTTACGACCTCGGGAAGTTGATGTACTGACTTACCCAAATGGGGCCCACGTGACTTTTGGCGCTTCATCTCCTAGGGTTTTTGACATTCATGTTTATTGTAAAAAGGCCTTCAGAGCCTCATTGTAACCATTTTTTTGTGAATGAGTGCAATCGTCACATCTCTTCTCAGAGATAAGCCGCCACCATTCTAGCAAACTTGTTTTCCACTACATTTTACAGTTTCAACTTATTTCCTTATTGAATAGAAAACTAGTTTTATTGTATCTATGTTATTCTATGTTAAGCATCTGTTAAAAATATGTAGTCATTTCATTCTGCTCATAAAATCTGGATCAGTGGTATTAGAGTGGTATTATCCTTGTCGTCTTAATGCATGTCCCCAACGAGGTCGGAGTACAAAGAATTAGGTCTCGAGCTTGTTTCTATTGAGGACAAAAGCTCTCACATGCCCAAGCGAACTCTCATGGTAGGAGAAAAGAAAGATGATGGGACAAGAGATCCTTTCCAAGTGTTTCTTGAGGAATCCCTCACGCAACAGAGGAACGAGATGATGGATAGTTTTACGCAAATCCTTTGGCCGCTACCAGCAGGCGACACATCTTCTCCGAGCGGAGGCGCCGCCCCCTTCAAGGTACAAATCAACTTTGATATTCCTATATTTGAAGGTTAGATAGACACAGATGTTGTATAGAAGTGGTTGAATCTACTAGAAGGGTATTTTTCTGTCCATAACTTTTCGAATAGAGAAAATATTACTTTTGTGGTCCTCAAAGTCGTTCCCCATGTCAAAGATTGGTGGGAAACTTTCTGTGAGAAAAAGGAAATAGAGGAACCTGAATTATTTACAGTCAAGACCACCTGGGAATCCTTCAAGGATGCTATTAAGGAACAATACTACCCTGTCAAAAGTTATGAAGACTTGTATACCAAATGGACCACATTGCAGCAGGAATGAGACCAAGTAGTGCCAAAGTTCACAAATATCTTCCATACCTTGTGCACCAAGCCGAGTATCAAATATCCAGAGCAAGATTTGGTGCTCAAGTATCACGGTGCTCTGCATAGATACATCCAGACTGAAATGGAATTTCTAGACATCTCATCCTTGGGCGCGACCTATCGATATGCTGTCAAAATTGAGCAGAAGCTCAAACAAAAGACGTGACAATTTGGGCCTGGGAACCCTCACAGAAAATCTAGGAAAGGGTGGCCCCAACCCACAGAACAAAGGATAGAGAAAATATGGATAGTATCAGGACAACTAGTGCAAGCCGCAAGCAAAGAAGGACACCAGAAATACAAAGAAAGATACTGGGAAGTGGTGTGACTTCCATAAGAGCCCTTGGCACAACAATGCTGACTACCGCTCAAAGAAGTTGCTAGTGGCCGAGGTGAAAACCTCTGAATTAGATGCGGGTTTTGACTCCGAGTCAGAACCAGAAAGGGGAAGATGGATCATTGACGCAAAACCTAGTTCAACCGTTTCTACCACCAAGCTCCAGCTTGGTGAACTAGACGAGCCAAAACAAAGAGAGTGCCTCTTCCATTCACAGATGTGGGTAAAAGGCACCCCACTACACTTCATCGTTGATAGCGGTAGCCAGAAGAACCTCATCTCAGCAGAGGTCATCAAGCGGCTGGCCCTACCGACAATGCCGCACCCACAACCCTACTCCATTGGATGGCTCCACCATGGAATCAATCTCCGTGTCAGCCAACAGTTAATATACCTGAGGCAGTCCCACCTAGTGCTATTTCCTTGATCTCTCTTAAGAAATGCAGGAAGGTCATATCTCAGATGGGGAAATTTGTCTTCTTTGTGATTCACTCTCAGAATGAGAGAAATATCACAGCCACATCCATGGTCTCTGTGGCCGACCTCTCCACACAGCAGAAGCAAGTAGATAAGGTTGTGGAAGAATACTTGAATATCTTCTCCTCACTTACCGGGGTACCTCTGCACTATCAGGTCAAGCACCCCATCGATCTGATCCCTGACGCACCACTTCCCAATGGGCCAATCTATCATCTCTCTCTATTAGAGAATGAGGAGATCAAGCAACAAATCCAAGAACTTCTCCACAAGGGGCACATCTTTCCCAGCTCATCACTTTGCAAGAGCCCAATCGTGTTGGTACAGAAGAAAGATGGAACCTGACGACTCTACATTGATTACCGGGCTCTGAATAAAATCACAGTCAGAAACTGGTACCTGATTCCCCGAATCGATGACCTCCTTGATCAAATCACGGGGAATAAATACTTCAGTAAGATTGATCTGAAGTTTGGCTACCACCAGGTCCTAATAGAACAAAGAGATGTTTGGAAGACCGCCTTCAAGTCAAAGGAAGGCATTTTTGAATGGTTGGTCATGCCCTTTGGTTTGACAAATGCTCCAGCCACTTTCATGAGGATGATGGATGATATCCTATGACCATTCACCAATAATTTTGTAGTAGTTTATCTGGATGACATTCTCATTTACAACAAGACTTGGGCAAAATACTTGCAACATATTCAACAGGTTTTGCACACCCTGCGGCAACATAATCTATATGCCAACTTGAAAAAATGTTCCTTTGGCATGGATAGGGTCCATTACCTAGGCTACATCATTGATCATCATGGTGTACATGTGGATCCAGCCAAGATCCAAGTCATCCATGACTGGCTAGCCCCAACCACACTCACTGAGATTCAGAGCTTCTTGGGCCTTGCCAATTTCTATCGCAGTTTTGTGTTGGGATTCTCCCATATTGCATGGGCCCTCAACCAAATAACCGGGGGTGGTGGTAAGGATAAATTTGCATGGGGATAGTCCCAACAACAAGCATTCGATGATTTGAAGAAACGCTTATGCTTAGCCCTAGTACTTTCACTACCAGACCTACAACAACCCTTTGAGATCGAAACAGATGCTTCAAACTATGTTTTGGGCACCATTCTCACTCAGCACGGCCACCCCGTGGCCTATCATAGTGAGACACTATCATATATTGTCCCTAAGTACCCTAATTACAACAAAGAAATGTACTCCATGGTGCAAGCCTGCCACTAGTGGAGATATTACATTCTTGGGAAGGAGAAAGTCATCCACACTGATCATAAGCCATTGCAGTTCATGCAGACACAAGGCAAATTGCAGAATGACTGCCATCAAAAGTGGTCCACATACTTGCAACAATTCCACCTCAACATCAAGTATAAAACAGGAAGCACCAACCACATCGTTGATTGCCTCAACAAACCACCAGTCGCGACACTCACCACGGTGCTAGACTCTTGTGACCATGAGTGCTCTAGATGGCCCCAACTCTATGAGACAGACCCGAACTTCACCACCACCTACCAAATGTTGGGTGAAGATGCAGTTGTTGATAATTTCCATCTTCAAGATGGGTTGTTGTGTCATATGGCCCATATCTATGTTCCATCAAGAGAGGGAGAGAAGTTGATTTGGGAAGCCCACTACAGTTGGGTGGTAGGACACTTCGGCGTCGAAAAGACAATGGAGATGCTACAAAAACATTTCTACTGGCCGAAACTTCGACAGGAGGTCAACAAGTATATCAGGTCCTGCACTATTTCCAAACCAATCACTAAGAAACAGGGCATGTACACCCGTCTTCCTAATCCTAACAGACCATGGGAATCCATCTCAATGGACTACATGTCAGGCCTCCCATCCACCAAGCGGGGAAATGACTGTGTTTTTGTGGTTGTTGATCTCTTTTCTAATATGGCGATTATGGTTGCCTGCAAGAAGAGCATCACAATAGAAGCCACTGCTAAGCTCTTCTTTGAGCGAGTTTGGGTACATTTTGGAATCCCACAAACCATTGTCTCAGATCGGGATAGTCGATTTCTTAGCACATTATGGTCGAGCCTCTGGTCACTTTTGGACACCAAGCTCACCAAATCCACGACCTTCCACCCCCAGGAAGATGGCCAAACCGAGGTCTTAAATCGAATGATTGTGCATATCCTATGCATGTATAATTCCAAGCACCATCGCACATGGGATGAGAGCCTTCCCTATGTCCAACATAGCTACAACCGATCCCTGCATAGCTCAACCAGCCACAACCCCTTTCAGGTGGGTTTGGGATTCCAACCATTGGGTCCCATAGATGTTGCACTTCCCCTTATGGTCACCTCGACCGACTCATCTCCTGATCCAACTGAAGCTGACAAAGCCACCTGGTTCATTGAGCAGATCCAACACATCCACCAACAGGTTCAAGTATTCTTATAGAAGTCCAATGACAAGTACAAATAACTCCATGATCAACATTTGGTGCCACATAAGTTTTAGGTGGGCGACAAAGTTTGGTTGCACTTGCAGAAAGAAAGCCTTACAGGACCCCATCGAAAGCTTCACCCACTCCGTTATGGGTCGTACACCATCACCAAGGCTATGGGGGATAATTCTTTTGAGCTCAACATTCCTCCTTTCCTTGGCTTGCACCCAGTGTTCAACATGGATCTCCTTTAGCCTTATTTCCCACCATTATTGGACACCTCAGAAGTAGTGGAACAACTGACACCAACAGAACTCAACCCCGACTACATACAACAAGTATCCAGTGATCATATTGTGGACACACAGATCAAGGGTACTTGACAACAAAGGATCCATCTTTATCGAGTCGTGAAAGCATGGAAACTCCTGCACCAAGGCAAGTGGCTCACCCGGGGCCAAATTCAACATAAATTTCCTCATCTGATGGGGGAACTCAACGCAATGGAGACCATTGCTTCCTAAGGAGGGAGGATTGATCCAGGTGGATATCGGTGGCCACCCACCTTTTCCAGTTGGCTCAAAATAGTTTTCTGGCAATTTTGGTAATTTACTATTTTTAGTAGTTTTTCGGGTCCTGAACTTCCGGATCCGTTTTGAGGCCCTAAACAATGTTTTTTGGGAAAACGGGGAGCAACATGAAAGTTCCTTCGATGTTTATCACACAAAAGTTGTAGTCCTCAGATAGATATTTCTAACAAGGTATTGAGTGCGTCTAACGAAGATCGTATGCAAAAGTTACGACCCCAGGAAGTTGATGTACTGACTTACCCAAATGTGGCCCACATGACTTTTGGCGGTTCACCTCCTAGGGTTAGGTTTTTGGATGTCTAGTGTTTTTGACATTCCTGTTTATTGTAAAAATGCCTTCAAAGCCTCATTGTAACCAGTTTTTTTGCGAATGAGCACAACTGTCACATCTTTTCTCAGAGATAAGTCGCCACCATTCTAGCAAGCTTGTTTTCCGCTGCATTTTACAGTTTCAACTTATTTCCTTATTGAATAGAAAACCAGTTTTACTGTATCTCTGTTATTCTGTGTTAAGCATCTGTTAATAATCTGTAGTCATTTCGTTCTGCTCATAAAATCTGGATCAATAACCTTACACATACCAGCCATGATCCATTCCCCTTCTCCGCCATTACTTTTATAGAATTCTTCTTAGTGACCATTTGACAATTGCATGTTTAATTCGTTTTATTAAAATTTTGTTAGGAAATACTCTCCCCTGTACACTTGTCATATGATCCTTTAGTTTCACCAAAAATTTATTTATTTAATTTAATTTAATGTCATTTTCCCTCACTCATCCTAAAAGTGCTCCTTGCTTTCCCTTTATTCCCTCTATTTCCTTTTAATGACTAACGCCTTTCTAAAACTTAGTTGTGTTTTATCTAGGAAATTTCTTTAGTTAGACTAGACTAGATTCCTTTCTATGTTTCCCATTCCTTTTTACATTCATTTCCCTTTTTGACTAAGTTCCAATTTAGCATGTCTTGCACATAGTTAGTAATTAAATCTTTAGATAAAATATTTCTCTTTTAAATTATTAACTTGATTTTTCTTCATCCCCCTTTTATTAATTGATTATTTAGTTTTTAGTCTTCTTTCCCTATTTAGACCTACGCTTAATTTTCAACCAGGCTTAGAAATTTTAAGGGAATTTTATAATTATAAAAATTACTCATTTAAATTTTATTTCAAGGTTGACCATGTCAAAACAAATTATTGATTTCTAGGCACCTAGGTTCATTGACTCACCTTTATTAAAATCACGACGTGCCCTTCAAGATGCACTACATGCTCCAAGGGTGCCACTCGCCTTTATTCATGTTTTATTTTTGTGGCGTGCCCTTCAAGACGCACTATGTGCTCTAAGGGTGCCACTCACCTTTGATTGATTTTGGTATTTGTCCAACCCTTGGAGTCAATACTCCATCAGGCGACCTTGTGGGAGACTAAGGGCCTCCAAGGAATAAGGACCCATCCTTATTGCGTGCCCCTTAGAATATTTGTGAGCGACTGTCTGAGTTTCCCTCATGACATTGTGGATCTATCGAACTAGGTAATCGTTAACCTACAGTTTGAGCCACGACAAGAGTGCTAGTAGGTTGTGGTAGGGTTGTTTCCACACCTCTCCCTCACTATATCTAGTTGTTGTGCATGACCCCTTTACTCCTAATGTGAGTCTGATTAGCAAGCAATCGTCATCCTACATCCATCAACAAAACACGTCAACGATCCAAAGAAACATCATAATATACCTGCTCATATGTCACATATGAAAAATTAGAAATACCCAAACCATATACAGTCCATTCCCTGACTCGATCCGAAGTCCAAGGAGGTCCATTGATGCCATCAGATTCCCAATATGTCAATGTCCTGCACACTCAAGAGAACCCGTCAATAACACATGTCTATACATAGATAATCAAATAACATAACATCATAATCCATAAGCATCATCATCGGAATCCATAAGCGAAGTAGACAATCATATAATGAACCGGATCACTTGCATGCAAGTGTCCTCAAATAATAATTCAAATTATGTGCGTGCAAGAGCGGGATGTTACAGATATAATTAATTAGGATGAAGTAGTAATTGGTGATGGATCTATTTCTAAGACATATGAAGTCAAGAAGAAACCTAAGTGGCTAATTAGAGGTCATTCTGAAAGTAATATGTTGGATAGAAATTTTGAGAAAAGAGATACTAGATCACAAAGTTACAGTGTGAATTTTGTTCTTATGACTAGGGTAATGAATATGGATGAATCAGATAGTTATGTTGTCAAATCAAAAAGGAAAGTTCATGGAATGAAGCGATGGAAGTAGAGTTTAATGCCTTGGTGAAAAATGATACATGGGACTTGGTCAACTTACCTAAAGGAAAGGATGTAATTGGGATTAAATGGGTGTATAAGACTAAGTACAAATCATGTGGTACAATTGATAAATATAAAACTCATTTAGTTTCTAAAGGTTATGCACAAAAGAAGGCATTGATTATATAGAAACCTTTGCTCCAATGGAAAAGTTAGACACAATCAGGATGGTACTTGCATTGGATGCACATTAGAAGTGAACAATTTTTCATATGGATTCCAAATCATCTTTCTTAAATGGTTATGTGGATAAAACAATTATGTAGAGAAACCTGAAGGTTTTGAAATTCCAAGTAAAGAAGATCGATTTTACATGTTGAAGAATGATTTATATGGTCTCAAACAAGCACCAAGATCTTGGTATTTAAGAATTGATAAGTATTTTCAGGATCATGGACTTGTTAAGGGTTCATCTAAACCCAATCTCTATATTCTTCACTCAGGTTAAGATATTATAATTGTTGCATTATACGTTGATGATTTGATCTACACATGGAACAATTTTGAACTGTTTCAAAATTTTCAGTCTCGTATGATTATTGAATTTGAGATGATAGATCTTGGTGAGTTGCAATATTTCTTGGAAATTGAAGTATGACAGAAGGAAGATAGTATTTTTATGTCACAATCCAGGTATACTTTGGATATTCTAAAGAAGTTCAACATGTTGAGTTGCAAACTATCAACAACTCCTTTGCAAATTGGGTTGAAGTTATAGGGACATTATGACTCCAATCCACTTGATGTTACTCTATATTGTCAATTGGTTGAAATTTTGATCTACTTAACTACAAATCGACCATATATATCCTTTGCAGTCAACATGGTTTCAATATTTATGTCATATCCCTAGGAAATACACTGTAAAGTAGCTAAAAGAATTTTGAGGTGTATGCAAGGTACAATTGGATACATATTGGTATATAGATATACAGAGGACTTTGGATTGATTGGCTATACAGATTCAAATTGAGTAGGTTGTATAGATGACATAAATTAAACTTCATGGTATGCATTCAACATGGGTTAAACAACAATTTCTTATATTTTACCTCATTAGAATTTTGTATTGAGGGAGAATCACTTATAATATTTGATCTTTTTATCTCTTTCTGTCCTCTTGAAATTAATAAAAATGTTTTTTTTACTAGTGGTTGAGTCTATTGTTCTCATTCTGGGTTGAAGTGGGACAACTTGTGTTATTCTTTGCGTCCTTTCTAACTTTTCTCTATGGAGAGAAGTAACATTGTGTTATCAAAGCTCATCAATGCTAATTATTTCTACTGGAGAAAAATAATGCAACCCATATTTATTAGTAAATATTTATGGAATATTGTAATAGATGGGTATGCATTTATTTTTGATGAATACTATAAAGCGTTGGATGTTGTAGGAAAGAAATATTTAAAGGAACTCATAAAAAATGATAATGAATCACTTTCATTGATAGGTAGTGAAGTTGATGAATCCATCTTTTCAAGAATCAATGCCACAAAATCTTCTAAACAAGCATGGAATATATTAAAAAACACACATGAAGGTGTGACAGTTTCCAAATTGCAAACATTAAGGAGTAAATTTGAAAATGCCAAGATGAATGCTAATGAATCACTAAATGATCATGTCATCAAAATATAGGATCTTGTTAATCAAATGAGGACATTATGTGAATATATTCCAAAGAGAAGGATGCTTGAGAAGATTTTAAGAAGTCTTATGCCTAAATTTGAAATGGTTTCCACTAGTATTATGGTTTCTAAAGATCTAAGTACAATGAGAATTCATGAATTGAGTGGATATTTTTTTATTGTTGTAGAAATCACTTCAAGTGAGCACATGTAAAATTCTTTTTCCACAAGGTGTCCAGGATGCGGAAGAAGTAGAGGATAGTTTAATACTCAAAATTTTCATAATCATAATATATTTAAACAAACTTCACATAATTTCAATCAAGGAAATGCATCCACTTCAAGAAACAAAGGAAGAAATCCAAGTCAATTTAGAGGAAGAAGTAAAGAAGGATATCATGGAAGAGAAAGAGGAATGTATGGATCTCGAGAAATACAAAGGTAGAATGTTATTATCGTCACAAATTTGGTCATGTTGAGAATGATTGCTATGAAAATTTGTGAGATATGGAACATAAAGCTCCCAATAAATTTGTTGAAGAAAATAGGAATGAGAAGTTATTTATATCAAGTTTGATGGCACCCAATGAAGAGAGTGAAGCTTGGTATATTGATTCGGGATATTCAACGCATATGACATCTTAGGGGGAGTTGTTTACTAGAATAAATGATAATTATTCTGGTAAATTGATATTTGGTGATGACAGTTATTCAAAAGTTAAAGAGAAAGGTATAGTTTCAATCCCAACATTGAATGGAAATGAGACATTAATTGATGATATTTTGTTGACACCAACATTGAAGAAGAACCTACTTTATGTAGGACAAATGATGGAGCAAAAATACAAGTTAGCGTGTGATAATAAAGAGTGTTTAATAATGGATAAGTTAAATAAAAATTTAGTTGTAGCAAGAGGAGAAATGATTGAAGACAGGATTTTCAAGCTCACTTTTTCTTTGAGCAACTTACAAAGTTTGAAGGCCATGCAAGAAGTGAATAGAAAACTTTGGCATTTGAGAATGGGACATTTGAATTTCCAACACTTGGTGTTTTTAAGGAAGAATAACATGGTGAATGGACTTTCTTATATTAAAGATGATGATGAGCTTTGTGAAGGGTGCATATTTGGGAAGAAACAAAGGAAAAGATTCTCAAATAGAAATTGGAAGGATAGAGAACATCTAGTGTTGATACATTCAGACTTGTGTGGTCCCATGGAGACTATGTCTTTTGGAAAGGCACAATATTTTCTTACCTTCATAGATGATTATTCTAGGAAAAATTGGGTGTACTTTCTACATGCAGATAAGTAAGAAGTGTTAAAACATTTTGTTGAGTTCAAGAAACGGTTGAAAAGAAAATTCTCTCCCTAAGATCAAATAATGGGGGAGAATACAAGTCAAATGAATTCATGAATTATTTAAAAATGAATGAAATAAAGTGAGATTTTACCAATTTATACTCTCCTCAACAAAATGGTGTAGCTAAAAGAAAAAATAGGACCATAGTTGAGATGGCTCGGATCATGCTAAAAACAAAGTCTCTTGGAAATCAATTTTGGGTTGAAGTAGTTCATACCATTGTCTACACTCTCAATAGGTTTCCTACAAGGGTTGTATTGGACTTGACTCCAAAGGAAGCATGTTCAAGGTAAATACCCAGTGTTGCACACATGAGAATATTTGGATGCATTGCATATGCACATTTCCCTAAAGAAAAGAGGAGGAAGTTGGATGATAAAATCATTAAGTGTATTTTCATTGGGTATAGTAAGAAAATGATAAGTTACGGGTTGTTTGATCATTACGCAAAAAAGATTATAATAAGTAGAGTTGTTGTGTTTGGTGAGCATATAATTTATCATCCAGAACATGTATAGATAGACTTAAGCAAGGATGAAGTAGTAATTGGTGATGGATCTATTTCTAATACAAATGAATTAGTAATTGGTGATGGATCTATTTCTAAGATAGATGAAGTCAAGAAGAAACCTAAGTGGCTAATCAAAGGTCATTCCAAAAGTAATATGTTGGATAGAAATTTTGAGAAAAGAGTTACGAGATCACAAAGTTAGAACATGAAAATTGTTCTTATGACTAAGGTAATGAATATGGATGAACTAGATTGTTATGCAACCACATCAAAAAGGAAATTTCATGGAATGAAGTGATGGAAGCAAAGTTTAATCCCTTGGTGAAAAATGATACATGGGACTTGGTCAACTTACCTAAAGGGAAGGATGTAATTGGGACTAAATGGGTGTATAAGACTAAGTACAAATCAAATGGTACAATTTATAAATATAAAGCTCATTTAGTTTCTAAAGGTTATGCACAAAAGGAAGGCATTGATTATATATAAACATTTGCTCCAATGGAAAACTTGGACACAATCAGGATAGTACTTGCATTGGACGCACAATACAAGTGGACAATTTGTTAGATGTATTCCAAATGATCTTTCTTAAATCGTTATGTGGATGAAGAAATTTATGTAGAGAAACCTAAAGGTTTTTAAATGCCAAGTAAATAAGATCGATTTTACATGTTGAAGAAGGATTTGTATGGCATCAAACAAGCACCAAGAGCTTGGCATTCAAGAATGGATAAGTATTTTCAGGATCATGTACTTGTTAAGAGTTCATCTAAACCCAATCTGTGTATTCTTCACTCAAGTTAAGATATTAAATTGTTGCATTATATGTTGACGATTTGATATACACATGGAACAATTTTGAATTGTTTCAAAAGTTTAATTCACATATGATTGTTGAATTTCAGATGACAAATCTTGGTTAGTTGCAATATTTCTTGGGCATTGAAGTATGGAAGAAGGAAGATAGTATTTTTATGTCGCAATCCAAGTATACTTGGGATATTCTGAAGAAGTTCAACATGTTGAGTTGCAAGCCAACAACAACTCCTTCACAAGTCGAGTTGAAGTTATACTGACATGATGACTCCAATCCAGTTGATGTTACTCTATATCGTCAATTGGTTGGAATTTTGATCTCATTAGCTACAACTCAATCAGATATATCCTTTGCAGTCAACATGCTATTGATATTTATGTTAGATCCCCAAGAAATACATAGCAAAGTAGCTAAAATAATTCTAAGGTATCTACAAGGTACAATTGGATACAAATTGATATATAGATCTACAAAGGACTTCAGATTGATTGTCTATACAGATTCATATTGCATAGGATGCATAGATGACATAAATTCAACTTCAAGGTATGCATTCAACATGGGTTCAACAACAATTGCTTGTAGTATTAAAATGAAACCTTCAGTTTCTCTCTCCACAACAAAAGTAGAGTAAAAAGCAGCAACAACAACAACTTGTGAAGCACCATGGTTAAGAAGAATTTTAGAGGATCTACATGAGTAGCGGGAAAAACCTACATATTTGATTTGTGATAATCAAAGTGATATTCATATGTCTAAGAATCTAGTTTTTCACAAGAAGACCAAGCACATTGATATATAGTATCATTTTGTTCGATATTTCGTTTAATAAGGAGTGACCAAGATTATGTATTGCATTACAGATGAGTATGTGGCAGATATTTTCATGAAGGCTCTCCCAAAGAACCGGTTTTACAAATTTAGAGAAGATCTAGAAATCTTTCCAAATGATCGTTATGGGGGAGAAATGTTGGGTTAATGACTCATTTATTATAGATCTATTATTGTAAATGTTGTTTTATCTCAAATTTTTATTTGAGGGTGAGATAATATTAATTGACAGTTTTGTGGAAGGACTGTTGAGTGATTTTAGAAGCTAATCATTTCATGTGATAACTCTTGGTGATGCATAAATATTTGTTTTGTTAATGAGAATGATTTGAGCTAGTGTATTGTAATCTTGAATCATTGTGTTGCTACATTAATGTTGGTTAGGTGTTTCTTCAACACCAAGAGATAATGATTATTGTCATGTGTCATTTTTTTCGTTAGAGGATGTTCAACATGTCATAAAAATAATAAGTTTGAGGTTTCATACTAGTAGTAGTGGTCCAAAGCCACACATTATTCTTCCACATTAGAGACTCCTCATCCCTTGGATTCTAAGATGAAAATACCTTTCAAGATATTATACCCATTAGCAAATATGATGAATATAGTCAATATGGATAAAATTTCTCTATGTATGATTGTCACTTCCAAGGCATCCATTGATCATACACTATAGTCATTGTCCAACATTTTGTGGTGATTAATGCTCCAAGTTAATGATAATCTTCAAAAAAAAATTATTCTATTGATCAACAAAGTCCATTGCCAATTACAAAGTCTCCAAGGTCTTATACTCCTAAATTTATTGACGTTATTATTGTGATTTTCAAGTGCAGTAGTGGTCAAATTGTAATTTGGGACACATCGACATTACTCCCTTTATGGTGTCACTTTAATCTTAGTTATTCTTTCATTTATTGGTTAGTCATTATTTGCAATATCACATAATAAAGAGTTCCTAGATATGTTTGAACTTTGCCTTCTTGTTAGTTGTCTAAATTTAGTTTTTAAGAAAATGAGATTTACAACAAGAATGCTACCATGAAGCATATATGCTTGCTAATTTACTCAATATTTGAAATAAATAAAAATCTCTCTCTCTCTCTCTCTCTCTCTCTCTCTCTCTCTCTCTCTCTCTCTCTCTCTCTCTCTCTATATATATATATATATATATATATATATATATATATATATATATACGTGAATGAATGATATGATGAATTACATTTAAAAATGTCTGGTTATAAATATAACCTAAGGTGTCTTTTAATGAAAAATCTTGACTTTTTAGTAACGCCGGTATTATTATTACTATTTATTGCCTTATCTTACTTGTATTTTGATTTGATTATTTATTATTGTATTTATTAACTTAGCCTTATGTATATAACAATGCCTTTCTCTTTAAAGAATTTTGTGTCCTAAAAGTAATTTTGGATGAATTTTTCTTCCATTATGGAGAGACATTTTGATTATGGATTTGTTTTTGAATACTTGTGAGCTCTTTTTTGTGGATGACGTTGTATTATTTACCCATATACTTTGTAGTTCTTCCCTTGCCATTTTAATTCAATAAATTGTTCTTGTAGGTTTGTGGTATAGTTACCCAATTGCATCAACCACTTTGTACCTAACACCATGTCCAGTCCACTAAGGGGTAGTGTGTAATATCCAGATTGTAGCTCCATATTTTGTATCTATATAGAAAACTTATGGAAATGTTATAATACTTTGATTTGTTGATCATCGATTGTTGTAACCACGAGATTCCTTATAGGGTACACAAAAACATTTAATTGTCTAGCAAGATTAATGTACATGAAGTTGTGTGTACTTCCATAATCTACTAAGATTGTGATATCTCACTCTTTATGTTTCCTTTGAATTTTAGGATCCTTGGTTCCATTTTTCCTATAATTACTACAATTGATATCATAGTTGTTTTGTCTTGACTCTTACGGATGGTACCACTATTCCTCAAATAAGGTGGGATAAAATGAGTTGTAGGTGATTGAACTTCTTCTTCTTGGATTGTATCCTTGTCATGTTCTTTACAATTTTACCTAATGCATGTGATTTATTCTAATGACACCTTTGGTAAATTTTCACCCTCATAAGTGTCCAACATGTCTCTTCATCGACAACCAACACTTCTTATTCATCTATATTTTTACAATGATATGTGTAGTTGGGTTCACATCCATGGCATGGAGCCCAATTTTTACTGCATCTACAACAATCATTTTCTTTCCTTTTTGCTTCCTCCTTGGGGTTGCTACTAGACGAGTCAGATTCCTTTTCAGCTTCATATCTATATAATTTTTGGCTCATGCATTTGTGTCCAAGTGTCCACTTGTCTCCACATAACTTGGAATTTCTCTCTTTTCATCGCAAATAAGTCTAATCAAATCTCTATAATGATGATCTTTCAAACTTGTTTTATGCTTCTTTTACCTTACGTATTGCTACTTCCATAGTTGGAATATCATGTAGTTTTAGTTCATTATGGATGTGTGGTTTAAGTCTAGTTATATATGATTGAATTATGCATTATGTTGATAGCCTAGGTACTCTTGTGGCCAATGTTTCCCAGTCACCCATGTAAATTCATCCATATTTCCCTTTTGTTGTAGTCTCGTGAATTATGTGAAAAATGTCTTATTCTTTGATACCTTGGGATATTTTAAAGAATTGATCCTTAAATTTATTCCAAATTATTGAAAAAGTTGTTTTCTTCCACCACATGTACCAATTATATGTGTCTCATTCTAGTTGCATGGATGCGTATTTTATTTTTTAGTCATCATTATTGGTACCATGGATTTCAAAATATTCTTCTTCCTTGTTAGACCATGCCATGCCTTGTTTTTCTTTCCTATGAAACTTTGATAATTCAAGTTTAGCTCTTATTGGGTACACAAAAATTGGTTGATTTCTATATGATGGAAATTGGTTAGGGACTACCATGCCATGGGGGGGTATATTCAATTGTGGATTTGATGTATTATAGGGGCTGCAATATTTTCTATGATGTCCTTCAAGTCAACATGATTTTTATCGACCAAGGCTCTCAGCTTTGTTTTTTCTTGTTGTAGGGCATTTTGATTTGAGTGACCGTGTTTCTTAGCTCTGTTTGCTCTTTTTGTAGGGAATCGTGATTTTGAGTGATCTGTTCCTCTAACTTGGCATGTTTCCCCATTGTTTCCCCTTAAGTTCTTCATACTTCATATCATTTCTTTTTTTCTTTTCTAATTTCTCCAAACTTGAATTTATCTATGTCATTTTTCGAGTTACTAGTGGGGTATTTTATGATCATTTTGACCGAATTTAACTAATGTACCACCTCAAAGTATTCCTAAATTTTTCCTTGATATTGTTTGGCTAATTGAATTCAATTGTACATCCTCTCTCTTTTCTTTTTAATTCTCCAAATTTAATGCACAAACCATATGGATAGTACATATGTATGGATTGTATGGGTGTACAGATCATACAGCTGCACGGATTGTATGAACTATATGGATGGTATAAACTGTATAATTATACAGTATAGGATGTACAGATGCATGTACTAGTACAATATAGATTGTATTGTGTTATAACAACTGCAAATATAAATGGAGTGTTCGGCTCTAATACTAATGAAATAGATATATTCACAAATCTACTCAATATCTACGATAAATAAAAATATTTGATATATATGTAAAGTGAATGAATGATATGATGAATTACATTTAAAAGAGCCTAGCTATAAATATAACCTAAGATGTCTTTTAATGAAAAGTCATGGTTTTTTAGTCATGCCATTATTATTAATAATATTTATCGTTTTATCTTACTTGTATTTTGATTTTATGATTTCTTAGCTTTATTTATTAAGCTATGTTTATGTGTATAACAACTACTAGTCTTGCATATACCACATTACATTGTTAAAAGGAGACAACCCAACTCTTAATATTTTTTTAATCCAAAGAACACAAGTGTTAGGTATTGAGTGTCTTTTTTTATGTTTAGTGTAATTATATGTCAATTATTTGATATTTGTTTGTTGTCTCAATAATCGATTTGACATCAAAGGTTCAACATTTATGTCCATGTGTTTGATAATTTGACGTTTCCAACATTATTAGACATCATTCTTGTGTTGGTTTAATGTGAGATATATGTCAGATATTTGACATCTAAGGTTTTTTCAATGCTTTTGAAAATATGGAATTTCATGCTAGATCAATGTGTGAATGTCAATCTGATGTCGAATTGGTGTTGGATAATTGACAAATAATCAATATGAAATGAAAAATTCTTGATGTGGTTATTTTTGTTTTTTTGACTTGTAGTTGGTGTTCCAAACATCGAATATTTGACACCATAAGATTGAAATCATTCATTGTTATGGGTATTCATGTTTGATGTTTTAAACATGTATTTCACATAAAATTATGAACCCACATATAGTGGCGACATCTAAAACAACAATATAATTATTTTTTCAAATACATATATGATAGAGCTCTTGTAATTCTAGTAGTGTTTAAGGGAAGTAATAACAAAACTATCCTTCATAATTCACAACTTCATAAATTCATTTTCCTACAAAATGTCATTTATTCACATTAATAAAATCAAGAAAATAGGTTTTCATAGTTCACATTCTCAAGTTTAAGTTTGCAAAAGATCTAATCAACCATACACACAAAAGAAGAGGTAATGATAAAATCCAAATATTTCTCTTTGAAGTACTAAATTATTAAAAAAAATTATTAAATTATCATAGCAAACTAAAACTAGAACTTAATTTAATTTAATTAATTAAATCATGCAACTAATCATCTTCTATAAATTGTGGAGTTGAATGTCTTCAATACAACATGGCATGCTCCTGGCTTACTTATATTCAGAAGGAGTGCACAAATTGAATACAAATAAATTACAACATGACTTACTTCTAGTTGGTTGCCCAGGAACGCACATATGAGGATGCATAGCTAGAATTCAAAATAGCTTAGCTACTGTAACATTAGATTATAATGCTTTATATTTTTAAGTTGTAATAATATTTGTGTTTAATAACAATTAGGAGAGAAAGTTTAAACAAAAAAATAGCATTTTTATTTTTTTTAACAATATTAATATAGATAATTAATGCTCAATAACACTTGAAACAAAAATTTTTATGTCATTAAATTTTGTCCTACCTAAATAGAAAAATAGTTAAATTTTTATTTTTAGATTTTTCAATTAATTTTTTTTTTTTAACAAATTTTCTCTTATACAACAAATTTATTCACATCAAATTTCATACACCAATTTAATATATAGTTTAATTGTAACCTTAAAATAAAAATAATAATAATATGTCAATTTCACCTAACATATATTCCATATAACCTAAAAAAAACTATAATCCAAAACAAAGATTAATATTTTTGTTTTTAAACTTTCCACTAACATATAATCCAAAACAACTATTAATATTTTGGTTTTTAAACTTTCCACTAACATATGATCCATGAAGAACAATTGTTTAATATTTAATATTATTGTTATAAAACCATTAGGTGATGTCTCATTTCGTATACTAAATAATAATTGACCACTATAAAATCTTTGAATGTTCCACTAACACGTGACCAACCTCTAGTCTAATATTTAATAATTATTATTTCAAATACTAAATATTAATTGACCGTTATAAAAACTTTGAACGCGTCCCACTAACGAAAATCCCATAAAAGGGGTCAATATAAAAAAAAAAAATACTCATCCATCATTGAGCTCAAAATTCAATAAGAGGGAATCTCTTCATTGGGACCCAACAAATGAGCTCATTGAGTGCTAACTTTGAGGATGCCCTCTATTACATCATTATTATTCCATGCATTTTTTGCAACTTGCATTTTCAAAATATATATATATATATATTCTTGGGTATTGTTGTTTTTCAAGATTCATCACCATAATACAATAAATAAAAGGTTGGTTTTCTCATTGAATTAAAACTTTGCAAATGGTATAGGATACAATTAAACTTAACTAATCTAGATTTTGACCACCTTGATAGTCCTTATCTCTATGTCTTTATTTCTGTGAAGTTGCTTGATAGACTTTCATATGAATAAACTTAGAAAGTAACAAATAATTGACGACCAATGGTTTTTATTTGGATTATGTGGTTTTGCTAAGACAACCTCTTTAAAGAATGAGCATGGTAGTGAAAGCATTGTAAAAATTGTTAAAAATTGTCAAGTAATATAAATTGAAAAATTGTTTAAGTAATAGAAATTTAAAAAAAAATAGTTTAAAAGTATTAAAAATATATAATTAATATATTAAATAATAAAATAGATTTGTTATTTTTGTTAATTGAAAAAGTTTAGTTTTTTTTTTGGATGTTTAGTATTCACTTTTTGTTTAGGTATTTGTGGAAGTTTTTGATCATGGACTATTGAGAAAGATAGGGAATGCATAGATTATTACAAAAATATGAGGGTTTTATTATCGACAATAGGACATCTATATTCTCAGTGACTACTAAGGTTCATGATTTTATGAGATTTGATCTTTCAAATAGGCTCAAGGTTTCATTGAGGCCTTTTGAAAGATATTCCTTTGAAGAGGCCCAATGGTCTATTAGGTCCATTGAAGGATGTTCTTTCGAAGAATCCCGACAGGTCTAACCTTCAAACGATGGATCTATGCAATCTTTAAGTTAGGCCTGACAAGTTTTTTGAACAAAGGTCAATGGCCTAATGTGTATACATTATTTTGAATAAGATAAAGTAAGGTCATTTGAAAGGGGAAATACACAAAAGTACCCTACTCCTTTGATCTATAAAAAATACCTCACTCCTTTGATAATAAAGTTTCTTTGAAAAATATATATTTCAAAAAAAATTTGGGTACTTTTCTTTATTTCAAAGATGGTATTCAATGTAAAGTGGGACATGTAAGAGACATCAAGTGAGACTCATATGTGAAGACAATCAGTCTAGAAACTTGACCCCAAAACCTCTTACTTATTATTCACTAACTCTTAACTATAAAAGTATTACCAAGACATCTCAACCATAGTAAAATCACAAGTACTTTCTAATATTAACTTGTCAGTTGTTGGTACTAGCTACACACCATTTTTTTTTTAACTCTCGACTATTCCACCTAAACAACAAACTAACTTTATAAAAAAGAATAATTTAATATTTAATATTATTAACAATAATTTAGTATTTAATATTATTATTATAAAACCATAATGTAAATTGATGGGTTGGTTGGAATACTAAATAATAATTGACCACTCTGAAATCTTTGAACGCTCCACTACTATAATTTATGAAGGACGATGGCGATGGTAATTCAATTTTCATTTATCTTTATGAAAGTCGTATTCAACTTCAATTAATGTTACTCGAAATCCAATAAGAGGGAATCTTTGTACTTTCCCTTAACATATGGCCAACCTTAGAATTTATGAATGATCTTATAATATTTAATGTTATTATAAAAGCATAGAGTGATGTCTTAGTTTGAGTACAAAATAATTGACTTCTATGAGGTCCACGCTCTACTAATAATTGACTTATATGGTCTAATTGGACTTCTATGGTTTAATTGGTCTTTGTATTGTTGTAAAACTCATACAAACCTATGATACAAACTTATGAGCAATGTGAATTTAGATTTTTTTTTTAATACTGGATCGATAATTTGATAATAAAAAGTACATTTTTTTATTATCTATTTAAGTTAGATCTTAAGAAGTTTTGGAGGTAAATTTTGACTCGTAAAACTAAAAAAGAAAAAATCTAATTCCTTTGAGGCATTGGAACTCTTACCTTAAAAACCTTTATGAATCCCCTAATGTCATGGACAACATTTCAAACATTTCTACAAAAGATGAAGTATTTTATATAGAAGATATAGAGTTTGGAGTTAAGCGACTCATATAAGGGAAAGCTAAGGGCATCAAAGACTACCGAGTTGAAATCTTAAAAAATTGGAGGGCTTATCCTCATGATCCCTCACATACATAAGCTCTTCAATTTAGAAGTCAAGCAGGGCTTCCCTAAACCCTAGACACAAAGCCTCAATGTATCTATTTTTAAAAGTGGGAATAAAAACAATACATCTAATTATAGGACCGTTATGATTAGCCCTATTTTAGTCAAGCTATACTAAATTGTTTTGGAAAAGAATATTAAAACATGGTTAGAAAGCCACAAAAAAGAGTTAAAGACCAAGCTAGATTTAGGAGCTATATTTCAACTATGGGCCACCTTGCTACACATAGGATCATTACGAAGTAGTTTCACAATAATAAAACCAATCTCCTTTTTTCTTCATTGAATTTAGAAAATATTTTGAGATAGTGCCTATGACGAACCTTTCAAATAGGTTAGTAGAGCTAAAAGTTCCTTTTGATTTGAGAGTTGATGTGGTAAGGCTTTACCATAATGTTATTTCCAAGTTTAGGAACACTAAGGACTGATCGGAAAAAATTAACTATAATATAGGAGTCAAGTAAGGTTGTCCCTTGTCCCCTACCCTTTTTGCATATACATTAACAAGTTAGAAGATTGTTTGGAAAAAGTAGGTTGTGTTGGCTCAATTCTCATTGGTATAGTCATCATCCTTCTTCTTTAAATTCGTGATATTGTTCTTATGGTGAGGATGTAATGTCCCCCACCTCTTAGAGAGGTAATGAGGAGACTCAGTGGCCTGGGCACCCCCACTAGGTCATAGTCTCACACTGAAGGGGGGAAAGGTCAAGAAGTTAAAAGTTATATTTTTAAGTTGACTTAAGAAAGGAAAAGGAAAGGAGTAAAAGATAACTCAACAGAAGAATAGAAGATTACCCTGGGAGTTAACCTAACTCAACAGAGAATTAGAAGAAAA
>ML794214.1:64070-92884 GCA_009831015.1 Picea engelmannii | reverse complement strand
CATCTAGTGGGGCACCCCATTCAGTGGGAAATTCAGATCTACGGAGATTGAGAGGGATCTTGGAGATTCAGGCACCTGGGTTATTCTTACCATCACCCGATCTATCAATTGGCATATTTCTTAGGGTGATTTGACACTTTTGGTAGCACGGCCGAGTTATTGAGGGTTTCAGCCTTCTATTGGAGTGTGGCATTCTTCAGCTGGAGAGTTTGGCATTCAGATCTGCTTGTATTGATCTTCATTTCTTATTCAGTCTTTGGAGGCATTATTTTGTATTAGCGGGAGCATTTTGTAGTAGCTCATATCTATTGCTTGTACGGCCATCTGAGGTTTATGCCAGATCGGCCATCTATTGTATTGATCTTACATTGCTCATAATAAAAAGGTCAGATCTTTGCTTGTGCTTCTACATCTTGAATATATTGTGATCTCCATGTGTTGATGAATCTTGTATGCACTTAATAACGCAATAAATTAGTAGTAGTTAGTGATTCCAAGAAAGAATTTGGCTTGGGATCATTACAAAGGAGTCCCTATGATCTCAAAAATCAACTAAGAATCCTTAAGGATTTATACTCTAATATGGGTATGACTTTTAACACTGACAAAATGAAGGTTATGATAATTAAATCCAAAAATATCACTTACGATTCTTTCATATATGATAACAACAACTTGGAGGAAGTACCTTAATACAAATATCTCATAATTTATATTCATCATAAGTTGAACTAGAACTATATCATTAAGAAAAAGATAAATGGATGGTAGAAAGCTTATTATTGGCTTGAAAAGAATTGCAAAACAACGGACCTTTGGATATGGGACAAAAAAGAATCATGTTTGGTACTCTCATCACTCCTATTATTTTATATGGATGTGAATTTCGGGGATGCAGTATCTATAGAGAATTATGTAGAAATATAGAGTAGATCCAAAAAAAAATTATATCTTATAATCTCAAAATTAAAAGTAATACACCATATCCTATCCTATCCTACTCATAGAAGCGAACCTCTCCCCCATTCATAACACAACTATGATTAGGTACCTAATGTACAAGAACAATATAAACAACATGGAAGACACGAGGCTTCCCAAAATTGCCTCAAACTCTAACCAAAACCACCTATGGCTTAAGTGAGGATGACATAAAGATGCCAAGTCTTGAATAAATCATTGACGAATAAAGGAAGAGAATATCTTACAAACTAACAATAATATTAAAAATATTATTACAACTAAATTTAAGGGGAAATTGTGGCATGATAAAGAATTAGAGGATAAAACAAAATTAAGATATTATAAGGAGGTGATCAACATTAATCTAGAAGATCAAAAGTGTCTCGCTGTTTTAGAAGAAAATCAACATTTCTTAAATAAGAACTAATTCTCATGAGGTCCATAGTGACATTGGGTTAAAAGAATTTGTCATCTTTGTGATACTAAGAGGGTTGAAGGTGAAAAACACTATCTCTCATAATGTTTTGCGTACACCCAAATTAGATCTCAATTTCAAAATAATTGTCACAGTACCAACCTTCCTAACCTTCCAAATCATCAAAGCTATGGTGATCTTGGAACACTTCTCTTAATGCTTTTCAAGTACAAAAATAAAATTTTAAAGAAATCCAAGTAGTCTCTTACCTTTCCCAAAGTGAGATAAACCAAATCTAAACTCAACAAATATTAACCATTACCATCATCATCATTAATTATATATATATAATTAATTTATCATTATTAATTAATTAATTAATATTAATATTTATTATCATATTTTCCAAGATTCATAACATAATCCAATAAATAAAAAGTTGTTCATGCCATTGAGTTAAATTTTTTAAATGGCATTGGCATTTAAAACTTCTTGGTGTTTCCATAATCATGATAAGGATGGAGGGATATAATAAATACAATTTCGTGAAATGTGTGGCCTTTTTTTTTATTCTATTTTGGTATTAGATACAATTTAATTTAGATTTTGACCAACTTTCCCCTCTCTATGTCTTCATCGACCCTCAAGAACAAACTTAGAAAACAATAAATTTTAAGTAGGTATTTAGTATTGAGGTATTTGAGTTTATTTTCAGTAAAAGAAAAGAAGTAATGTGGGTCTTAATATTCTTCATTGTTCGACCCTCAAGAACAAACTTAGAAAACAATAAATTTTAAGTAGGTATTTAGTATTGAGGTATTTGAGTTTATTTTCACTAAAATAAAAGAAGTAATGTGGGTCTTAATATTACTTGGTGGGATCGTGTTAATAAGAATTGAGTTAATAGGAATTCATTTTCTAGAGCATAAGTTTATTATATTTTTGGATCTTATGTGGAGAGTTAGTGGAGAGTTGATTAGGAGAGTTCAGTGGTAAATTTAATGGTTGATCGGGTATTTTACAAGTTGATCAAGTTTACCTTTATACTCTGTTAGTGTCTAGGATGATGTAGAAGGATGATGTAGAATTCAAGGAGTTTGGTGCTTACTTTAGCCTATCATATTTGACCACATCTTCCTCACTTTAAGGAAGTTCGTTACACCTTGGTGCTTTGGTCCTATGGATCATTTTACATTTTTTTTTGTTTTGTTTTCTATGTATGTTAAGCAATGCTCACTTTTGTTTAGATGGTGTCTTTAGATAACACATCTTCATGGAATCTATAGCTCTTTGATATGTTGATTCCCTAGTTCTCTAATATGGTATAAGATCTATAAATTTGACACTTGGCCTATTATCTATAAGTCTTTTGGAAGCTATCACTTACACATTTTCTTAATAGTTAAATATATCTAGTAGATTGAATTAGGGTTTCAAATTGAAGATTGAATTGGGGTTTATATCTATAGATCAAGGTCAATATTTCTAAGAAAGAGCCCATGGTTCTAAATAGCCACAATTATGGTATGTGGGTACACAATATGGAAACACGATTAAAGAGTAAAACACTTTGCTAGTTTACCAAGTCTATGGTTCCAGATCTGATGAAGGATCAACATAAATTTCTCATTGATAAGAAAAAGGACAAGGCTATAGGAGTTATAATGATCTATATCTTCAGGGAGATTCACTTTCATATGAGGGGATCAACTATCCTAATCAAGTATGGAGGAAGTTGAAGAAGTTGTTTGATAAAATTGCTGAAATTTAGGTTATGTTGTTTGGGAAAGAGTTGACATCTCTTGATCTTCTCTCATTGGAAAAAAAATGAATACTACTTGGCTTATGTGAATAAGATTTAGTTGAAAATGGGTGAATGTGGAACAACTTTTTTGAAGAAAGATGGGCAACTCATATAACTGATCTTGATTAATCTAAAGACACCCCAAGATATATTATATTTGATGTTCTATTCTAGTTGTACTTCCAAAAAAAATAAAATGGTAAGAATTATTCCTTTGATTCTTTTTATGGTTTGATAATTAAGGCATTGAAAAAATTGCTTGGTGAAGGGAAACTTTATTTTAAGCAACACACCCATTTTCTTATAGGAAAAGGTCGATAGAACTATAGAAAAATATATCAAGTAGGAAATCAAGAGATAGAATGGGATTGCATATACTTCACTATTAAGAAGAAACACGATGATCAAATGTAGACTAAGGAAGGAAGGACGAAGAATATCAATTGGTATTGTGGGAAATTCGGACATATGGAGAAGGGTTTATATAAGAAAAATAAAAACCTTGAGGATAAAGTCAATATTGAAGGAGACATGTCATATGGATAGTCAAATAACTTGCAACACCAAATTTTAGAAGGCATGGCATATAACTATACATTTCCTATTAATGATGCTTAGGCCTTGCATACTCACACTTCTCACAGTGACTATATATATTACTCTGGTTGTACCCATCACATGAATACAAATGTTTCTCTCTTTTCTTCATTGAGTAAGGCTATATAAAAATAAATATTTGTAGTAGATGATTATGAACTCACTATTATTGCTTGTGGAAATAATTAATGTTAGAATGGTGTGATTAGTGATGTGTATCATGTACCATGTTTAAGTGATAATTTGTTGTTTGTACCCCAACTAACCTAGACTCATAAGAAGGTTGAATTTTGGATATATTGGTTTTTTGTGAAAGATATGAACACTAATTTTTTCATTGTTTCAAAGTGTGTTATTGTTAGGGACCTAACCTCCCTAACCCCTCACGTAGGTAGAATAATATATTTTTCATGTAATAAAGGCCAATATTAATAATGCCTAGTAATAAGGAAGAATACGGACAATATTAATAAGGCCTAAAAGAAGCTTTCGCTTCTAGAAGATCTTCCTCTAGATTGTTTTTTTGATAGATAGGTTCAGTATAAATATGAGTCAAGGGCATGATAAGTCTTGTCTTGAGAATTGTTGTAATAGAGATTTTCTCTACTGGAGGTTTCCCCCTCGAAGAGGCAAGTGAACATTGTTTCCTATCAATAAAGGTATTATTTTGGTGTTGTGGTTTCATCTATTGTGTTGTTCTGCTATTATTCTCTTCTATATTTATGTTTTTAGCTATTATAATAGATATGTTACCTTAAAAGTGGTATCATAGCACTTTCCTTGGTAGAAAATTGTAGGTTTTTTTTAGGGTAGAGACGTATTCCAACATCTTAAAGCTACAAAGATATGTCATTCAGTGCATAAATCTGTAGTTTGGGAAGCATACAAGTAGGAACTACAAGTGGTACTTAAGCACACATTGTTGGCCACCCTTATAACCCATGTTGGTACCCTTCGAGTGGTAACACATCAGACAACACCTGTATACGGATCAACCTAGATTCATAAAGCCCTCCATAGATAAACTGATCGTCTGCATGACCACTATAGTGCCATCGAGAAAAACACTCGGAAAGATACTCTCTAGTACCTGGGTAGTCAGGTAGTACATCTAAGGGAACTATCTATCCTCCTTAGTTGGTGCCCTGAGATATTGGGCCAAGTACTATTGTTGGGCCCCGCATGTATATTAGAGAGCTATGGGACAGGGAAAGCCCTTGTCTGTAGAAGCCTTGAATACCCTAACCCTTGGGAAGAAAACATAAATAGAATAGACAAGATCTATTTTAGTGCAACTTCACCTCCTGCATTCTGGTTGCAAAATTACTACACATTTTTTCTTGTTAAGAATTTGGGCCTTTCAACACTGCAATATTCTTCAGATCGACGTATAACTTTGTAGGAGTAAATTTTCTTTTTTTAAAATTTTGGATCTTTCTTGCCCCATTATTTCATCCCTATCCCATTGGATTCCTCTCTTCTCCCTAATCGCAGTCATACCTATCATTTTTCTGTGGACCTGACCCCCTTCCAACCCCCTTATTTGGGACTTACCCCATTGGATTCCCCTAGTCTCCCTGATCGTCATGATACCCTTCACCCATAACTCATTTTATGTGTGGTCCCACACGTCCCTTTTCCCCCTTCATCATGGCCCACACCCATAGCCAAGACCTTGAAGACCGCCTCAATTCCTTGTCCTCTGATTTCACAATGACCCAAGAGGAAGTGCAACATATCAATGCCAATATTACCACCATCAATTAAAAAATTCATTCCACCATATATGCCAAAATGGAAACCCTAAAATAAGACCTCTCTACCCATATTGAATCCTTCGTTGGCCATATCTGTGCCAAGTTGAATATCACTAGAAGCCTTACCTCATATGACCCACCTTTTCACCCTAAAGGTGAAACTTCATCGAATCCCCATACTTTTAAGCCCCATCACTTTCAACGTGACTTACACCTTAGGCACATGGATGTAAACATATTCGATGGATCAGATCCCACCGACTGGGTAACTGAAATGGAACACTATTTCTCTTTGCACGACATTACAAATGAGTTGGCCAAACTTCGGTATGGTGTTCTCCATCTAGATCAAGAACGTTGGAAATGGTGGCAATGGAGAAAAAATTCCCACCAATGGTATGTGGCTTGGACAAAATTTATTGCAGAGCTTTATGAATGCTTTGACACTGACACCCACCATTTAGGTCGGTTGACAAAGTTGAAACAATCTGGCACAGTGGGAGACTTTATAACTACTTTTGAGTGATTGGATTTCCGCACGGAGGGCATGTCTAATTCTTTTTTTTGAGAATTCTTTATAAGTGGCCTCAAATATGATATCTGTACCCACGTCCTCATGGCTCACCCCCAGATTTGGGTGGAAGCTACTAAAAGAGCTAAGGAAGCACAATAGGTTGTCTCTTCTCAAACCCAAAAACCATCCGTTATTCTTCTTCTTCTCCCTAAACTAGTCACTGCCACTCCTCCTTCCACTCCACTAAATATCCAAAAATTGACCTGGGCAGAAATGGTTGAACGTTAACTCAAGGGCCCTTATTATAATCGTGATGAAAATATTTTCCTGGGCATAAGTGTAAGTAACAAAATCTTTTTATGGCCATATCTGAGGATCTTTCTAAAGAAGAGGTCGAGGCTCTCCTTGTGGCAGAGTCACCTGAACCCACTGACCCGAATCCACCCTTAGACCCCCGAAAAATTTGAACCGATAATTTCCTTGAATGCTCTCATTGGCTTCTCTGCTCCCCAAACCCTCAAGCTCATTAGTTACATTAAGAATCAAAAGGTCATCATCCTTGTTGACAGTGGAAGCACCCATAATTTTATTCATCACCACATTGCCCAAGAAACAAATTGTTATATCCGAGTAGTCAACAACTTTCAAATCATGATTACCAATGGAGGGTCCATGAAATGTGGGGGGAATTGTAAAAATGTGTGTCTCCAAATGTTTCAGTACCACATGAAATATCATATGTTTTCTATCGACATGGGTGGTTGTGACATTGTACTGGGGGTCGAATGGTTAAGGACCCTGGGACCCATTCTCATGGATTTTAAGGAATTATCCATGCAATTCAACCGGGAGGGCCAATAGTATAAGTTTCAAGGAATCAGAGCAGGTTCCCTTGAGATCATCAGTTCCCATTTCATGGAAAAGGTCATTCTGACATTATTGCACAACTCCATTGCATTCAAGCCATGGAGACACCCTATGTGCCTCCTGACCTCCAATCCATCTTCTCCAAACATCAAGTTATATTTTCCACTCCCTAATGAATTCCTCCTTCCCATGGTGTTCATGTTCATTCCATTCCCCTCATATGCCACGTCCTTCCTCCCAATTTTCATTCCCAATGTCATCCCTTTTCCTAGAAAAATGAAATTGAGAAAATTGTTCAAGAATTGCTCGTCGTAGGTGTTATCCATCCTAGTACTAGACCCTATTATTATTTTATGGTCATGGTACTTAAGAAAGAAGGATCTTGGTGCATGTGTCCTGAATTTAGCACCCTCAACAAACTCACCATCAAAGACAAATTTCCCATTCCTATCATTGATGATCTGTTGGATGAATTAAGTGGTGCCCAGTTCTTTACTAAACTTGATCTTCATTCTGGATACCACCAGATACGTATGAATGAGGCAGACATTCCTAAGATCGCATTTCGAACTCATGAGGACCATTCTGAGTTCTTGGTCATGCCCTTGTCTTGTGTAATGCTCCCTCCACTTTCCAAAGCCTCATGAAACATGTCTTCTGCCCTTTCTCTTGTTCATGTGGATCAAGTTCTTCAACTACTCTCTTAGCATCAAATTTTCCTCAAACTATATAAATGTGCTTTTGGAGCTTCTAAAGTTGAGTACTTGGGTCATATTGTTGGCAAGGTGGGTGTCAGGTTCAATCCTAAGAAGATCGAAGATATGCAGGATTGGCCTCACCCTAGGACTCTTAAAATATTGCGTGGTTTTCTGGGTTTAACAAGATATTATTGCAAGTTTGTTAAGAATTATGGAAAGATTGTGGCGCCTCTCATTGCTCTCCTTAAAAATAATTCTTTCACTTGGAATCCAACAAATGATCATTCCTTTCAAGCCTTGAAGGAAACTATGTGCACCACTATGGTCTTAGCCCTTCCTGACTTCACAAAGACCTTTGTCTTGGAATGTGATGCTTGTGGGGGAGGAATTGGAGTAGTTCTTATGAAAGATGTTCTGCCTTTGGCCTTTATCAATAAACAACTGTCAGAGTGACATTTGGGACAATAAATCTATGAAAAGGAAATTTTGGCTATTTTGCATGCAATGGATCTCTAGCACCCTTATCTATTGGAGAAACAATTCCAAATTAAGACAGGTTATCAGAGGCTCAAGTTTTTTTTGGAGAAACATATTTCATCCCTAGAGAAACAAAAATGGGTGACTAATCTCTTTGGATATGATTATGAGATCATTTACAAGAAAGGAAAAGACAGTGTGGTTTCTAACACTCTTTCAAGAAAATATGAATATGAAGGGTCCCTTTTTTCCCTCTCCTTCATTGTACCAGATTGGCTCCAAGCTGTTCGCTAGGAATGGATGCAAGATCCCAAAATTTCGAGTCTGATCTAACAATTGCAAGCCAATTATCCAATTTTCCTAGGGTACTCTTGGCATAATGATGAGCTTCACTACAAATGCCATATTTATTTAAGTAAACAGTCATAATTGAAAGCCACGATGCTTTCTAAGCTTCACGCTACACCCACAACTTGGCACTCAGGGTTTACCAAAACCTATGATGAGGTCAAATGTTCTTTTTTTCGGGATGGTATGAAATAGGACATTCAAACTTTTGTGGCAGAATTTGATGTCTATCAACACAACAAGGGAGAAACAATCAAATCCCTAGGAACACTACAACTACTTCTGATCCCACTCACTATTTGGAGCGATATGTTTATGGATTTCATTATTGGATTACCTAAATCAAGAAATAATTCAGTCAACATGGTGGTAGTTGATCATCTTTCCAATTATGCTCATTTATGTTCTCTTCAACACCCATTCACCACCTCCACTGTGGCTCAACTTTTCATGGATCAGATCTTCAAGATTCATGGCATGCCTCATTCTATTGTTTCTAATAGATATCCCACTTTCACCAACAAATTTTGGCAAGAATTATTCAGGTTACAAGGCACACAATTGCATCTCAACACTTCCTATCATCCCCAAACTGATGGTCAAACTGAAGTTGTCAATAAGTGTTTGGAAATATATTTGAGGTGTTTTTCATCTGAACGACAAAATCAGTGGGATCAATGGTTACCCCTAGTTGAATGGTGGTACAACACTTCTTACCATACAACTACTCACGTGACTCATTTTGAAGTAATCTATGGACAAAATCCACCTTCAGTTCTATGATACATGCACGACATCTCGAAGGTCTAGGCGGTTGACCAAACTCTTACAATTTGAGAGGCTATTCTCCATAACCTCAAAGAGAATTTGTTCATGGATCGGAATCGAATGAAGCAACAAGTAGATCAAGGTCACTCAGAATGTCAATTTGTTGAAGGGGACCATGTGTTTCTTTGACTGCAACCTTATAAGTAGACTTCACTGAAGGCTGACCATTCTCAGAAACTGACACCCAAATTTTATGGTCCTTATATAGTTCTCAAGTGTGTGGGATAGGTGGCCTATTATTTAGATTTTCCCAGTCATTCTAAGCTCCATCCTATTTTTCATGTCTCCTGCTTAAAGAAGGTGATTGGAACTGTGCCAAACTCAAACTGGTCTTCTCGAGTTGGATGAAGAAGGCTCCATTTGGTTGCAACAACAAGCAGTCTTGGACCAGTGTGAGCATTGTCTTCGTCAGCTCACAATCAAGTAAGTGTTAGTCCAATGGAAAGATACAACTCCAGCTGATGTGACCTAGGAGCTAGTGACCATTCTGCAACAATTTCCTCATCTCAAGCCTTGAGGACAAGGTTTTTTTTTAAGGGGGAGGGAATGTTAGGGATGTAACCTCCCTAACCCCCCACATAGGTAGAATAATATATTTTCCATGTAATAAAGGCCAATATTAATAAGGCCTAGTAATAAGGAAGAATAAGTCAAATGTAAGAAGACCTAATAGAAGCTTCCACTTCTAGAAGATATTCTTCTAGATTGTTCTTTTGATGGATAGATTTAGTATAAATAGGAGTCTAAGGCATGCAAAGTCTTATCTTGATAATAGTTGTAATAAATCTCTTCTTTGTTGGAGGTTTCCCCCTCGAAGAGGCAAGTGAACATTGTTTCCTATAAAAAAAGGTATTATTTTGGTGTTGCGATTTCATCTATTGTGTTGTTCCACTTTTATTCTATGCAATATTTCTATTTTTAGCTATTATAATAGATCTGGTACCTTACAGTTCTCGACCTTAAGGACAAATTGTATAAGTCCCATGACTTTTCTAGAAAATATCCATGACCTATCACACTCATAGCCAAGATGACAACTAGAGTTGAATTTGACATGAAATACTTAGACATTTGAATTTTTGAAGTATGAATCAAATGGAAAAGCATGGCATGGTTTCTAGAATACCTAGGGTTGTTAGGATTTATGATGTATTTGAAGGGTGTGTGCTTGGGAAGTATCACTAGGTTGCATTTGAAATAGGGAAGGATTAGAGAGAAAATACTCAATTGGAACTTGTCCATGATAATATAAGCTCCCTTTACAAACCATCATTAGTAGGTGCAAGGAATATTTTTTTTAATTTCATTGATGAATTTTCTAGGTACACTTGATTATATTTCTTAAATATTAAGGATCATTTCTTTGAAAATTTCATGCAATTTATGGCACTAGTTGAAAATCAATGTGGTCAACTTGTGAAATGTTTAAGATCAATTAATGGAGGAGAATATGTAGGAAAGTCGTTTGATAGATGCCTATCACAACATGATATATATTGGTAGAGACAAGTACCTTACACACCTCTACCAAACAATGTTTCTAAAAGGGACAATTGGACCTTGCTCAAAAAGTCATAACGTTTGCTTTAGGCCAAAGGGTTATTTACTAGTTTTTGGGGAGAAGTTGTGTAACATCCCTAGCTCCCTGTTGGGCAATGCCACATCATAATTTTGGCCTTTGATACCAATAATTTTAATAAATAGAACTGCTTGGCATAAAAACAGAGTTATTCAAAATAATAACATACAATAACCAGTGCGTACATATACAATTTAAGCAACATAAATAAATACATTACACACAATAACCACATGTAAATATAATTACAACAGATACAATAAAATAATACTCATTAGATGAACACATATATGTTTTTGTAAACTATGATACCATTTTATTTAACTGATTATCCTCTGCAATTGTACAAATTAATGTAGAATAACAACAAATATTATAAACAACATATACAGGAAAAACCCATAATAAAAAGCACATAAACATTTACACATAAATTTAAACAAACACATAGAGACACTTATCTCTGGTAAATAAAACACAAACTGTGTGCAAACGTTCCACATTCCTCCCGACCATAGACTTCACTATTCACAACTCTCAACAGTGGTTCACCCCTGAGCTGGGTCTAAAGCTCCACCAAGGAAAATGAATCCTAAGACAGGCTAAGGTCTGTCAACAATCATAATGTTCAAACTCGAGTGTCAACTCTAATAGACAACCTACTGTCCCTAATTCCCCACATGCATGTCCCACCCCAAGAAGTGTGCCCATTCTCTACTCAACATTCCTTCGACTACCTCAATTCCCTTCTCGGGCTTCAACAATATGCTGTGTAGGAAGTCTTAGAGCCCTGTAGCTGCAACTTGGCACCTTGGGAATAAATTCCTAACATTTCTCTCACTTAGAGAGAATGCTCACATTACTGACAACCCACTTCTTCATTCGCACATGGACCTAACAACTTGCTTCTTCATTCGCACATGGGTCTGACAACTTGCTTCTTCAGTAGAACACGATATTGACAACCCACCTCTTCAACTCAGTTTTACCCAAAAAATGCTTCCTAGCTTCCAAATGCCGCTATGGCTAATAGTTACATAGTGTGTACAGAGGATCCCCTAGATTGATGGAATAATGGGTGAATAATAGGAAAAAGTACTAAAAGTCCACTGTAAGTATGCATGATCTCAACTTGACACTTGTCATGTTGGGAACTACCTTGTCCCCACTTGGGTGACATGTTTCCCCATTCTTAGAACTTATGATATATATATATATATATATATATATATAACTTTGATTTTAAGGAATATTAATATAATATTCTATTGGGATTAATCCCCCTTAGCTTAGCTTTTTTCCCTAGACTCTTAGCCCCCCTTTCCCTTTATAGTGGAGTTTATTCCCCCCATACTCTTTTGTTGGGTCAATCTGCAACAAGGATGTATTTTATTAATAATATGAGTGCTTACATATTACAATAATAGGCTCATTGGCCTTTTAGCATCTATGCTCTCTGACCTAATAATCACATAGACACTTTGGCCTATAGTATCCTAGCTCACCAACCTATAAACATATGTACATTTACAATTGGGTTTCAACCTAGGGGTATTACATTCCCCTCCTCATTATTTATGCACTGTTCTCAGTGCATTATATACAATGTACAATAAAATAATATTCAAAAATATCCATGCCTTTGATATTGAACTTTGTTATCCTCTTGGTGCTTTACTTTCCAAGCACCATAATCATGTATTCATGCTTCAATTGGAATTTGTTTTCTCTATTCCATAGAGTTGCTTCAGGAAAGAATTTTGCTCACTCCATCATTATTGAGATTCCTCTTCCTTGTTGCACTCACCCTTCTAGGTTTAGGAATCTTTTCACGACTACACAGTCCTTCAACAATCCATCTTTCCATGTCTTTCACACACAAGGAGAGCGCCAACTCATTACCAGACCCCCACTATGGATCTACGATTTAAGGCCCCAATGTCCCAACAATAACCATTCTTCCCAAGCATTCTAGCTTTAATACCATCATCTCATCTGTATCACAAACATATAGTCATCATGAGACAATATCATATCAATTTTATTTAGAAATTCAAATTTATTTCATAAGGAAATTCAACTTTTTCCCAAAATATGAAATATTATCTCATATTTTCTTGGTTGTTGTAGTAGTAAACATGAATGTTTCTTATGGATTTCAACAACACCATATTTGAGACCACTTTTTGTGCAATACTTCCATCATTCATTCATCCAAATAGATTGTTAGTACTTCATGTGATATATATATATATATATATATATATATATATATATATATATATTAATTATTGCAATAGCCACAAAAGTTCATAAAGTGATCTTAGAATTGTTTATGCTTGAAAATTCAATCGCTTCTATGATTCCATTTATTAATTGCAATGAACTTGTCATTACCTGCACATGTATTATCAACAACTAATCTTTTCCTTCTCTATCCATCATTATTTTGTTTCTTAGACAAAGATTTCTTGTAGTCCATCTTCATGTGACTACTTTAACTTGCAACTCTCTTGTTGCAATATATAACAACTCCTGAAATGTTCTCAACTCTAGGAGTCAATAATAATTGTATCGTTTCAGATGCTAGCATAATCATTTATATTAAATATATTATATGCATATATTTATCAAAATGCATTCAAAAAATGCACTCAAGCATAAACAATTCTATCAGCATGACTGTAACTCTACCACTTACACACTTTCATAATATATCCATGCTTATCTATTCAATGCACCCTTGCATTGATTTCATAGTGTCGTTTATCTAAGTCATGAGTTCCACCATGGTGAATTATATAATATCTCGCCAATGCCTTGACACATCATCCATACCCTTCCTATTACCTGACTAATCATTTGGATGCCTTCCTTTCCGACCCAAAAACTGCACCAAGAATACAATTCTATGGTGTTATTTAGTGTTATAAAAAAGGTTGTAGTCCAAACATTAGCTATAAGTAGGAATTTTCCTTGGATACTTGTGTGGCTCCCGAGCCTTTCCATATCCAACCATGTCATGGCTTCATACATTACTAGCTTTACTGGCATTCATACCTATAATAGGGTCATACCCTTTTAATGCTTTACTAACCTATAAATAAAAAGTTCATGGCATGCTCATATATCATGTGTATGCTTTCAAAAGATAAAAACTTTTATAATTATCATAGGCCTTCAGCCTTTACCACACCTAGTGATATCTTATTTCCATTAATTCATTCAAATTATACAACAATGTCATTTTATAAAATAAATTCTGGCTAAGGGAATTCTTACCTAAATTTCCTTCAACAATTATGCAGCATAAATTCATAAAATTCAGACTTGCATATATGACTTTAAATATATTTGATGCTACCTGATTAGTTGGCAGCACTAGGAGTTCCCATGCCTCCTTCACCAGCCTCTTATGCAACATTTCATCTTTCTGTCGCTTCCTTTTTATATGGATGACTTTTATATGTAGAAACATCATCAACAATACTTGCAACCATGCAATAAATTTCCTCTTTCTTCTTGTGCTATGTATGGTTGTCCAATAGGCCATATCAAATTTATTGCTACAACAATTGCAACAACTTCTTCAATCATTCACAATTCTCTTTGTTGTTCTTGGCTATCTTCAATTTCTCTGAATTCATGTTTCCTCTTATGCTCTCACAAAAATCATTATGCATGATTGTTCTCTATCCCGAGCACCCTTTTTCATCCAAATCACATTGAATCACTTATTAGTTTCAACCACATATTATGTTGATATTAAACTTGTCCTTAATCTATTTCCTGGATCCATTTGACCAAACACATACATGACCAAATTACATTTCCAAAGATGTTCTCTTATTGAATTTAGATCTTCAACCTCCATTTACTTTTCTAGAAAAAATTGATTCAACCTTTCCTTAACTGAGCACTTCATCACTTGTACTTGCTTGAACCATTCCTTTCTCCTTTCCTAAGCCATTTGGTTTCAACTTGACTTACATAGTCAATTTATAGCATATTGCAATGCTACACAATGTCTTCTTTTCCATCTTCATAGAGATTAATTGGAAGTAGTTGACACTGTTTTTACTTGACATCATAGATTCCAGTGATACTTCCAACCTCCTAGAATGTCACCCCTAGCTCTTTTCCACTTGAGATGAATTATTTTCAGGTACCATCTCTTTTGTATTCTTTACCAAGCATAGAACCATTTCCTTCTAGATGGTTCCTCATTCATTTCCCTTCATGAACTTCATTTTCTTGTTTATGTTCCTCTTGAATTGATACTCCAAGCTACTTGGGAAATAACTTCAACACTTTTGGAATGCATAAAAAATATTCTTCTATTATTTTCATCCCTCATGGAGTGTTGTCATGCACCCTTGTTAGATTGACATCCACCTCATGATTTCTTCTTCCCTTATCCTAAGATATTCAAGTACTTGAATCCATCCTAGAATCTTTCTTCCCTTTATTGAATAACCCTTCCTTGATACCTGACTGCATTCTTCTAGATCCAATATGTACATAATGCATTTCTTATGCATCAGTTGGTACTCTTGAGCATACATGTATCTTCATTACTTCAGCTTGAAGTTCTAGCATTCATACCATGCTTCCACTACACTACTCTGATAACAATAATGGGTGTACTACTCTCAACCATATGATTGATCCTTGGAGATGTTTCCCTTATCTCCAAGTATAGCCCTTGTTTCTCTTTATTAGAAAAAAAAAAAAATAACATTTTAACCTATCAATCTTTTAGAGCAGATATGCCCACACTATATTGCCTTATATATACATTGGCATCCTTTAGAGTGAAGGGAATTTCACTACTTCATTCACTAAATGATATACTCTTATACCTAAACTCCATTGAGCACTCTGATTAACATGAGTGGATTTCATGCAGTGGATTCCCAAGACTTGATGGTTGCACATAGACTCGTATATTAACATTCTTCATTATTGTCCTTTAATCATATTGTGAGATATTATTAACATAATGTTATGTCCTCAATTTCTTCTATTCATTCGTGATACCTATTATAGCAAGATTTGCCTCACCACATGCAACTTGCTCAAAAGTCCTTTTACATTTCCCTATGCAGACTTGAAGTCCCCTTTTGTACTTTCCAGAGCTAAAAATCACATTTTTCCACATATACGTACCCTAAAAGTTATACAACATGCATATACGTAGGTTGCACCATTACATCCAACGTACATCGAGTTTGGTGATAAAAAAATAAAAATTGTGTCGGGTTTCCATGTCATGTCACGAGATCCATGATCCTTGACCTTCAATATACTGGAAATGTTCCGACTTGACTCTTCAGTTCCATTTGAAGGCTATACATGGGCCATATCCAAATTGTGGAAAGGGAGAAGAATTCAACTTTTGAGAGTAGAGTTACTCTGAAAAAATTATTCACTTCATATTGAGTCTGCATCCCTTTGTACTTTTAAGTCTGAACACATTGGTTAGCCCCCAATATGTTCCCTCTTTGATGGAAAACCTCATTGTCTCTCTTATATGAGTTTTCCTTTGGTGGAGGATTGAAGTGGTGGAGGCCCAGGTGGAAGGGACTTAGTTTCTCGGTTCCAAGATGCGTCGACACGAAAGATTGTTATTCATACACTTTCGTTGATCATATTTTAATAGAAATACTCTTTTCTCGTCCAATTAATGTCTTGAAAATATTTGAATTGTAATTCCATGGGCATATTTGTTATTAATATTGATGGATTATGTTATTATATGTGCTAACTTTATATATCATCACCATATTCTTGCGTATCTTTTTGTCGAGGACAAGTTGCAGGTATATAGCTTTGAGGCGAGTGCTCAACTGTGGTCTTCATCAAACGTCCAGACAAGATAGGCTCTTTATCTTGTCTTGTTAGTATGTTTGTTTATATAGAATACTTGATATTAGAGTTGACTTCTGCAATCATTCTGTCTATTTTGGTTTACCCCATGCCATAGAATGATTTTCCTTGCAACAAAATTGGTCACCATACTGGGGATTGAATCTTGTTTTGGGGGTTTGGAGTGTTTTTTCTCCTTAGATTGCTCTCGGATAGATTGAGTTTCCTTGTTGCCTGATTAATTGACAGCCTATTTTCATTATGAATTTTATTTTCTTGGCCTTATCCTGACAGTGTTTTAATACATATATGATATTTTTTCCCTTGATAGATGCGTACATATGTGAGATGTCATTATAGGGTGCATACATACGTGGTGTTTTCTTAAACAATCGTGTACATCAATATTTTTTGCTTGATTTCTGAGTTTGGTGTTTGTTGGGTGAGTTTTGATAGCTGCTGAGTCTTCTTGGGTCTCTGTCTTAACTGTTGAGTTCCTGCAGAGTGATAGGAAACCTTTCTTTGGTTGAATTTTCAGGTGGTTTTTCTTTCTCATCATCTTTTTCATTAGTTTTCCTTGCATCTTGGGCTAAGTGTTTGCTTCTTGGTATCTTTCTTGGTTTCTTGGTACAGTAGGGTCTATATATCAAGTTGTTGTTCAATCCTTGCATTTTCATTTCTTTATATTGAAAATACAAAAAATTACATTTTGGAATTTGGAATTTGCTCTTTTCGGTTGATTATTGTTGATCTTGATACAGGTATAGAAAGATTGCATCTTATTCGAAATCATAGAGTTGAATTGAAAATTGAATTTATAAAAAGCTTATCATTTTTTGAGAATTGAAGTTAGGAATTTTCAGTATATTCATATTCATTTCTCTTATTTGTTGAGTCATAACATCATTAGTTTCACGACCACATATTTTGAGTAAACACAGTCATTAAAAGTAACATTGATTAATTTAAAATTGATTAGAAACGATTTTATCTTTCATGGTACACAAACTAGATTAATATATAGAGCCTCAGAATAGGATTTTGTGAGTAAACTTCTCCAAGGATATTTAACTCAACATATGTGTCTAACTAAGGGAGTGGTGAAATCCATTGTATAATTGTTGACGTCAGGAGGATTCACTCACATCGGAGTTAAGAACGAGGTCACGTGAAGTTGGTTGTAGAGATATACCTCTAATACCTTCTTAGCATCAGAGATATTTATGGGGATCTATTCGTATATGGGGGTCTTGCTAGTGCCTTTACCTCTATGAGAGGTGGTGCTTTCAAGATTTTGGGCTTTGTTACCCTGCCCATATGGTGGACCTGACTTATGACTTTTCTCCTATGCATTCATTATATCGTGGTGGATTTAGTTGCTTGACATAGCCACATAGGTTACTTGTAGGGGTTATTTTGTAGGTACCCTGGGTCAGATAATTGTCGGATAACACACAACCTTTATGGAGGATTACCTCTCAGGGGGGATCTGACTGACTATGTTGTTAAGCCCACGAGGGCCCTTATAACTAATTCTGATACCTCTAATATTTTGAAGGGAGTCTCAGGCTCCTCTTGGGCGAGGCATACCTACTCTAGTGAGGGAGGCCCCTTTCAGCCACTATATCATGTTTGTATGCATATTGGCCTTTTTTTTTTTTGGGGTGTGCTTTTTTATTGTTAGTTGGCCTTAGGATTTGTTTTACATCTCGAGTCTTGAGTGATCATGGAGTCGGACCAGCTTCCTCACAGGTCTCATCATTTTTTGAAGTTACCATCGCATCTGGAGTCTTTGCCTTCTAAGAGGCATAAAGTTATCAACCGTGGTACACACACCTCCACCTACCAGAATTGTGATCATACAAGTATGAGTAATGAGTCGAGTCAGAAAGATACTGGGAGCCCTTCAACTCCCATACCTATTGTAGTTAATGTAACTCCTTCTACACCTTTGACCACTATGGTTGTAGTTCTAGAAGTTCTCGTCATCAATCCTTTCCAACCTGGGGTTGTTACTCAACCTATAGGGACGAACCATTTTGGGTCTACTTTTCGTACACCTAGGTATAATAATCAATCTATTCCTTCGGTCTCTAACCCTTTCTCCTTTGGTATGCCAAATATTACATCACAACTTTCATCTTCCATTCCAATGAATAACACAAATCCTAGTATTGGACTTGGGGGCATGGATCCTTTTCATATTCCACTTTCGTTTGGTGGAGATCATGTCCCCCAAACAACTCCTACGGTTGGAAGCCAACCTCCTTTTCACCTTGGGTCTAATCCTAGTCTTAATTCTATTGGATGGAGTAATCAACCCGATGGATAAGATGTTACCTATGTTCCATCCTTTACACCTACCTCCTCCACATCAATTCTAACCAACACGCTTGGAATGACGAATCCACCTCTATCCTCCGGATTTCCACATGGAGGAGGTCAGTTTCATACTTTGGGAAACCCCCAACTTGGAGATACTCTGGCTGGGGGAAACATTTACAAACCTCATTATAACATTCCTACTGGAATGGCGCCTAACCAATCCCTTATGAATCAGTTTGGAGGGGGGTTTTACAATTCCAGATAGGGACATGGTACATATGAGAAACCTAGGTGGGATGCGATTCCCCAACATCAATATTTCCCATGAGCTTGGGGTCAGATGTTGAAACCCTAACTCCCTCTTCTGGCCACACATAATTTTCTAGACTTGTCAAAATTAATGAATGACCCGGTGCATCATGATCTGTCATGGCCCCCTGCCCCCACCAAACTTCCTTTGGATATTACGAAATTCAAGGGAAAAAATAGTGAGGATTCTTGTGATCACGTCACTACTTTTCATATTTGGTGCTCGTCCAATTCTCTTAATGACAATTCTATTCATTTAAGATTGTTTCAATGCACCCTCACGAGGGTTGCAGTGAAATGGTACATAGAGCTACTGAGGGGGACATATGAGAATTTTAACCAGATGGGTCTAGTCTTTCTCAAACACCTCCAGGTGTCAGTTCATTATGATGCCAACATAGAACTTATATCATCCCTCTACTAGGAAAATCACACCCATATCTTGGATCACATCCAAGAGTGGAGTAGATGAAAGAGGTTGATCAAAGCTTACATTCCTCCAGTTTTCATGTTGGAATGGTTTCTTAAGTCTTTGTTGCCTTATATTTTGAAGGATGTTTCTACATCCGGCATAACATATGAAGAGGAAGTGATTTTTAAATCCCAGCGGTTAGATCTCATATATGCTCAATCTAGGATGTTATATGAAATTCTTCTTGACGCAACGAGGTCAAACTACGACCCTAGACAAAAGCCTGAGCCTCATGCTGATGGAATTATAAGCTCCACAAATGTTAAATATACAGACTTGGTGACATGTCAATTGAAAGAGTTGTCTCTAAGCCAATCTGTAGGAGAAAAAACTTTGTTTGTGTCCTCCACTCCCACTCAATTGGCGTATGTGCATTATGTTGAGTCGTCGACTAACCCAAATGGTAACCAACAAATAGGAAGGAATAAAAGGAAAGGACGTGGAAGCAATCGTAAGGGTGGGAGGAATAATAATAATAATAAACCCAAGGACAACATTAACAATGATAGATTAAATAATAATGTTGGTGATGGAAAGAAAGAGAAGTGGAAGGTAAAGTTTCCTTGTAAACTTTGTATTTATGATCACCTTACCCACTTGTGCCCCAAACTCGAGGAAGCTGTGAGGCTCATATCTCAACCGCCTACTATGATGACTAATATTTTTTCACATAATCAACACATGGCCTCGATCTCCTCTAATGTTGAAAATGCGGCAAGTGGGAATCAAAACCCCCCTACACATGAAGGTGACCGTCTATGCGTAGATATGGTCAAGTATCAGATTAATGTAGCCACTTGGTCTCACGATTACAGTCCTTCATAGGTTGTTCTAGGTCTAGAGTCTCCCCCTCCTCCGGAAGCACCTTTGCAGATCAAAAATCTAGAGCCTCCACCTCTTATTACGAATGAAGTACTAAAATGATCTACCCACAACCCTAATTCTAGAGCTTCCCATAAATACTCTATTGTCGAATATCTGGTCAAGTCCCTTGTGCGATGTCGGCTTTGGACGTACTCCAGAAGTTTCCTTCAAAACGGAATTCCTTGTTATCTGTTTTAGGAGCTCTAGACCCATGTGGCTCTAAGGTTATCAATTTTTACATTACAGATGTTTAGCCTTGCTTTCCTTACCATGTGGCCTTCCAAATCCATGTGGATTACTCAAAGTATACCATAAAATGTATTGTTATTGATGAAGGTGTTGCAACATGCGTGATGTCCCTAACCTGTTGGAAAGCCATTGGCTCTCCAACCCTATCTCAATATCTGACTATGTTGACCTCATTTGATGGTCATTCTTTCCATCCCCACAATATTATTCCTACCTTTCTGGTCCATTTAGGTGGAAAGACAGTGGAAGTAGATGTCGAGGTGGTCGATGTGCCCCTTGACTATAACTTATTACCAGGTGTTGGCAGCAGGTCGAAGTGGGAAAGAAAGAATGCACAAAGAAGAATGATAGCTGGAAGAGAAATCATGAGAAAGGAAGCATGCAATAGGAAAGCGACAACTGGTAAGAAGCACAACACGTGCACATTCAAGAAGGAGGCGACAGCTGGAAGGAAGAAAAGCACGCATGAAGAGAAGGAAGACATAACGATAGTAGGGTTTGGGTTTTTGTAAGGTTTTGTGTAAATGGCTGAAGAGCCCGATAGATATAAATATAGATACGCAGGTATCATAGGGGGGTTGGGTGTTGCTACTTTGGTAGAGGTTGATATGTTATGTAATGTTTTTTATTAGAAGACTAATTTTGTAAAGAGATTGAACTAGAGAGGAGGAGAGAAGGTAGATATTGAGGATTAGATCGCAGGCTGAGGAGCCTGATGCGATCTTGTTCGCCTCATATAGCTCTTACCCATCTGAGGAGAGTTGTAAGAATGCGGTGTGAGAATTGCAGAACTACCATAATAAGAGAGCCAAGAGCCAAATCTTTGTGGATGTAGCCCAGGAGGGGGTGAACCACGGTAATACCTATGTAATGTGATGAACGCATGCATATCTTTGTCATACTTTTAGTAGTTAAACGTTGTTGGGATATCAAGAAAAGATGCCATGAAGATTAAAATATCAAAGAGAATAATAGTAGTTTGTAACACAAGTTATAATTAATGGTTCAGAATATAGATTCCATATCTCTCACTCAGTCCTAGGTTGTAAACACATGAGTCTTACAGCCACCCATTTAAAGCTATCTCGGGTGAGACTGCACAGTGCATTTTATGTATTGTGTTGCCTTCTGGTTTACCAGAAGGGAAGATATTTTTAGGCTTTGTTGGTACCCTTAAAGACATGAACCCTGGGTCAACAATGCATGTAGTAGGGAAGAGCCATTCATTTAAACCAACAAATGGTTATGTTTTCGTGTTAAGAGGAACAAGAGAGGACTGACTAGATGAGATAGAATGCATGAGAAAAGAATGAGTGAAACTAGAAGATCGTTGAGCCATTAGAAGGGAATGTTGAGACCGTGGAACCCCACGAAAGTAGAAATCGAAGGCTGGTTGAGAACCAAAGAGGTATAGTTTTCCCAAAAAAACAATAGAAACCCTAGCATCACACCTCGCAATGATCTAGATAAATACGTATTTACAGATTTACACGAAGCCTTTTTATGTGATTTTCCCCACCTACTGTAGGAGTGGATACTAAGGTTGAAGGATAACCACACAATGAACCAGATCCAACAGCTAGATTGGACCCTAGTACATGTTGATAAGTTACAGTAGGTGAACAACAAATTCACCTACGCAGTATTGTGGCAGGCTTCATAACAGAGTTTTCAATTGACACAACGAAGTCATACAACACAACAGAACATGAGTTTCTACGCGGACCTCGTGGAAGATACATTTGATCATTGTATACTTCTATTAAAATATTGTTATATAACAAAGGGGTAATGACAATGGAATCAGACAACTAGACTTCCTTGCGTGCATGGGGGAAGGGGGGAAGCACTGACATAGAGAGGATAAATGGGAGAAGGTGAGGATAAAGGAAAGAAGGAGGAGGAATTCTTGGACCTGATCTTGATGGATGACAACCATCTTAAGTGGATCTTGGGGTCATCAGGAATGACGCGTAGCGGAGTACCCTACCAATATAAGGTGAATACCAATAAGAGAGTCGTAACTGTGAGGGAGGGTTTGGCAAGAGATGAGGAAGAGGTAGAGGATCTTTGGGCTATAGAGCAGATTGAGGAAATCCTGCGTGCAACCTATGAGAGAAAAACAAGAGGCCCAAGAACGAGAGGAGAAGATAGCCATCCTTTCCATATTAATGTCAGTGTGGAACCCATAAACCCATGTGAAACCAATACACTAAAGAGAACACCACCGTTTAGACAACCGAAGTTCGTAGGAATTCTGACAACAAGAAGTACATCTACCATAGGATCCAGTTCAGGCAGTACTAGTCAAGTGTCTACACCGCAGGACAGAGGTAGCAGTTCAGTATTTAGAATGACAGGACACGATCCCACTATCAGACCACCAGAATTTTGAGGAGAATCAATAGAAGATCCTAAGAAGAATTTGCTCATTTGTGCAAAGATCCGGGAGGCAAAACATATCACTGATGAATATATCAACATTGCGCAGCTAGCGATCACGCTAAGATACCATGCACTAGACTGGTACATGAGTCTAGACATGAACAATGCCCCTGGGACGATGAGGACATTGGAAGACATTAAGAAGCTACTGAATAACGAGTTCCAGAAGCTGAGCTCATAGGATCAGTACACAAACGAGATGATTGAGATAAGACAAAAACCAGGAGAGTCTGTATGGGAGATTGACCAAAGATTCAAGCGACTGAAGGCGAAGTTAAAATACCTTATGACCAAGATGCAACAATGGCACCTATTTGTCAACTCACTACTCCCACACCTAAAATATCCCTTTTGACAACTGAAGTTTCAGACATAGGCCGAGGCTCTATAGGAAGCCTTGCAGCTGGAAGAGAACCAGTACCAACAGAAGGACCCAATTATTGAATAATTGAAGGAGGATTTGAAGAACCTAACATTTCAGTTGAACCAGAATAAGAAAAAGGACACACGAGAAGTCGTTTGGTGCACCACATGTAGGATGGAAGGGCACCATAAGAACGGATGTCCAACATTTGCGCAGTATATGGAAACATGCATACCAAACCTACTACCACAGGGAGGATTATGGTGCGAAATATGCAAGAAACTGGGTCATGACCCTTATCACTGCACGATGATGCAGAAGTACCAGATAGTTCCAAAGAATTCTTATTGCACCTTTTGTAAATCGGTAGGCCACGATGACAAATATTGTAGAACTATGGAGCTGATGCGGGAAACAACATCAGATGCATATAGGGTAAAGGCCGAAATGATGACTGGGCAAGCAACGCCATAGTTCAAGCAAGCCCCTGCTCCATACAAAACTACGCAGCAGCAGTACAATACTGCACAACAACCATACAATAATGCACAATCGCAATACAACCCCCCGCAACCCCAGTATAATACCACGCAGGTTATTGAGGAGGAGGACAAGCTAGAGGAGGTTTCAGACATGGCAGAGGACCAGTCACATGTCACAACTGTCAGCAACTGGGACATTGTGCACAAGAATGCCCACTGCCGCCAGTGACTTGTATGTATTGTCAAGCATCGAATCACGAGACAGAGGAATGTCAGACACTATTAGTAAAGATCCAGGAAAAGAGGAACCAGAACAAGCAGAATGTCTAATGGATTTCAGCTGAAGCAAGGGAGGAAGGAAAAAACATCAATATAGTCACTCGTGGAGGAACAAAAATAGGAAACAACGTAGTCTGATAGGAATCCGCATAGAACCAATGGGTAAAGAAGAACACCGAACCAGGAAAGCAGTTCGACGTGCCCAAAGAAAAGTAGACTTTTAAGGAAGCTAGACAATAATTTCAGAAGGTAGACATAGCGTTGACTTCCAGTGCTCTACCAGTCCATGAAGCCATAGAATACGAAATGCCGCCATCATTGGATCATACCAACGGAATGCCACCCAAGGGACAAGTAAGTACTATCAAAGAATTTTTGCAATGATGCGTAAAAATGTTAAGTGATCCTTCATCTATGAAAATATTGCAAAACATCCTAGAGAAATGTAGCAGTGATACAAAACAACAACTAGAACCGAAAACTTTCAATCATCTACACAGAAGAAGAAGAACAAGTAGGGAATTTAGACTGAATGCTAACATTGGGGATTTCAACATGGGAGATATCATACTGGACCTAGGATCTGAAGTGAATGTGCTACCCAAGAAAACCTGGCAATTCATGGGAGAGCCAACATTGGGATACTCAAATGTCCAATTAAAACTAGAAAACCAACATAGGGTCCTACCAATAGGGAGAAAGAAAGGAGTAATAGTAGATCTTGATGGAGTGCACACTAAAGCAGACTTTGAAGTCATTGAAATAGTAGATGGCACAACACCGTACCCGACACTACTCGATTTGTATTGGGCGTTTGTAAACCAGACCATAATCAACTTGAAGACAAGAAAAATGACATTTGAATCCAGAGATTAGAGGGTCATAGCACCACTTGATCCATCAGAAGGGGAGAGGTTCATAGAACCCACTTGCCTGAACTTAGAGGAGATCGACCAGTTGTACAGAACAACTTCACATGAGGAGGATTATGTAAACCCAACTATAGACAGGGTACTCAGTTGGCATATCATTACTTCATGCGCAACAGATTCAGACATCGGGTTAGAAAACTGGCAGCAGAGACTACACGAAGTATCCACGAGAAGATGTGCAAGAATAGACCATGTAGTACGGTGGATAGGCAGAGAAATCAAAGAACCACCCAGTTTCCACGGACTAAATGATTTGGAAACATTCTTGACACAATATGAAGACTAAGTATTGGAGAACCAAAGGCTACTAGCATTGGATTTAGCACTCAAGGCCACACCTGCAAGATGATGGGGTGCACACAAGGAGACTATCACAAACTGGTACCAATGTAAGCAGTTACTGTGCATAAGGTTCGACGCAGAATAGAAAAACAAAAAACAACGGAGATATGAAAGACTAGGGATACCAATGAAATACTTGGAGGAGTGAAAAACGTTGTGAAAAATGACACCACCAGAGGAATGGCCTCACCACTTCATTCGCACTTTAGAGGGCATACCAGTGAATTGGTATACAGATCAGGAATTGCACAAGGGAGCTACAACATGGATGACATTGAAAAAAAACTTTACCATCACTTTCTCAATCAAGCATGAGAAACCCAACATAGATGCAACCCTAAAATGGATCAGAGGAACCATATTCATTGAAGAACTGAAAATAGAACTTATTACCGAAGAGCAATAGCGAAATAAGTAGACAGTCAAGGAACTACTGTCATGTTACCATGTACAGGAGGAAGCACCAGACGAAGAAGACCCGCATGAAATTCAGATTGAAGAAGTAGAAGGTGAAAGAGATGTGAAGGGACCACACATAGGATCTAAAGTTATTTCCACACCAATCAAGGTAAAGAAAGTTAACATCGGAACAATTGAACATCCCAAAATGGCCAGCATTGGAGACTACTGGGATGAGCCAATAGTAGAAAGAATCACAGAGTTGTTGCGCGAATACAATGACTTGTTTCCTACAACATTTATAGAGATGAAGGGTATAGCAGGAGAATTGGGAGAGATGAAGATACCTCTCAGACCTGAACCAAGACCGATTAGACAACGACCATATAGACTGAACCCCATATATAAACAGAAAGTTAAAAAGGAGATCGACCAAATGTTCGAAGCAGACATAATCGAACCAGTCGAGGAATCAGAATGGATAAGCTCGATGGTTGTACAGGACAAGAAATAAGGAAGATGGATTATGATATGCATTGACTTGAGGAAGTTGAATGATGCATGCCTACATGACCCATTCCCTACACCGTTCATGGATGAAGTGTTAGATAATGTGGGGGGACACTAAGCTTACTCATTCACCAATGGATTCTCAGGCTACCATCAGATTAAGATAACACAGGAGGACATATATAAGACCACGTTTGTGACGGAATGGGGATCTTACCAATATACATTCATGCCATTTGGACTGAAGAATGCACCAGTAATATTCTCCAGAGTGGTTATCGCATCATTTAAAGAATTCATCCATCAGTTTCTCAAAGTATACCTGGATGACTGTATAGTCTATAGTCTGTTGAAAAACCATGTGGAAGTTTTACGCTTGATGCTAGAACGATGCAAACATTGTCAAATATCACTAAACATAAAGAAATGTATATTTGGAACACCGTTTGGGATACTATTGGGCCATATCGTATGAAAAAAAGGGCTATTGGTTGATCCAGAAAAAATCGCAGTTATCATTTACCAGCACCAAAAACAGTCCATCAGCTATGAGCGACGTTAGGACACACAATATACTACAGGAAATTCATCAAAGGATATGTGCAGATCACAACACCAATGGAGACACTACTAAGGAAGGATACAAAGTACCAATGGAACAACGAGTGTCAACACGGTCTGGATACCCTAAAGGAAAAGATGGTCGCTACACCAATATTAGTATTTCCAGACTGGGGAAAGACATTCCATGTGCATGTAGATGCATCAGCAATAGCACTTGGAGCTATCTTAGCATAGCAAGGAGCAGGAGACTTGGATCACCCGATAGCGTTCGCAAGAAGAAAACTATCTGACTCATAACAAAATTATAACACAATGGAAAGAGAAGGCCTAGATATGGTTTACGCACTATAGAAGTTCAGACACTACATATTGGGAAAACATTTTAAGTTATTTACACATCACTCAGCCTTAAAATACCTAGTCAACAAGCCAGTGTTGGGGGGGAGAATCTTTCGATGGTTATGTTTATTTCAATAATTTGACTTCGAAGTAATAGTCAAACCAGGAAAACTAAATGCAGGACCCGACCACCTATCACAGGTCACAAATGGAGAAGAACCCGTGAACTTAGAAGAAAATTTTCCAAATGCACAGTTATTCTCAGTACATATTGTTGATGACTACTTCACAAAGATCATCCAATACTTGAGCACAGGTACCACACCGCGAGAATATACCACCACATAGAAGAAGAACCTGGTAGTCTGCGCAGCCGACTATCAACTGATCACATGACATCTATATAAAATGGGCACAAATAGCATTTTACGAAGGTACGTGTTAGAGCACGAATGACCAAGGATTTTAGCAGAAGCCCACAATGGATTGGTGTAATGTCCCCAAGGCCGAGCCCTTTTATAAACCTGATGTATGAAACAAATTGTACATATGTGTTATAGGCTGGTGAGCCAAGTTCCTATAAGCTGTAGGCTTATGTGTTTGTTAGGCCAGGGAGCCTAAGTGTTGAAGGCCATGAGCCTGCTGTTGTACTTGTATGTATGCAGAATATTTAATAAAATATAAACACCACCAGGTGCAGACCGACCACGATGAATGAGTGAAGGGGGACTGAGCGTCCACAGAGTGGGCAAGGAACTAGGGGCTGGAAGGTGGGAAAAGGGATGAGTGTTGAACCTAGGGGCTAAGCCTAGGGGGCTTAGGCCTGGAATAATATTTTAATATTATTTCCAAAAAGAGCCATGTGCATATTATTTTATCCTAAGTCCTTTTGGAAGGACCCGTGAGTTCCCAAGTGGTGGGAGGAAGTGTATGGATGGAATGCATGCAGTTCCCAGGGTGACAAGTGTCAACACTGGTGCATGCAAATAAAACCGAGACAGCAAGCCGTGAAGGGGGTCGGCATCCATTCAACCCGACTTCTTGAGCGAGAGCCGTGGAGGCCAGTTTGGAGGAGACCTGCGTGTAATCCCGATACAGAGAGAAAAAGCCTGTGTTGTTCTGAAGAATCCGTGTACACCTCTGTTGGGAGCCGTGAAGTCGGTGTCTGGCTCTAAGAGAACCCGTGAATACCTCCGTACTGAACCAGAAGCCTGTGTGAATTTC
>ML794214.1:0-55173 GCA_009831015.1 Picea engelmannii | reverse complement strand
TTTTGTATCATGTTTTCCGCTGTGTAAATGAATTACTGTTGCATGCTATGGTTTGTTAATGGTAACAGTAACTTATATATTTTACTCTGCGAATTAAGTGTGTTTAATTCTGGTTAAATGCATTTGTTTTTAAATCCATGTAAAGAATGGCAAACTAAGAGGTTGGGAAACCTGGTTAGTGAAAATGGTACACTACAAATTGGTATCAGAGCAATTGGTACGTTACAATTGGCAGGAGGACACTATGCAGGAAAAGCTACCGCACAGGATTATGGTGACCAACGATTCACAGAGACTCGAAAGAGTACTGTCAGGAACGCGATGTTTTTCAAAGGGTAGGAAAACCCAACATAAGGGACGAGATGTTGTTACGACCACAAGTGAAATTACAAGAATTTGATAAATGGGCAATAAATTTTGTGGGACCAATTAACCCACCAGCCAAAATAGCAAGGGAAAAATACATCATCACCATGACGGAATACCTAACAAGGTGGGTGGAAGCCGCACTAGTAAAAGACTGCAGCACAAAGACAACTACACACTTCTTATTTGAACAAGTAATTACTGGGGTTGGGTGCCCAAGAGTTTTGATGAGCGAGAAATGTATGAATATCATAAATATTACCATCTGCACGATGCTCAAAGAATTTGAAGTTCACCACCAGAAAAGCACATTGTACCATCCACGGGGGAATGGCATGGTAGAAGCCTTCAACAAAATTCTAGAGAACGCATTGACAAAGATCTGTAACATCAATAGAGATGAATGGGACCTCAAAGTACCATCAGTATTATGGACATATAGGATGACATGCAAGAAGTTGACAGGACACACACCATTCAAACTAGTCTACGACCAAGAAGAAGTAGTGACATTAGAATTTTTAGTACCCAGCTTATGCGTAGAAACCATCACACAAATGACAGAACATGACACATTACAGGAAAGACTGAACCAACTGTTAGTAATGGAGGAAGACCGAATCTTGGTAGGATTCCATCAACAAGTGCATAAGGCCAGAGACAAAGCATGTCACGATCGACACATTAAGAAGAAGACTTTCAAGGAAGGAGATCTAGTATTGCTCTATGACAACAAATCGTTTCAACACCTAGGAAAGCTAAGAATGCATTGGCTAGGACCATATGAGGTCAAATATGTAACAAACGATGGATTTGTATAGTTAAGAGATTTATCAGGCACAGAACTCAGAGTAATCATCAATGGGAGCCGACTGAAGCTATATAAGGACAGTCGACCACCCACCACGCAGTAAAAAAAAAAAAACCTGAAAAGTGTGAAGCACGCCTGAGATGAAAAAGCCATAGAACGCTCGAAAAATGAATGTAGTAAAGGAAAGAAACAAAAATTCGGAAAAATTGGGATGATAGGACAACCCTAAGTGGAATTAAGGCACGACAAGGACTGATGGAACATCACATTAAACATGCCAACTGGAAATGAAAAAGTAAGCGTAATGGCAAGTACGAAACTACTGCAGATGCATTGAACCCACAGTGATGGTGCATTAATCACATCATGGAGGAAGAGTCCTCGATAATATTCATGACAAGCCCTTACAACACGTGAGCACAAAAGAAACTTGTCTATTCACGAAAGGAGAACAGAGAGAGAGAAACAACAACTCGAACGAACAGAGCGAGACCACAGAGCTCACCGCAGTCCCCCAAACTAAGAAAACCTTCGACACTCACCACTATGGCACCACCAAAGTTCACCAAACCAGGCCAGACATTCAGACAAACCAAGATTCAAACTAGGTCATGAGGACCACTGGAAGAAAATGAGCAGCAACAACCAGAGATTGTCGATATCGATGAGATCCCATCCCCAGAGATAATACCGGTGAACTCTACACCAATACTGAAGATATTCAAAAACCACAAGAAGAGGCCATGAAAGAGGACATGCCAGCAGTAGTGCAGGAACCTCAGAATGAGGAAGCGAAAACCCAACAGGAAGTGCAACCAGAAAGCACTGAACCAACCCCATAAGGTTACAAAACGACACATAATCAAGGATCAGAGGGGAAACCAAACGAGTCGCAGGTACCTAGCCTAGGTCAACCAAAAGAAGAGACCATGGTAACTACCTCAGCTTGGCTAGAATGGCTCACAGGGGAGCAACCAGAAGTTGTTGGAACTTCGTACCAACCACCACAACAGGAAGACAGAGTTCTGATACCGAGCTCACCTCGCAAGAAATCGACAATAGAAATTGTGCTACCCCACATACCAGAGGGAGTACAGGTAGAGATGCATCTAATGGGTCATGCCAGGAAGCTCAAGTATTCCGACCAGGACGTATCAAATGAAACCAAGTACCTGGAACTTGCACCGAGGGTTTTTATGAAAAACATAGTGGTAAACCAACTTGGAGAAATGATCAGCCAGCCACATAAGTGGGCAGTTGGACTGGACAGAACAAGAATTTTAGGGTTGTTGAAACTTCCGCATTTTGGAAGAGGCCAGTACGCAAAAACATGCGTTAAGAAGCTATTAGCAGTCACGCATGGAGGTGACATATGGTTGGACAAGCCTGTCCCCATAACTGTTGAGCTTATTGCATAGGTAATAGGACTACCCAGTCAAGGTATGGATCCAGCATTGATTCTGGACGATAAATCCAAGGAGAAAGCATTAGCATAGGAACTGAAGAAGAAATATGGTACCACCAAGGGACAAGAGGCATTATAATCAAGTAGATCAACAATGCAGTGACACAATTGGGCACAAAGATCTTAGCCTGTAAATTGTTAAGAAAATTCCGCAAAGACGAAGTACCAGCGGGAGTCATCGCAGTTGCATCTCAATGTGCAAAAGGCACCTTCATGAGCTGGGCGCCTTATCTATTAAACTTGTTCCAAGTGGACTGCAAGGATGCGCAGGACCTCAGTACAGAATTCCCTTACTGATGGTTTCTCACCCTCATAGCCTTCATGGGATGGCGGGAACTAGAGTATTTATTTTTTGCTACTAGACCGCAGCTAGCGGGAGTGAGATATCTATTACTGAGATCTGGGCCACAGGACAAGCATAAGAGGGAAAATGGAATCATCTTTGAAGAATACCTACAGGACATACAAGAAGCTATTAGCCAATCATGGAGAATAACACCAGAGGTTGTCGCACGATATGGGGACATCGCTAACTTCTGGGATACACATCAAGCCATGTGGATACAACCAAGGCAGGATCCAGATAAAAAGTGGCTACCGATGCACTACTGCATCACAGAAGGTGATATAGACATGGTCATTAGCGAATGGCCTGATGCATGGAGGATCCCATCCATTCCCTGGGAAGTACCAGAAGGGCCCGCATAAGGAGAAGCAATGCAGGTAGAAACACAACCTCTGTAAATATCAGTGCCCAAGAAACCAAGGACGGGCCAAAACAATCTGACTCAGGAAAACAAAGGGGAAAAACCAATAAGGACCTAGAAGGGGCAGAAAGAGACCAACGAATAGCCAAAGCAAATTAAAGGAGCACAAAAGACCGCCCCAAATCCCATCACACAGGAACCAGGGGGAACTAAGAGACCGGTTGTACAAGCAGCAAACGTGCACAAGGAATCAAAGGTGCAACGAGCATCACCGGACTATACGATCACAGAGGATGATGGGGAAATGATCACCATAATGGTCCAGGATTGTCTAGTAGAAGACTTTGATCACGTAGCACATCACAGGGATAAACTGCAAAAAGAGTCGGCATAAATGGGATAGCTCCTCAGGACACTCGGGGAGGCCCAGAGAGAAAGTAGCAGCAGAGGCATAGAGTTGTCAACAAAAAAAACCAGCGAAAGAGTGGAGGTAGAAGAACGAGACCCAATCATCCCAATGCCACATGCACACACGACGATTTACATAAAATCGAGCATGCTACATATGGATGAAATCAATTGACAGACACCACTGAAAGATTTGGACCACATCCAATTGGTCTTGACATGGATGCCATCAAGGGCACTATACAAATTATAGGTTAGTGTCGACCATGAGATATAGTCTAGGGCACATAAAAGCTTAGTTGAGCTATAGAAAGAAACAAAGCAGTGGGAAGCACCGAAAAAAGAGTATGAGTAGGCCAAATCCGAAACTTAGGAGGAGACAAAATGCAAGAATGAATTGGAACGAAGAGTGGGAGAAATTTTTGGGAAACTTCCAAGCACTGCACAAGGAAACGAACTCCTAGATGTAGAAAAGATCGACCAGATTGCGTAGGCAATTGCTCGATACCAAAAGGAGATAGAGGATCTCCGAGAACAACTCAAACCACCAACTCCATCAGTAGTAAAGGAGAAAAGGAGGTAGGAAACAACATAACAAATACAGGAGATGGATAAACAAGTTAGCATGACAAATGACTTGTTCAACAAAGCAACACACCTTTGGACAAGAATGGAGGAGGATCCACAGGTTCAACACTGGGACAGGGAAGAGGAAAGGATCAATACAATGATCCAAGAACTCAAACAGAGGAAAAAGACCATACCAATCCCAGAACGTGTCAAGGGGACGCAAGAGTTGAAGAAGATGCATGCATAACTTATCACTGTGCAAACACAGAAACAGGAGCGTCAGGATCAAATAGAACCATTATAGGAACGGGTAGCAGAAGTACTCGCACAGGAAGAAGTAGCTAGAACAAATATGACACAAACATAGGCAAAATGTGCAGGATTACTGAGTGACAAAGTGGTAGTTCAGGTAGTGGATATCATTAAGAAGAGGATTGCGTAGGCACTGATAAAAGTAGTAGAGCTGAGGGGAAATTTCTAGATGATGACCAAGGAGATCGAGGTAGCTCAGAAAGATTAGGTGACTCGGGACGAGTCACATGTCAGTGTTGGGGGCCTGTTGGTAGTAGGCCGAAGTGGGAAAGAAAGCGTGCACAAAGAAGAATGACAGCTGGAAGAGAAATCGTGGGAAAGGAAGCGTGCAAGAGGAAAGCGACAATTGGTAAGAAGCACAGCATGCACGCATGCAAGAAGGAGGCGACAGCTGGAAGGAAGAAAATCACTCATGCAGAGAAGGAAGACCTAACGACAATAGAGTTAGGGGTTTTGTAAGGTTTTGTGTAAATGGTTGAAGAGCCCAATAGATATAAATATAGATACGCAGGTATCATAGGGTGGTTGATTTTTTCTACTTTGGTAGAGGTTGATATGGTATGTAATGTTTTTTATTAGAAGACTACTTTTGTAAAGTGATTGAGCTAGAGTGAAGGAGAGAAGGTAGATCTTGAGGATTAGATCACAGGTTGAGGAGCCTGGTGCGATCTATTTCACCTCATATAGATCTTACCCATCTGAGGAGAGTTGTAAGCACGTGATGTGAGAATTGCAGAACTACCATAATAAGAGAGCCAAGAGCCAAATCTTTGTGGACGTAGCCCAGGAGGGGGTGAACCACGGTAATACCTGTGTAATGTAATGAATGCATGCATATATTTGTCATACTTTTAGTAGTTAAACGTTGTGTGTAATGAATGAATGAGTTATTATATTGCTTGGTTAATTGTTGTTGAGATATCAAGGAAAGATACCATGAAGATTAAAATATCAAAGATAATAACAGTAGTTTGTAACACAAATTATAATTAATGGTTTAGAATACATATTCCATATCTCTCTCTCAGTCCTAGGCTGTAAACACCTGAGTCTTACAACCACCCATTTAAAGCTATCTCGGGTGAGACTGCACAGTGCATTCTATGTATTGTGTTGCCTTCTGGTTTACCAGAAGGGCTCATAGTTTTAGGCTTTGTTGGTACCCTTAAAGACATGAACCCTGGGTCAACAACACAGGTAGTAGGGAAGATCCATTCATTTAAACCAACACCAGGGCGTAACTGGACTTATGCTATGACTGCAATCGTATCATCTTTTTTTCGTACTTTATGTTTTCCTCACGAAGGGAATATCGTGACGATTGATCGGTTTTCCTTTGCGCATGCTAGTCCCAATGAATTTGTTGGACCTTTGATCCTTGTGATCGACAATTATCATTCGAAAACTAAGGATATTTGTGTCAGAATGTATTCCTCCCTTATGGGTACCTTTTATTTTGTGGCACCAATTCATCACATTTATGCCATGTCCAGTAGGTTTGCTTTGTCAATGAGGTCTGTTCCTTTTCGCAGTTCATATTTTAACGATCCTTGGACCCTACCTTCCATGAATATGTATTTTGAAGGCCAATGACATATTGGAATGGAAATGCCACTGTCGACGACGGAGATAGTGTATCAGGTTGTTCTTGACTCTTCTGCCAACCCATATCCTGTCTCCTCGCAAAAGGATGAGGGCGATCCTATTGTTAGGCTCGTATGGGACACTTTATCATCTTTCTCTCATGATTTCCTCGATGATACTTACCTTTGGATGAAGTGATATTAGAGGCCATGACTGGTTTGGATAGGCCATGGGATGATATGTATCACCGCTCTTACTTCCTCCCAGAGCTTGTTAGGATTAAACAAGATGATTTTAGATCTACCTTGAGTGAGATAGTCAGTCACACTGCAGTTCCACTAGATACGCACGACATTTATGTCGAAGGAAACATGGTGAGTATTTATCCTACTGTTACAATTGACATCTCTCACATTCTTGGTAAAATTGAAAATGTATATATCGGTGTGGATTTTTCACTTGAATAAATTCAGATCTACACTGATCTCTTCAAAGAATTCTGTAATGTATTTTCTTAGTCATATGAAGAGATGCAAAGAATCGACCCTTGTATTTTCGAACATGAGATTAAAACCTGCCCCGATGCTAAACTTGTTCAGCAATGACTTAAATCTATTAATCCTAGGAAGGCCCCTTCTATTAAGGCAGAGGTGGAGAAACTGCTCAATGTTGGTTTTATCTACCCAATTCCCTTAACTGAATGGGTATCCAATCTCGTTCTTGTGAATAAGAAACAAGGAACCATCTGTGTGTGTATGGAGTTTTGAGACATGAGTAAGGCATGTCCTAAAGATAACTTCCCAACACCTTTCATTGATTATATTCTCGATGAGTGTGCGGGAAGCGAGGTTTTTTCTTTTATGGATGGATTTTCAGGATACAATCAAATTCAGATCAAACCTGGGGATCAACACAAGACGGAATTTATTTGTCCTTGGTGTACTTTCGCATAATGGAAAATTCCTTTCGGCCTTAAAAATGTCGAAGCAACTTCCAACGAGCCATGAACTTCTCTTTTCATGATCTCAACCATATAGTTGAATCTTACCTTCATGATCTCACTACTCACACTTGCAAGAGAGTGGATCACTCTACCCACCTTTGGCTAATTATTGAGAGATTACATTATTATCGCATCCATTTAAACCCTCACAAGTGCATCTTTTGCATTAGGTCGGGTCGTCTTTTAGGATTCTTAGTTTATGAGATTGGGATCATAGTGGAACCTTTGAAGGTTGAGGCAATACTTCAATTGCCTCCCCTGCGCAAAATTCATTAGATTCAAGGTTTACAGGGGAAAGCTAACTTCTTACGTCGGTTTATAGTAAACTATGACAATTTTACTAATGGTTTCATGCATCTCTTGAAGAAGGACACTCTATTTATATGGGATGAGCGAGCCCAAGAATCCTTCGATGCTCTTAATAAATCCTTGGTATCGATGCCTCTACTGAAGCCTCTGGACTACAACGGAGATTAATTTCTTTATATAACCGCGTCTGAAGGGATGATTGGTATGGTTTTTATTTAGGAGGATGATGAGATCCGTGAGCACATTGTCTACTACCCTAGTTGAAACTTAGTCGGTCCTGAACTCAAGTATTCTCATGTTGAGAAGCTAGCCTTGGTTGTCGTACACGTGGTTCAAATATTGCGGCACTATATATTGTTTTTCAAAACTACCGTAGTTGTTGATGTCAATACATTTCAATATGTCCTTACTTGGCATATCATAGGGGGGAAATACAATAAATGGATTGTCATTTTGCAAGAGTTTGGCCTCGTTTTTTCTTTGGTGAAATCCAAGAAATCGCTAGTTTTTGCCGAGTTAATATCAAACTTCCCTCTATTAGACAAGGGCATCATTCATGTCGATTAATTAGCGGATGAAAATGTTTTCCTTATCTCGTCTTCAGACCCCTGGTATGGAGACATTTTGATATATCTTCAAACCTTGAAGTTCTATCATCATCTATCGAGAGACGATCAACGACATATATAGTACCAGGCTAAAAACTACCTAGTCATCAACGACACTTTGTATCATCAAGGTGTAGATAATATCTTGCATTTTTGCTTGACTCACGAAGAGGTTGAGTCCGTTCTTAATGATTTTCATAGTGGGGCTTGTGGTGGTCATCTATCTGAGCTTGTGACAGCCCAAAAAATATTGCGAGCTTGTTATTTTTGGTCGTCTCTTTTAAAATATTGTGTCAAAGCAGTCAAGAAATGTCACCCTTTCCAAATGTTCACTCATAAGATGTGTTCGCATCCATCCCCTCTTCACTCGGTCATCGTCATTAGTCCCTTCACCAAGTGGGGGGTGGATTTTGTGGATTGAAACCCAACTTCACCTGGGGAGAATCAAAATATTATCGTGGTCGTAGACTACTTTACTAAATGGGTAGATTCCATGCCTACGATAAAATCCGATGGTAAGACTGCATATTTTTTTGTGTTCAATCAAATTATAGCTTGGTTCGAAATCCCGAGTGAGATTGTCACTGATCATGGCAGTCACTTTCAGAAAGAAATGATGAAATAATTAGCATCGAAACTGGGGTTTAAACATGGTCATTCTTCCCTTTACTATCCCCAAGAAAATGGACAATTAGAGGCCGTGAACAAGTCTCTCAAGACCATTTTGCAGAAAATTGTCAGCTAGAGCAAATCTGACTGAAATCTCATGCTTTACCCTGCGCTCTGGGCATATCGAACCTCGATTAAGACTTCCACTGTTTTTTCTCCTTTTCAGTTAGTATAGGATGTGGATTAGATCCTTATTATTGAATGTGAAATTGCTTCTCTTAGATTGGAATTTAAGCTCCTACCTGACACTTTTGATCTTGAAGAATGCCTCGTACACATAGAGATCCTAGATGAGTAGCGTTGAGATTCCTCTACAACTATTGAAGTGAATAAATGATGTGTCAAGGTCCAATATGATAAGTTTGTCTGTTCTCGACAGTACGATGAGGGTGACTTGGTACTCTTGTATGACCAAGCCAAAGAGCCATTGAGGGTAGTCAAGTTCAACCCCATGTGGCATGGTCCTTATATCATATGATGTGTCTTAGAAAAAGGAGCCTATGAATTGGAAGATTATGAAGGTAATATGCTGGCCAAGCCCATAAAATGGGATCTACTTGAAAATATACTATGCTTGAGCCCCGATCTTGGGCGTAACTCTTTGTATACTAGTGTATCTTCGTGTATACATATCGTTTCCTTTGCATCATCGACATGCTTATCGAGTTTTCCCTTGGTTGGCATATGTTAATGGAGTCTTCAGTTTACTTAGGATTCGTAGATGGTGCCAGTCGTCATATAAGGAACTTGGCTTCTGCAGCTTGGATCGTTTACTCACCCGAGGGTCAACTGGTGTCTTCAGGTGGCATTTGTATAGGGCCATCAATGGATAATGTGGTTGAATATAACACCGTTATAGATCTTTTACGCGACGCCATTTCACATGGTGTTCATTCTTTAGAAGTTCACTTGGACTCCCAGTTAGTATTATGTTGGTTGAACGATAGTTACCATGTGTGAGACCCTACTCTAATCCGAAGATTCCTACAGGTACGACTTTTGGAACGACATTTTGATTTTATTACTTATAATCACATACCTAGAAGTTCTAATTATGTATCTGATGCATATGTTAATTAAGTTTTAGATTGGAATTTGTCACATAAATAAAGTAAAGAAAGCACATTCACCAATGTACACATTGTAATATATAAGTAAAGTTGAAGACCAATGTTTTTTATATTTCATCTCTCCAAAAATATGGTGTCATAGTACAAAATTGAGGCTCACACTCTCAAAATACATATATTGCCGGTAGATACAATGACCATGGTATCTACGCTTGTGGCATCGAATGCGTATCATGATAGCATACTATGACATTTGCGAGACGCAAGAAGAGTCGCACCCATGCACGGGGCACACCTACTACCTGTCGTTGCATCGCCTCTGACAGATCCTCTACTTGAACCATGGGAATCTTGTGCATCAAACGAGACAATTTACCCTGCACATTTTGAAGCACTCTCTCCGCATCTCCACCCACTAGCTCATCCCCCCAGTTCCTCCACTGATGTCGTGGGAATCCATCTGGTCATCGTGGACCCACATCTGCGTAACAAATCATTTTTGTCAATACTTGATACCATCCAAAAATATTTGCATTTTTATTCTCTTTGAAAAAAACAAAACAAAATGAAATATATAAAAATATCCTTACCTATATCACCGTAGGTAGAGCCTAGTGGAAAGGGCATGTTTGTATCTCCTCTGTAGTCGATCCCTGTATAAGGGTAGCCATTTAGGGCCATTACCTATCGATGCCACCAGAAGAAGAACTCATCATTGTAGGGGGTTGACACCCTACCAACTCCCAACCGCCTCATCACCTCGGTCCATCATGACATGGTTGGATCACATGGTCCATGTGGAACGATCTCAACTCTAAGGCTCAATCCTAGAACCCGCTCAAAGAAAACACTACACAAGATAGATGCGAACCTGAATTTGCTCTTCCTACCTTGTTTGCAATCTATCAGTTGGATATTCATGTTATCCAGTAGTGAGGTGCACTAATCATACACTGTGGGTCATAAGCACTTCACTGAGTAGAACATCAATGGCCTTGATTCTTGGTGCAATGAGGTCAACCCCATGATTCATGTAAGCACGAGAATGATGATATTCAAACTCAGGTTGTTGATCACTCTAATGGGGAGTTGGCTCCCTACCTTTTCTGTGTCTGCAACATAGTGAGTGGAAATGTAGTCCTCTATGTTCATGCCACTCCGCGATCCCCAAGATTTGAGATTCACCACCTCACCCTGATGAGACAACCCTGTAAGGAAATAGATATCCCCGACTTCAATTCTCAATGGTTTCCCATCGAGGTTGAAGGCATCTGTATCCAGATCCCAAAAGTTCACCAACAATTGGATCAGCCTCACTTGAGCCCTCATCCCTTTGAGAGACCAAAACTTGTAAATACCACATATTTTTAGCACTAATTGGGCCTCTGTATCTCTTTCCACTGCAACATCAACTTCCTCATGCTCTCTTTCTCTCCATTCAATTACCATCCTTCAAGAACAAATCCATTTTTTGAGTCAAAACCTTGTAAAAAAACCAATTTGTGGACTTGTATGGGGGTTGTTGTGGTAACAACCATGTGTGGGGATGGATATATGGGGGTAGGATTTATGATGCAGGAGCATCGCCAACATCAAGTGAGCCAGCGTGGAAGTGAAGGACAGCTGGACAAGCCAGCACAAATTTTGAAAACACCTTGAAGTTGTTGCACAATATTAAATGAAGTCATTAAGAAGAAGCACACTTGTATATGTAAACGGACCTTGAGCGATTTGCTCTCATCCTTAGTAGGTAGAAGGCATTTAAATTAGTTAATGCAAGTAGATAGAATTTAATTCCAGATTAGACAATGTTTTAGCGCAAGAGGGAAACGGGATATAGACACCCTCATTGTGTATTGTAACATTATTGAAGATTATGAAGCATTGGAACATAGAAGAGAAGTAGAAAGCTGTGTAAGAACACCCATGTACATATATTTGGATTAATAGAAGAGGTTGATTCAAATTCATGGTTTGTGTTTGTTCTCTGTATATTGATGTTGAATGATATGCTCATGAATGTTTTCTTCCTGTTATATATTTACTTTATATGCTGTGTATATGATTTCATGGTTGAGTTTGAAGTCTGAGAGGAAGTAGGAATGAGTTTCAATTGTTTCTCTATCTGAGCCAAAAGTTCCTGCAAGGAGTGCAGTTGAAGTGTCCGCAAGGAGTGCGTTGACAAGGGTTCAGATAGGGTAGCTTTTGTTCTCATTCACTCTGTGTTGCAAATAGATATAGGAGACATGCAAGGAGTGCGCAGGCCAAGATGAATCTTAGAGATTGCAAGTCTGGGTGAAGCATTTGAAAGACTGTTGCTGCAGGCGTGCGCAGAGTCAAAAGATTTCAACACTTAGGAAGTGTTTAGAAGTTGCCGCAAGGAGTGCGTGCAAGAGTCTTCTCTAAGACTCAGAGTTACAAGAAAGCTCAGGAAGGATAAGGCCTTCGAAACTGTTGAATAATAGCGTAAGGGAAGTTGTGACTGGAAGTCAATAAGAAGCGTCGTAAGTTTGCGTCACAGGTGGACGAGTTCCGTGGAGGAACACTTGGCCATTCGCAGAAATTTCCAAAGAAGGATGGACGGTCGGTATTCTCTGAGGAGGATTTGCGAAATTCTGTGAGCCATCAGATCTCACAGAGGAGTAGGGGAGATATGACGAAGTATTCCCAAAAGGTTCAAAGCTCAGGAGGGGAAAAACCGTAGATCCAAGCCACAAGGGCCGTCCGATTTACTCGTGAATTCCCATATCGGGGTTTTGTGGGTTGAAACTCCGAAAATATTGCAACAGGAATCGCAATATTCTGATACATGATATCCCAACAGCGAAGTGGGATTTGTGTGGGCCATGGAGAAGTCAGTGAGTGGACAGGTGGCCCGCTGTTTTCAGAGTTTTTTGGAGTGAAGTCCCGAACTCTTTGCATCAGGATTCGTGATATTTTGAACTCCGAAGTACCGACAGGATCGAAGTGGCGTTGAAAAGTCAAACTCGTGCAAGGAGAATGGACATGCAAACACTCGATCCAGAGGATAGGGAAATACCAAGAAGAAGAGGCAGGCAGATGAAAGATCCAGTTATTGAGAGAGAGATGAGTGATCTACGAGCTAGACTCGAAGACATGGAGACAATGAAAAGACACACAGTCAATGCAGGGGATCTTAGTGATTCCGAAAGTGAAGCTGAGGCTGAACGTGAAGAAGAAGTTGCAGCTGAAGATGCATCAAATGAACGATTGATCAGAGCTATTGCAAGGATGGGTGCAAGAGCGAAAAATGGACATTCCAGTTTATGAGGGAAGCTTGGATGCAGAAGAGCTTCTAGACTGGATTAGAGCTCTAGACACATACTTCGACTACGAAGATGTCGAGGAAGACAAGAAAGTCAAGCATGTTGTCACGAGATTAAAGGGACATGCAACATTGTGGTGGGATGAACTACAAGCTGATAGACGTTGCAAGGGCAAGCAGAAGATCAAGAGATGGGACAGAATGATCATGATGATGAAGGCGAAATTCATCCTGAGAGACTATCAAATTACTATGTTCAGGAGAATACAGAACCTGAGACAGAAGCTGATGACAGTGAAAGAATACACTGAGGAATTCTATAAACTGAACATTAGGGAAGGTCATCGGGAAAGTGATGATGAGAAAGTTTCCAGATACATGAATGGCCTGAGATATGATATCCAGGATGAGATGAGCATGGTAACCATCTGAACGGTGGAAGATGCTTATTAGATGGCTCTGAAAGCGGAAGAGAAGCTGAGCCGAAAGCAGAGTCAGAGGGGCCAAGGCAGAAGTTAGCCCAGAGGCAAATCAGTTGCCCAGGATAAATTTCAGAAGCCCAAAGAAGACTGGAAGAAACCTTAGACTCGAACTGAGAGAGGTGGAACCTCACAGAGAGGACAACATACTAAGAAGAGAGGAGATTATGCTGACAATAACACTTTTCCTCGTACTAGAGGCAGAGGAAGAGGAAGAGGAAGAGGTGGAGTAATCACATGCTTCACATGTGGAAAGAATGGGCACAAGTCTTACGAGTGTCCAGAGAAAAATAAGGAGAGTGGAGAAGCTCACATCGCCGAGGCACAGAGGTGGGATGTTGAGGCAGAAGACGCTGAAGGCGGAAGATCGCTAATGATGCGAAAAGTCCTTTTGACACCCGAGAAGGAGGTGGAGAGTTTAGTCCAAAGGACCAGACTTTTTAGGACTGCTTGCAAAACCAATGACAGGGTATGCAAGGTCATTGTAGATAGTGGTAGCACAGACAATATCGTTTCAATCGAGATGGTAGAGAAGCTGGAGCTGGAGACGACTGATCATCCAAGCCCATACAGAGTTTCGTGGCTATAAAAAGGACACTAGGTAACTGTCACTAAACAATGTTTAGTTGAATTCAATATAGGAGGATATAATGATAAGATCTAATGTGATGTCATTCCTATGGATGTTTGTCATTTATTGTTGGGTAGACCATGGCAATATGACAAAAATGTGATTCATGATGGGAGAATGAACACATACACTCTGGAGAAGAATGGGAGGACACACATGTTACTTCCAATCAAGGATAAGGAGGTGAAACCGGAAGTAAGCAATACAGTACTTCTCATGAGTGGGAAGGAACTTCTTATAGAGGTTAAGAAGAAGAAGGATCCACAGTTCATTGTGGTCAGAAAGCCTAGAATTGTTCTAACTAGCACCAGGGTAGATGATTTACCAGAGGAAGTTTAGGAACTGCTGGAAGAGTTCGCTGACATTGTAGTGGACGAATTACCTCGTTCATTGCCACCGATCAGAAGTGTGAGTCATCACATTGATCTCATACCAGGAGCTAGTTTGCCAAACAAATCCGCGTATAGATTGACGCCGCAAGAGAATGAAGAAGTTAAAAGGAAAGTCCAGGATTTGTTGGACAAAGGTTTGGTCAGGGAAAGCTTGAGTCCATGTGTTGTTCCAACAGTACTCAGTCTGAAGAAAGACGAAGGCTGGAGGATGTGTACTAACTCGAGGGTGATCAACAAGATAACCATCAGGTACAGATTTCCATTGCCGAGGATGGATGATCCGATGGATTTCTTGAGTGGAGCAAAGTATTTTTCAAAGATTGATTTGAAAAGCAGTTATCATCATATCTGCATGAGAGAAGGTGATGAATGGAAGACAACATTCAAAACAAATGAAGGGTTGTATGAATGGCTTGTTATGCCGTTTGTCTTAACAAATGCGTCGAGTACCTTCATGAGGTTGATGAACGAAGTCCTGAGGGAGTTCATCGGGAAATTTTTCATTATGTATTTAGATGACATACTGGTTTACAGTAAAACAGTGGCAGAGCATCTAAAGCATTTGGCTACAGTGATGCAGAGGCTACAACAGGAGAAGTTGATGATAAATATGAAGAAGTCCTCATTCATGAAAACAAAGCTCATTTACTTGGGGTTTGTTATTTTGGAAAATGAGTTGAGGATGGATCCAGATAAGGTGGAAGCGATCAAGAATTGGCCATCACCAAGGAATATATTTGAGGTGAGAAGTTTTCACGGATTGGCTAGTTTCTACCGAAAATTCATCAGGAATTTCAACGGAATTAGTGCAGCAATGATGGACACAGTAAAGAAAAGAAACAAGTCTTTTCATTGGACTGAAGAAGCTGAAAAGAGTTTCAATATATTGAAGAGGAAGATTACGGAACAACCAGTTTTGGTGTTGCCATATTTCTGAAAGACATTTCAAGTGAAATGCGATGCAAGTGGGTTTGCAATAGGGGCAGTCTTGAGTCAAGAAGACATGCCGATAGCATACTTCAGTGAGAAGCTGAATGAAGAGAAAGTGAAGTACTCCACTTATGATAAGGAGTTTTATGCTATCATCCAGGCACTGAAGAAATGGAGGCATTACTTGATCCCAAAAGAGTTTGTCTTATACAGTGACAATCATGCGCTGCAGTTTGTGACTCAATAGGAGAAGTTGAATCAGAAACATGTCAAATGGGTTGAGTATATGCAGAATTTCACTTTTGTGATTAAACATATTTCTGGTATTGCTAACAAAGTGGTTGATGCTTTGAGCAGGAAGTGTTTGCTGTTGCAGGAGTTCAGAGTCAAAACATTGGGTTTTGATGATCTCAGGGACATGTACGCTGATGATCCAGATTTTAAAGAGGCGTATGAAGCAGCTAGGAATCCAATTCTCAGAGATAGGAGCCAATGGATAGGATACATGATCCAGGAAGGATTACCGTTTAGGGGTAATCAACTGTGTATTTTGAAATGCTCCATGAGGGAGAATTTGCTAAAGGAGAAACACAGTGGAGGATTAGCAGGGCACTTTGGTCACGACAAGACATTCACAAAGTTGAATGAGTCATATTTTTGGCCGGGAATGCGAGCAGACATCAAGAGATTCGTAGACAGATGCAGAATTTTCCAGCATTCGAAAGGGAGAAAGCAGAATGCGGGATTTTATCAACCATTTCCCATACCAGAGAGGCCATGGGATGCGATTAGCATGGATTTTGTATTGGGGTTGCCAAGAACACAAAGAGGTTATGATTCAATATTTGTGGTGGTGGATAGATTTTCCAAGATGGCACACTTCATTCCATGTCAAAAAACCAGTGACGCAACTCATATTGCGAATCTGTTTTTCAAAGAAATCATTCGACTTCATGGCTTACTGAAGAGCATAGTTTCGGATCGAGACACCAAATTCATAGGAAATTTTTGGAGGACCTTATGGAAGAAGATGGGAACTAAATTGGCATTTAGTTCAGCTTATCATCCTCAGACAGATGGACAGACATAAGTGGTGAACATAAGTCTGGGAGACTTTTTGAGAAGCTTGGTGACAAAGCACCATAGCCAGTGGGACCACATATTACTGCAGACAGAGTTTGCTTATAATGACTCAGTTAACAGGAGCACAGGGAAAATTCCATTTCAGATTGTCTATGGCATGCAGCCGAGAGGAATTTTTGAACTGAGGGATTTATAACAGACTGCGACTAGGAGCGCTAGTGCAGAAGAATTCGCAGAGGCGATGAGAGAACTTCATAGCCAGGTGATGGAGCTACTGCTGAATTCAAGCCAGGAGTATAAGCATAGAGCAGATCAGCACAGAAGACAAATTCAGTTTGAGGTTGGTGATTTGGTTCTGGAACATTTGAGGAAAGAAAGGTTCCCGAGGGGAACATATAATAAGCTAAAGATGAAGAAAATCGGGCCATGCAAGGTCTTGAAGAAATTTGGGATGAATGCTTATGAGGTTGAATTACCCGATGGGATCGAAATTTCTCCGATATTCAATATCTCGGATTTGTACCCATATAAAGCTGGGGAAGAAGAGACTGGAGATGTGCAGCCAATGATCCAGTGGACAAAACAGATGCCAGTTACAGATAAGCCACAGATGGAGCGCATACCGGATAAAAGAGTGAGCAAGAAGACCAGGCGAAAGCAATACTTTGAGTATCTGGTCAAATGGAAGAACCATCCAGTTGAAGATGCCAGCTGGGAGAATGAAGCAGAGATACAGAGGCATGGAAAGACCGTGGACGAGCTCATGGACAGGAGCCCATGAAAATTTTCAAGCGAGGGAGTATGATGCAGGAGCATTGCCAACATCAAGCGAGTCAGCGCGGAAGCGAAGGACAACTGGACAAGCCAACACAAATTTTGAAAACACCTTGAAGTTGTTGCACAATATTAAATGAAGTCATTAAGAAGAAGCGCACTTGTATATGTAAACGGACCTTGAGCGATTTTCTCTCGTCCTTAGTAGGTAGAAGGAATTTAAAGTAGTTAATGCAAGTAGGTAGAATTTAATTCCAGATTAGATAGTTTTTGAGCGCAAGAGGGAAACGGGATATAGACACCCTCATTGTGTATTATAACATTATTGAAGATTATGAAGCATTGGAGCATAGAAGAGAAGCAGAGAGCTGTGTAAGAACACCCATGTACATATATTTGGATTAATAGAAGAGGTTGATTCAAATTCATGGTTTGTGTTTGTTCTCTGTATATTGATGTTGAATGATATGCTCATGAATTTTTGCTTCCTGTTATACATTTGCTTTATATGCTATGTATATGATTTCATGGTTGAGTTTGAAGTCTGAGAGGAAGTAGGAATGAGTTTCAATTGTTTCTCTATTTGAGCCAAAAGTTCCTGCAAGGAGTGCAGTTGAAGTGTCCGCAAGGAGTGCGTTGACAAGGGTTCAGATAGGGTAGATTTTGTTCTCATTCACTCTGTGTTGCAGACAGATACAGGAGCCGTGCAAGGAGTGCACAGGCCAAGCTAAATCTCAGAGATTGTGAGTCTGGGTGAAGCATTTGAAAGACTACTGCTGTAGGCGTGCGCAGAGTCAAAATATTTCAACACTTAGGAAGTGTTTGAAAGTTTCCGCAAGGAGTGCGTGCAAGAGTCTTCTCTAAGACTCCGAGTTACAAGAAATCTTAGGAAGGATAAGGCCTTCGAAACTGTTGAAGAACAACGCAAGGAAAGTTGCGACTGGAAGTCAGTAAGAAGCGTCGTAAGTTTGCGCCGTAGGTGGATGAGTTCCGTGGAGGAACACTTGGCCATTCACAGAAATTGCCAAAGAAGGACGGACGGTCGGTATTCTCCGAGGACGATTTGTGAAGTTCCATGAGCAATCAGATCTCATAAAGGAGTAGGGGAGATACGACGAAGTATTCCCAAGATGTTCAAAGCTCAGGAGGGGCAAGACCGTAGATCCGAGCCACAAGGGCCGTCGGATTTACTCGTGAATTCCCATATCGGGGTTTCGTGGGTTGAAACTCCGAAAATATTGCAACAAGAATCACGATATTTCGATACATGATATCCCGACAGCGAAGTGGGATTTGTGTGGGCCATGGAGAAGTCAGTGAGTGGACAGGTGGCACGCTGTTTTGGAGTTTTATGGAGTGAAGTCCCGAACTCTTTGCATCAGGATTCACGATATTGCGAACTTCGAAGTACCGACAGGATCGAAGTGGCGTTGAAAATTCAAACTCACACGTGTGTCGGAGTTTCAACATATCGAGAATCGGGGGTCGGTAAAACAAGTTGTTCGACATCGCGAGTGCCGAAATCGCGATAGGGAAAAACCCGATAGGAAAAGGTCAGAGTTGACTGTCATCAGGCTTCGGGGATTCGAGAGTCCAACGCTCGACCACTGACCTCACGAAGTCGTGAAGTCCGATCTCCCGATTGTAAAGAGGAGACCCCGTAGAGAATTTGTTGTGGGTGTAGATTTCCCGATAGGGAAATAGAAGAATGTTGAGAGTTCTTTGGGCCAGTTGGAAGAAAAGATCCTGTGAGCACGTGGACCTTCCAACCTGTAGGTGTGGGGAGCGTGCGTGTGCACCAATTTACCTCTCCCATGTACATACCTCAATGTATGTGACTCGATGAACTACAACCCACGTACACCCTGATTCCTAAATTGGGACTTAAAAAACTTAAAAAATTGGAACTAATTTGAAATTCTAAACCACCAGAAATGAAGAGGGGGGCAAGAGTACTTACTTGGTCCAGACGATTGTCAATTTTGTCACTCAAAGCTCCTACAATTGGCACTTGAATATTGTGGGCAATTTGGTCCAAAATGCACTATTTGGGTAAAAATATGAAATGGTATGGTAAAATTGGTTATTTTTACTATTAATAGAAATAAATTTACCCACTTTACATAGTTTTTGCTAATATTTTGGCCTAGTGGACTAATAGTGCAGTGGAAGGAGTTGGTTTTGGTGGTTTTGTCCAGGGATTTTTGTGGTTTCTAGCATCATTTCACATGTTTGTGACTTTGGCATGTATTTTCTTTTGACCAACATATATGATAGGTCATCATTTCATATTACATTTTTGCAGTATCCTATGTCTGTGATCCATATGCCTTAGGTACGAACCCATTTATTAGAGACATGGAACCTCCCTACTACTACTAGAAGTGTTTTTATTGAATGGTAGAGGCTTACCAAACATGGGTGCCCTAGTTAGAACCTCTGTGTCATCTGGTGCCCATGCAAAGATTATTCCATAAATACTAGGAGTTCCTTATAGTTCCAATATGAATTTGCATTTGAGCCTCATATTCTTACTCATAAGCATGCCGACCTATACCTATGGGACTCCCACCAAGTCTTAGTTAAGCTCTTTTCCGACTCTATAAAAAAGAGAAAATATTGTCGAGTGAACTTGTCTCTTTCACACTCGTTAATTGGATTTGAAAGGACGTCTATTTGGTGTAAGTTTAACCCTTTTTCAGACCAAGTAGACTAATTTTGAAAAAGGAATACTCTAGTCACTAGTGGCTAGAAGAGTTCTCCTGGGTATTGTTTTATACTTTTTCGGGCCTAGGGGACTTAATTTACGAAAAAGGAAATTCTTTGGAGGTAAGTTGTAATTGCACCTCATTCTCTTGCTTGCATTATTGAGCCTATTTTCAGTTCCCACTTTTTCATTATAAGCCTTTCATCTCAGTAGTTTGCATCATTAGCCAAGAAAAGCCTTGTTTATATCCTTTGCATCTTGACACGCTGTGCCCCAAGAGGAAACATTCCCCCGAGTGTCCACATATTGCATGCACCTCCTTTCATTAAGCATAGATATTTTCCACTTTTGGAACTGGTTTCTTACTCGTGACACTCGTTTCCTCCTCCGTATCATAGCATTCATTTGTCTTTGAAAAAACAAAAAAGACCGTCGGGAAAGGAATATTATCTCATGTTGGCAACAATCATGTCGCCATTGAACAAAGTAAAAAATTTTGAGTCCACTTGTCATCCAAAGTTTGGGTTTATCATGACCTTAGGAAGTCAAGTTCGTGACTTAGATTTTACTCCTCGATCTGATTACTCCTCCAGTCCCTATGGAGAATTTTATTGAAGACTCCTACATCACAAAGTTTCATCATTGAATCTATGCTGCCATAGTCCTCTATATGTCTCATGCTCTTATTCAAAGGATGTATATAAGCTTGTGTCGACCATTTCTCAGAACTCTTGACTTTCCATGCCGGCCATACCCTCATTGTGTCTCAAAATTACATGAATTTGTAGTCCTACCATGCACCTTGGTCCTACTTTCATTATAGTTAGGTAACCTTGAACCCATCAGTTGACATCTCCTCATTGGTCATTGACTGTGGGGTTTCCCTTTTGTTCAACGACAAGAAATATATTCACATTGGGATTCATGCAGTGTCTTGGATGCCATTAGCCTTATTGGTGGTTTCCTCACCTTTTTCGACAATTTTCATTGTTAACTACTATTCAAAGGGTATTTTTCATGCACTGCTTACATCTGGTGCGTGAAAAAGATGCATAGGGTTGTTGGTTCATGAACATATTCTTCATCTGAGTTCCTCCAAATCATCAAGATATTTATTTATACCTCATGCTGACTGATGAGAGATACCTTAATGCTCTCCTTTCAACAGGTCTCCTTCCATCAACTTCAGCTCATCTATTCTAGAAATGAGGCCTAGAGTCCTATGAGTACCTAGAGGCTTGCAGTCATCAGTGGCAGGTTCTCTCACCATCGATAGTTGGGAATACATAAATGTCTCATGATCGATGGATTCTTAAAGTGTTCGACCTCAACACATTTATTCACACTTGTGAGAATGTACTCGGTGCCTTGATACCTACTTTCATTATTGGTAGGTTGTCTCGCATTTGTTAACAGTATACCTTAATGACCGGTAATGAAACAAAGTCTCCTTATGTTCGACCTCAACTCCTCTATTCACATGATGTAGAATTGCACCTTTGGAAGATCGTGTAGAAGACTTGAAGACATCGGTTTATAGTTGCATTTTTCCTGAGTTGTTGCTATCATTCATTGGACCAGTACCTATATGACTTTAGTGATCATGGGAGATCAGATTGTACTCCATTGTATACATATATCTTTAGATTGATTTTGAGACCGGTTTTCATTGGGCCTTGTTCATGACTATGAATGCCTATGAAATGTGTTTACTTTGTGTTTCCTATTCATGGCCATGAACACATGTTTGGTATATTTCCACACGAATCTACAATGTAATTCAAATTGGCAGCCATGTGTACAAAGTCATTATAGATTGTAATATTCTTATGAGAAACTAGTTCGTTCAACTAGGTATCCATTACTCTACTTCTGGGAATTATAATGTATTTCGTCCATCACAGATACTCCTCTGACCTCACACAATAGGGGGCAATTGTTATAGGAATATTTTCCTCACCCCATGCAACTTGCTCAAAAGGCCTTTTCCATTTCCCTATGCAGACTTGAAGTCCCCTTTTGCACTTCCCATAGCTAAAAATCATATTTTTCCAGATATACACACCCTAACAGTTATACATCATGTGTATACATAGGTTGCACCATTACAGCCCGCGTACATCAAGTTTGGTGATTAAAAAATTAAAAATTGTGTCAGGTTTCCATGCCACGTCACGAGATCCATGATCATTGACCTTCCATATACTGGAAACATTCTGAATCGACCCTTCAGTTCCATTTGAAGGATATAAATGGGTCATATCCAAACCATGGAAAGGGAGAAGAATTCAACTTTTGAGAGAAAAGTTACTCTGGAGAAATTATTCACTTCATATTGAGTCTGCATCCATTTTTCCTTTTAAGGTTGAACACATTGTTCAGCCCCCAAGATCTTCCCTCTTTGACGGAGAACCTCATTGTCTCTCTTATATGAGATTTCCTTTGGTGGAGGATTGAAGTGGTGGAGGCCCAACTAGAAGGGACTTAGTTTCTCTATTTTGAGATGTGTTGAAACATAAGTTTTTTATTCATACACTTCTATTGATCATATTTTAATAGAAATACTCTTTTCTCATCCAATTAATGTCTTGCAAATATTTGAATTGTTATTCCATGGGAATATTTGTAATGAATATTGATGGATTATTCTATTATATGTGCTAACTTTATATAATATCACCATATTCTTGTGTATCTTGGTTGTTGAGAAAAAGTTGTGGGTATATAGCTTTGAGTCAAGTGCTCAATGGTGGTGTTCATCAAAAGTCCAGACGGGGAAGGATATTTATCTTATCTTGTTAGAATGTTTGTTTATATAACATACTTGAGATTAGAGTTTATTTATGCAGTCATTCCGTCTATTTTGGTTTACCCCATTCCATAGAGTGATTTTCCTCGTAACAATACCAGGTCCAAACTCTTTCATATTCTATAAAACCATCCTTCCATATTCCCATGATTTTCATATCCATATGAACCTATGGTACATGTATTATCGTGTATTGTAGATGGATTTCCCACCTAGTATCCACATCTGATTTGCATAATTGTCATATGGAATTCTTTCCTCAAACAAGAATTTCATTAGGGTCTTCCATGTTGCTTATTAAACCCAATATCTGATCCAACATCTTCTTAAAGAAACCAAATGTATAACAAAGAATTGTTTATGTCCTTGTTTGTTATATTTGTAGACATCTCTAACAGTTTCTTTGTTTTAATTATAAGCATAACATATGAAAACATGCATACAACAACATTTGTTAGCTAAAACCACAATATACAATTATGGTAACATATGCACAATTTTCCCCCTTTATGGTCACTATAAATATTCTTTCTGACTTCCTGTGAACTTTTTTCTCATATTATAATTATATGTGATTACATGGAATCCACTGTCCAATACCTTTCCAATGACTACTTTATTTCTCAATTCTGAGTTTCGAGGAGAAAGTTATAGTCATTTGATTGTTACCCAAAAACTCCTTCAACCATGTGCAATTTTTAATTGTGCTTATGCATCCTTGCACCTGATCCTTTGGAAATTTGATAGGATCTCAACTAGTTTCCTTCATGACCATATTATAGACATTATGGCCAAATTTCATCCTCATCTGAGCTCCATGCTGCTAGATACAACCTGCTGAAGTTTCAGGCCAATTATAATTTTTGGCCCTGAATGCTAGAGGTATCTTCTACGCCCTACTATACATTTTATGTGCCCAAATTTCTATTTTGACTCCATGGATGTTTTCTATGGTTCAATATATTTCCACAGACAACTCCTCTGCCTCAATTTGTTTCCAGAGAAAGAAGTTATGGCCCTCGAAAGTTAATTGGGCCTCAAATTTTACCTCCACGGTTTTGCCTGTAACTCCCTCATACAGGCTCAGTTTAACGAATGATTTACACAATTAGAAATATCTTTCCAAGATATATTATTTTCAATGAAGAAACTATATGTCTTGGAACATCCTAGAAGGACATACATTTTTGTACGATTTTCACTTCTCAAAAACGTCATTAAGGCCTTCAAAAATGGACTACAAGTTGAACACCCGAAAATCATTATAATTTTCCATTACTTTCATTACTTTCGGGAAAATTTATATTAATTTGGTTGAATGGAATGCTAACATGACATCTCGGTCCACTTGGAATCTATGAAAGGATGCCCTGACATCTCCTCAGTCACCTGGCTTGACCTTGTCAACCCCATATTCATCTCGCTTCTCTTCTTTACCTCCATAGTTCACACCTTACTACAAACACACACACACACACACACACACACATATCCCACAGGCCTTGGTTTCCTATGTGACACATTTTTATTGGTTCACGAGGATGGGCGAGTCCCATCCCGTGCCCATTATCCATGTGCACACAAAGTTTCTCGCTGGTTTATCCTAAAGTGGAGGTTTAGGGAACTATCAATGATCATGATCGACGATCCGCATTGCATTGTAGCCCCCCAAGCCTTACCAATTGTTAACAAAGGGGGGAGGTGTTTTCAAACTCAACCATGGTTAAGACTATGGTGACATGTCATGATTTGGCGCATTGCATCCCCCCATGTCCTATGGTTAATGACCCCATAAGAGCCCCCCCCCCCACAATTCACATGGGGTTGACACGTGTCTTGGACTCGGGGTCCCACAGGGTAGGAATATGTCACCATTCTGTACCTCTGCCACACCTACCACCTCTTCCACACCTGCCTTCATGTACTTTCCATAGTGGTTGTACACATCATGTGTCTTCCTCTCAACTGACTTGTGGTCTCCCCCACGTCATGCTAATGTCAGTGTTCAAAAAAATTCAAAAATATTTCCAATTTTGCTTATTTTTTGAAATTTCCAACTATGCCCAAATTCATAATTTCTTTCGAGCCACCATTAAACTCTGTGATTAGCTCAAAATATCCAAATCCGGCCTCGTAAGAATCAATACACATGGAATTCGATCCTTCCATGTCAAATTCCCCCACGAATTTAACTGTAAATTTGGGGCTTTTCCAAGAAACGCCCAATTCCTCTTAATTTCACCATGGGCGCTTTGTAATTTCCAATTTCGGCCATATACATGTCCAATTTTATCCCAGTTAGAGATTGAAATTGCTCATTTTTATTTCTTGGGCTTCCTTTCTTCAAATTCCCATGAAATTCCTTCAATTTCACCTCTAATAATTTAGTAAAAAAACTTGTAGACATACCCCAAAATTAATTTTCTACTAATTTCCACTTCAACACTCTACCAACTCAGCCCATATAGGCTCAGTGTCAAAACTGGAGCTCTGATACCACTTTGTAACATCCCCAACTCCCTGTTGGGCAATGCCACATCATAATTTTGGCCTCTGATACTGACACTTTTAATAGCAAAATTGCTCGGCATATGCATAGAGTTATGCAAAATAATAACATACAATAATTGGTGCTTACATATACAATTTAAGCAACATAAATAAGTACATTACACATAGTAACCGCCTGTAAATATAATTATAACAAATATAGTAAAATGATACTCATTAGATGAACACATATATGTTGTTGTAAACTCCGATACCATTTTATTTAACTAATTATGCTTTGCAAATGTACAGATTAATGAAGAATAACAACAAATATATATAAATAGCATATACAGGAAAAACCCATAATAAAAGCATATAAACATTTACACAGTAATTTAAAAAAACACATAAAGACACTTATATCTGGTAAATAAAACACCAATTGTGTGCAGACCTTCCACGTTCCTCCCAACCATAGACCACACTGATCATAAATCTCAATAGTGGTTCACCCCTGAGATGGGGATAAAACTCCACCATGGAAAATGAATCATAAGCTAGGCTAAGTTCTATCAACAATCATAATGTGTAGACTCAGGTGCCAACTCTAACAAACATCCTACAATCCCTCATTCCCCACATGCCTGTCCCACGCCAGGAAGTGTGCCCCTTCTCTGCTCAACAACCCTTTGGTTGCCCCACTTCCATTCCATGGATTCAACAACAGGCTGGACATGAAGTCTCAGATCCCTGTAGTTGTAGCATGGCACCTTGGGAATCAATTCCCAGTATTTCTCTCACATAGAGAGAATGCTCACAGACCTGACAACCTGCTTCTTCAGTAGTGCACGAGAATAACAACCTGCCTCTTCAACTCAGTTTTACCCAAAAATTGCTTCCAAGTTTCCAAATTTTGCTCTGGCTAATAGTTTCAGAGTGTGTATGGAGGATCCCCTAGATTGATGGAATAATGGGTGAATAATAGGAAAAAGTACTAAAATTCCACTTTAATTATGCATGTTCCCAATTTGACGCTTGTCATGTTGGGAAGTACCTTGTCCCCACCTTGTACCCACTTGAGTGGCATGTTTCCCCATCCTTAGAACTTTAGGATATATATATATATATATATATATATATATATATATATATATATATATATATATATGGCTTTAAGTAATATTGAAATAATATTCCATTTGGCATAAGCCCCCTTAGCTTATCCTTTTTCCCTAGACTCTTAGCCCCCCTTTCCCTTTATAGTGGAGTTTATCCCCCCCAAACTCTTTTGTTGGGACAGTGTGTATTTTATTAATAATATGAGTGTTTAAATATTACAATAATAGGCTCATTGGCCTTTTAACATCTAGTCTCTCTAGCCTAATAATTACATAGGTACGATGGCCTATAGTATCATGGCTCACCAGCCTATAAACATATGTAAGTTTACAATTGGAGTTCAACCTGGGGGCATTACAAGTTGTTTAGGCCTCAAATTATCTTCTAAACTTGATTCTGACTCATTTTTATGGGACATGAATTCCCTTGAGAAATGAAATGGGAGAAAACCATAAGTCTGACACCTTAGAATGTTTGAATACATTTCATGGGATTATATCCTAAATGATATGAGAAATAAATTGGATGCAAAGATCCATGTTTGTATTATGATGAGCTATGCTAAAGGGTAAAAGGCCTATAAGGTTTTTAATCTAGTTAAACAAGAGATTTTTGTAGATGAGATGTAGATTGGAGATCAGGTCTGTTCATATGTGATGTCGTGATGATGTTTGACATGGCTTACATGGTTAATGAGATCTTGTTTTTATTGGCTATAGGTTGAGGTTTATGAAGTATTGGTTATTTGTGTTACTACGACCTATGTTATTCATTGACACCACTTCTACCCGTTCTTGGAAACCAACATAATAGACATATTAGTAACACATACAACAATTGGAAAGAAATGAAAATAATGCAACAAATGCAAGGGGAAGAATTTGAGCTATGCTATACTACATGCATGAAGGATTAAATCTATTATGGTTAAAACCTAGATAGAAAGTGATGGTTATACAATTTAATTCAGTTATATTGGTAATATGAATATGGTATATTTGGATGGATTTGATGTGGGTGGCACTCTTGGAAATTAAGGGTTGTTGATCTCGATGCATGGTTCAAAGTGGACTATTTATTTGATTAGTGGCTGGCACGTACTAAGAATTGAATGAACTTGGGTGTGGAGGTGATGTGAATTTATTGCATGTCACCTTTACTCTTTTCATTGGCCACCACCCTAGTCGGGTTATTGTTCAAACATGGTTTTTGTGGTTATACTCTGATTTCTTATCAGAGAGGAACCGCTCGGCCAACTCCCATTTTAAGATGTTTGATGACATGTATGTATTTTTTTGGCCCTTCATGAGTCTTCTCTAGCTATGAAATGGATATTGGCTCATGTGTATTGGTTTGTGCTTTCCTTAATTATTGCAACTGTGTAAAATTGTGACTTTGAAATGAAACGTTGATGATTTTAACTACAATGATGTTGAAGTCATAGTGTTACTAGTCATCCTGGGTGTTAGCAACCATAAGGGATCTTTGTTATCCTTTCGGGTTTAGTTGGAGGGTCTTTGTTGGTCTTGGTTGGATATCTTCATGCTTTCTTATTGTTGTATCCAGTCTCTGGGATTTTATGGGGTTACTTCTTGGAAGCGCTTGTGCCACCGCGCATTATCCATTTGGGCATTGGGTTTTTTTCACCACCAAGGGTCGTGCAGTGAGTTATGTTGTTCTTCCTCAGCCCTGTCTTCACCTCAATGTTGTGGTTGTTTGAACAAAGAGACATGAGGGTTATACCCTACGTGTGTTAGGTATCATTACCAGGCCGAGTTAGAGCCGTATTCCTCTATCATAGCCTCTCCTGTCATAGGTTTTTGTCACCTTGTCCACGAAGCAAGTTGTGGTGTTCTCTGTGTACGTGTCGTTAGTCTCGGAGGTTTCACCATTAAAGGGAGCCGACCCTAGCTTCCCTGTGCTGGCCAGAGAACAAACCCTTAACCCCTCCAGTCTGAGGGTTTTATAAGGAAGATTATCAGGCATGTCAGGTTTACTATGGGTTATTGTGGATTGAAATGTATTGTCGATTAATTTAAATGAAGGCTTGCCCAATTGGTTATGTGACAATCATGCTGATTTTGGTATCTAGTCATCATCTGTGTTATTAAGATGGATAAACCCTGCATTGATAATTGGACAGTTCAAAATACACAGTCGTTTTTTTGTGTTTTGATAACCTAGTATTGTTTTTTGAGAAAGTTGCAACCTCGCTTCACGTCAATACATGAGTATGTGTGGTTTCCACAACATGTTAGGTCGGTTGTTGACTTTTACCACAATCCAAGTATTTGGCTCGACATTGGGTTGGTTGATTGGTTGATACATAGTTATTGTCTTTTTACATTTGAAGATTATTGGGATGTTAAGCTCAACATTAGTTACAATTGTTCGATTATATGAGCATGTAATGTGTTGGTATGTATGGTTTTCCTAAACCACAAATGAATGGTCACTATAAACATTAGTTTGGGGCCAAATGGTTATTGCAAACAAAATGACTGTACCAATTCCATCCACTGTATGCGTTATGGTTATCTGATTGCGTCATTAGGGATGAACCCAAGTTTTACACAACATGGTTGGTTGCAGTTTGATTATTTCGAAGCAATACCCTATTGGATTGATAACTCGACACGATGGGTTGAGTTAATACTATGATGTGTGTTTAGGATTATAAAATGGTAATGTTGCACTGTGGTGTTTTTGGGTGATTACCCACTGTGTATGTTATGGAAGATCTGGGGTTGTGCACGCAGAGGTAATCACAAGATTTTTATAGATATGGCTTTGTTGCAATTCGATTATCATATTATGAGGTTGGATATGTTGTTGTTGCCTTGTGTTAGAAACATAGCCCCGCATTTTGAATGTTTAGAATCAAAGGAAATTTGGGCCTGTACAACCAAAAAAATACAATTGTGTTTGTCGAATGGTTGATTATTTCATAGCAGACTATGAGTTTAAATGATGTTTGTTATCAATGTGTTTAATTGGCAATCCAGGATCTTTGAAAGATGAATATGGATCCTTGTGTTGATCATCCATTATGTATGCAATTTAATTATTTAATGAATTAAAGGAAAAAATCAAGCGCGATTTGTATATCTACATTTGATGATTGAAATGGTTGGCAGTAGTCGATGAGCAGAGTGAAGAGATTGACTATGTATTCATTTATGAAATTGCTCAGATATTAAATGAATAAAAATAGAGTTCCCTTACAGTGGTTGTAGAATGCATATTGTCCTATTTTAATGACATCGTGTTAAATATTTGATTAAGCACAGTGGACTAGTTAATGAACAGAGTTGTTTGACTTGCACAATGGTTGTTAGTTGGGTCACAATGGTCATCCGGTCGGTGTGTTTCCTTGTATAGAATGATTATATGGATTAATTAATTGATTTCATGAACAATATCCATTTTTTCTTTCCCCCACCATTATTCCGCTTTCCGCTAATTACAACACCCTCGCCTTCCCATATTCATTTTTCACTCCCTGTTCTGAATTACAGTCGAGATAATTTATGTGTGAAGCAGTTGGAAGTGGCAACGTCTTGGTTGGATTACAATGATGTTTCTTTGATTTTCATTACAATTGATTGTTGTTGTCATTGAGAAGTAATTGTTTTATTTCCCCCCTCATTATATCATGTTTCGCTCAATACAAACCCCTCGCATATCCCAAAACCTTTTGTTCATCCCCTGCTCATTGACAAACAGTTTAACAATTGGTATGGATTGGATTGCATGAGTTTGATATATTGTTGAGCCAAAATCTATTTCATATCTTTAAATATTTGTCATGCATGGTTATTTAAAATATCATTTACTAATCAATCATGCATGCAGGGATGATCTATTCAAATAAAAGGCTAAAAACAGAGGCCTATTACGCATCTGTCAAAGAGAAGGCGGCTACTGTCCCTTCTGCATCTTCAGATAATTCTGGTAAATCCGTGTCCTCCCACTTGCATTGAAAGGACGATTGTTCTCATATTATCAACAACATGAGGCTTAAGGATCTCACACAGCCTAAGGCAGGTGTAGAAGGACTAAAAAATGATAACATCAACAAGGGAAAGATGGCCTCACAAACCAGAAAATATGTCTTTTGAGTTTTATTTATCTATGATTGGTGACAGTTGACTTCAGGAAATTTTTGGACAACAGGTTTTATTTTTGGGCATATGAGTAATATTTTTGAAAATTATTTCAAATATCATGAGCTAAATTTTCCAAAAGTGAATATGTTGATGGGAGACACAAGGATGTGTGTTTTACTTAACTAATGGTTATGTTATGATTGTTATGAGCTAAAGGAAGTCACAAGGGGTCCCACCTACTAGTTATTATTTATTATAACCCTTATTATGATTATTACTTGTTTCCCCAACTAAAGTTAGTTGAGTCTTTTAATTAACTTAACTAATGAGTTGGTTCAACTACTTCAACCAATTCTAAATTGTTTAAAAGCAAAAGGAAAGGGAGGAACAAGGGAAGGATAGAAGCATAAGCATACTAAGGTTCTCTCTTTGAGTTTATGTTGAGATAGTTCAGTTTCCATTCATTAATTATTCATCACAAGCCTAATTCTCTTTTATGATAGCAGGGTACTATTGTAGACAACAATATTCAGGGTTGAATCACATCATTCAGACACTTGTTTTTCAGAGGTGTTGATCTATCTTTGATAGTCTCTGTAGACTTGTCTGTTTGTGAATTGATTTTCATGAATGACAAAGACTATTGTGCAGAGCCAAGTGGGAAACAATCTGTGGCAAGATGATCCAGCTTTTAGAGTTAAGTTGTGGTTTTCTGTGAGAGGTCCTTTTGTATGTTCCATCGGGGATGTCTAAGTTTGACTTTGGTCCAAAATTTTTGCATGAGATTTTGTAAAGAAAATGACTCTTTGGTGAATTTGAATGAAATAAAGGATTTCTTTATGTCTCATCTATCTTGATTATCATCTTGGTGACTTTACTTATATCTTTACATTTATTTCAACAACTGATATGTTTAGAAAATTACATAAAAATTAAATTTCCAACAAGATTTTTGTTGGTAAAAGACTAGCCTAAGCACTCATAATTAATAATTGTGATTTAGGATGTTATTTTTATTGGCTATAAACATAGGGTGATATTCCTGTCTACTTTTCTCTAGCCAAGCAGAGTTTGAAAATGCTTGAGTAAGATTATTTCATATCTTTTCCTCAACATTTATTTGGTGACCATACTGGGGAGATCTTCGATATTTCTTTGGTTAACTTTTATACTCGATCTTCATCGATACATATTTCTTTTTCTGATATTGATTCTTTGACTTCTTTATTTTAATGACTGTTCCTGTTGCAAGGCAGCCCAATATTGAGCCTGGCCTTCAAGATCAGACCAACATTGCTTTGAATCTTTTTAATACCATCTTAGACACTGCCAACACCTTTGTTGAGCTTAACCATTCTTTGACAACAATTGAACGAGATATTAGTGCTCAAGAACAATTGGAGGCTAGACGTAGACAACGTAGAAATCAGTAATAACCCTTTTGTTTCTTGAAGTTTTGGCCTTTCTTTCATGTCCTTAGACTCTCGTGATTCTAGAAGAAGAAGAGGCTTGCCACCTGAAATCAATCTTATTGCTAAAATAGGAAGAAGGAACATTGTGTTATCCTCCCAACAAAGTGCTCTAAGGAGAACTTTATCTGATTCATCCAACTCATCTTTCTTTCCCTCACCTATCATCCACATGATGGCATCTAGTGGAGGCTTTGGTGGCACTAGAAGTGCTTCATCTTCTCAATCTTCATCATCATCAGTGATTGGTAGCTTATATAGCCACCATATCCCTGTCCAATCTACCACAAACCCCACAAAAGTCATCAAAAAGTATGGACTTTTTCAATTCAAAGAAGATGCCACAACCATACCATGGCATGTGTCCTCTCCTCTTAACCTAGCACCTACTACTCGTCCACTTCTAAAATTTAAAGATCACCTACCTAAGTTTTCGAGGAATAACATTGTTAGTACCAATGAACACTTGGTGGCATTTTATAATGCTTGTCATAACATAGGGGCCAACGACAATGACACCTGCATGCACTTGTTCGTCAATTCCTTGGAAGGAAAGGCTGCATCCGACTTCTTTAACCTTCCTCCTAAGATCATGTCTACTTGGGAGGAGTTAATCTATTGGTTTTGATCCACTTATGGGAAATCCAAAAGCCCCACCGAGAAGTTAAGGGAATACAAAAAATTCACCTATAAAGATGGTGAGACCATCAAATCTTTCAACTTGCGTTTCACCAAGTTATACAATCAAATCCTTGAACTTATCCACCCCCGGAACCAAGCCTCTTTCATGCATTACTACAATGCATTTCCTTCTCCCTACCGTCATAGGCTTGAGTAAAAATCCATTAACAATCTCGGTTCCACTCTACATACTTGCTCAGAGTATGACGAACAACTTGAAAGAACTAGTCTTCCCCAAGAGAATCAGTTAGACATACATACATGTCCACTCTCTTACAACTAGTACAAGATATGAACAATCATATGATATCCTTTGAACGGAAGGGTACTGTCTCCCCACTCACCCCTGGAGCTTCATCCTCTTCTGCACCCCCCTTTATAAATTCGATTGAAAACAATTTTCAGCCTAAAGCTATCCTGCCTTGGAGTTGGTGTAAATTTTGCGAGGAACACCACGAAGAAACCACATGTGAGGTAAAGAAGAGTGTCATAGATAAGATCTTTGGTAAAAGACTAGAATCTACTATCACTTTCCTAGATTTTTCAGATCCATAAGATGTTATGGTTATCAATACAAGGAACAAAGCCTATGCTCCCAAAGGAAAATTTGATCCTCCTCGTAGTTCTTCTAGCCTAAGCTCATCCTCAACCGCTGCTATGCTCTAGGTTCCTAAGGTACATGAGATTCAAGGAATCATTCCCCCTCTCCCCTCTTCCAAATACAATATCTTGAATCAATTGGCCAACATCAAAGCAGATGCGACCCTCCTAGACATGGTTGTCATCCCCGAACAACAGATGCATCTGAAACAATTCATGGAAGGAAAAGATTTCGTTGTGGCCAACCTTTCCGAATAGGTAAACGAAGAGGATTCTTCTATAAATAAAGTAGGTGTACATAAATTTAGATACCCTGTAAAAAATCCCCCTTTTTATATTTATATAAAGATCATGGATAAGATTTCCCATTGTTGCCTCATTGATGGCGGTTCGGGCCCACGTGTGATGTTGAAGATTATTATGGAAGAGCTAGGATTGTCTTTTATAAATGAAAATCCTAGAAGCATGCTCTCCTATAATAGTCTACAACAAACAACCATCGGTGAGATTAAATATGTAACCTTGGTTTTATGCGCTCATCTGGAGATAAGGACAACCCTCAACATTCAGGTGATTGATATGCATGTAAGCAATTACTCAATTATCTTGGGGTGAGATTGGCAAGCCCTAACAAGTGGATACCTCTCACTCGATGGGACACATTTATCGGTTCCTCGAGATGGTAAGAACATTATAGTCCTTAGAGAGGGAAGGATTTCACCCTATATATAGAATTTTCCACAATCTAATGTAAACTATATCGAAGAGGACCTATGAGTGTATTCCATTTTTGTTGAAGAAGATAATACTCTTTTGGAACAAATCAATTTAGATGACGATATGTGGCATATGCACTTTGATGGTTCATGTTATAGTGAAGGTAATGGGGCTGGGGTTATCTTGGTTTCTCTTGCAGGGAAAATTCATAATCTATCATATAGGTTAGAGTTTGCTTATTCAAATAGTGTCACTGAATTTGAAGCCTTATTATTAGGCATTGAGAACTCCCTTAATCTTGGTTGTGGTCATCTTTCAGTTTTCATAAATTATGAGCTTGTTGTGAACCTGATACATAAGATATGCTCTCCTAGAAACAGGTTGATGGAACGATACTCCCAAACTGTTTGGGCACTTGTCTCTAACCTTCTATCTTTCAACATCACTCATGTTAAGAAGGAGTTGAATTCAATGGTTGATCGTTAGTTGTCTTTGTAGCCTCTCCTAATCAACAATTTTTGCCTCACATGCCTGATTGTGCTTTTCAATCTCTACATCATCCATATATTCCTAACAATGAAAGATCTTGGGAGGCCCTCCCTAATGATGAGAGCATTTGTGTTGTCATTCAAAATGAACCTTTTAAGCCTGAGGAGATTGTATCCATAGAAAATAATAAGATTCTTGAGGGCTTGACGCCTCTAGAGAGTTCGTTTTCATTGAGTGTTGTAGGCAATAAAGAAAAAAAAAAATTGAGGAGTTATGAAGGAAGGTGGTTGAAACCATCCCCCTGAACATTGGGACACCTAAACCTTCAACGAATGTTAAAATAAATGTCCAATGTTCTGATAAAGAAGAGACGGGGTCCACTGGGCTACTTAGTGAATCTCAAAAGGTTTTTGATTGGTCTTATGAGGATCTTCGTTGTTTTGATCCTGGTCTTGTTCAACATATGATGAAAATAGCTAGGAAAAAACAAGAAATTATTAACTCTGCATTGGAAGCACCCTTTCAAAAGGAGTTGAGAAATTTCCTAAGGTCTAGGATTTTTTTTTTAGTCCACCCTGAACAGGTTCCAAATTGGGTACCTGATTCAAATATCACAGATCATACTAGAACCTACATTCATCTTCACACCTTCAGTCAGTCTATTATGAGAAATCCTTCTCCCCCCTCCATACAAGAATGATTATGCAACAGATTGTAGAGTTACATTTGAATCCCTTACTTGGCGAAATTTTGGGTTACAATAAAATCAAGGTAGAAGGGGAAAATGTTCACAAAACCACTTTTATTACTAATTGTGATACTCTGTCTTACAAATGCTTGCCTTCTGGTTTATTTGATGCAAGTACCTCCTTTAAAATGCCTATACACACAACTTTCGATGAATTGGTCAGTCTCGATGCTTATCTTGATAATTTAATCATGTGCATCAAAGGGTTGATAATTACATCAGAATTTCAAGTGTTGGTTCCTTTCCAAATTACTTTTGTCTTGGACACTAACTCATACATTTTAAGGGAATTACAGAGACAATTGTTTTCCTACAACACTAACAGTCCTCGCTTGAATTATTGCGAGGGGACAACGTGAAAAGTTCTAATGTTGATTGGATTTTATGTATACTAGTAGCCTAGCTCTGCTTTCAATTTTTGTGCTTCTCTTCTATGCTTTACAGTACATTGATTTCTTCCTTCTGAGGTAAGTTTTTTTTTCCTTGTTGCGTTTCATTTCTGTTTTTTATTTCTGTTGTTTTAGTTTCCGCAACTTTACTTCCATCATGATTTTGTTTCCTATTATATTTAGTTAATTTAGTCAAATAGGATGTTGGATCAATTTTGCCACAGTGACACTCCTGCAAAGCATTTTTGGCCAGTAACAATCAAGATTACACAACTGTTATGATGTCTCCTCTAAAGGGCCCTTGAAATTGTTATATATTTCCACTACTGTCTTATAAGGAATTGGTTATCTCCCGTTTCTTCTTGCCATTTCTTCATCCATTGAGATTTTAAGAGAAAGTCTAAAAGCTTTCCTCCTTGAAAGTTAGAGAGCAGATTCTGGTCGAATGATTATGCATACAGTGGTAAAAACCCCTCATAATTAACACTTTTCATGAATTATTCCCAAATTCCCGATCATCTTTCCATTAAATCTACCCACCTCCCCCTGTTGCATAATCTTCCGGGTTATATCTTCTTGACTTGTTATTTTTGGTCCATGAAACCATGAGTTCTGAGTTCTAAATCTGTTGAAAACAAATTTCCCTATGGAGTCACCAGTTTGTTGACAATTAAAAAACATCAACGAAGTTTCGCCCTCAAAGTGTTGCTAAAGCCTATTATTATAAAAGTTAAATAATACTAGTAGGTGGGACCCCCTTATATATTGGAAATCAGGTCTGTTCATATGTGATATTGTGATGATGTTCGACATGACTTACATGGTTAATGAGATTTTGTTTTTATTGTCTATAGTTTGAGGCTTATGAAGTATTTGTTATTTGTGTTACTACGGCCTATGTTATTCATTGACAACATTGCTACCTGTTCTTGGAAAACCTGCACAACAGACATATTAGTAACACATACAACAATTGGAAAGAAATGAAAATAATGCAACAAATGCAAGGGGGAGAATTTGAGCTATGCTATACTACATGCATGAAGGATTAAATCTATCATGGTTAAAACCTAGCTAGCAAGTTATGGTTATACGATTTAATTGAGTTATATTGGTAATGTGAATATGGTATATTTGGATGGATGTGATGTAGGTGGTGCTCTTGGAAATTAAGGGTTGTTGATCTTGATACATGGTTCAAAGTGGACGATTTATTTGATTATTGGTTGGCACGTACTAAGAATTGAATGAACTTGGGTGTGGAGGTGATGTTCATTTACTGCACGCCACCTTTACTCTTTATGTTGGCCGCCACCCTAGTCAGGTTATTGTTCAAACAATGTTGGTGTGGTTATACTCTGATTTCTTAGCAGAGAGGAACCGCTCGACCAACTCACGTTTTAAGATGTTTGATGACAGGTATGTCTTTTTTAATCCCTTCATGAGTTTGCTCTGGCTATGAAATGTATATTGGCTCAGGTGTATTGGTTTATGCTTTCCTTAAGTATTGCAATTGTGTAAAATTGTGACTTTGAAATGAAACGTTGATAATTTTCTCTGCAATGATGTTCAAGTCATAGTGTTACTGGTCATCCTGGGTGTTAGCAGCCATAAGGGATCATTGTTATCCTTGCGGGTTTAGTTGGAGGGTCTTTGTTGGTCTTGGTTGGCTATATTCACTCTTTCGTATTGTTGTATCTAGTCTCTGGGATTTTATGTTGTTAATGCTTGGAGGCGCTTGTGTCATTGTGCATTGTCCAATTGGGCACTGGGTTGTTTTCATTGCTGAGGGTTTCACAGTGAGTTATGTTGTTCTTCCTTAGCCCTGTCTTCACCTCAACGTTGTGGTAGTTTGACTGGAGATACATGAGGGTTATACCCTGTGTGTGTTAGGTATCATTACTAGGCCGAGTTAGAGCCTTATTCCTCTGTCATAGCCTCTCTTGTCACAGGTTTTCATCACCTTGTCCACGAAGCAAGTTGTGGTTTTCTCTTTGTACACATTGTTAGTCTCGAAGGTTTCACCATTGAAGGGAGCCAACCCTAGCTTCCCTCTGTTGGCCAGAGAAAAAACCCTTAACCCATCGAGTCTAAGGGTTTTATAAAGAAGACTGTCAGGCCTGTTAGGTTTACTATGGGTTATTGTGGATTGAAATGTATTGTCGATTAATTTAAATGCAGGCTCGCCCAATTGGTTATGTGACAATCATGTTTCTTTTGGTATCTGGTCATCGCCTGTGTTATTAAAATGGATAAACCCTGCATTGATAATTGGACAGTTAAAAATACACAATCACTCTTTTGTGTTTTGATAATGTAGTATTGTCTTTTGAGGAAGATGCAACCTCGCTTCATGTCAATACATGAGTATGTGTGGTTTCCACAACATGTTAGGTCGATTGTTGACTTTTACCATAGTACAAGTATTTGGCTCGGCATTGAGTTGGTTGATTGGTTGATACCCAGCTACTGTCTTTTTACATTTGAATATTATTGGGATGTTAAGCTCAACGGTAGTTACAATTGTTTGATGATATGAATGAGTAATGCGTTGGTATGTATGGTGTTCATACACCACAAATGAATGGTCACTATAACCATGAGTTTGGGGCCGAATGGTTATTGCAACCGATATGACTGTACCAATTCCATCCACTGTATGTGTTATGATTATCTGATTGCATCATTAGGGATGAGCCCTAGTTTTACACAGCATGGTTGGTTGCAGTTTGATTATTTCAAAGCAATGCCCTATTGGATTGATAACTCGGCATGATGGGTTGAGTTAATATTGTGATGTGTGTTTAGGATTATAAAATTGTAATGTTGCACCGTGGTGTTTTTGGGTGATTACCCACTGTGTATGTTATGGAAGATCTAGGGTTGCGCACGCAGAGGTAATCACAAGAGTTTTCTAGATATGGATTTGTTGCAATTTGATTATGATATTATGAGGTCGGATATGTTGTTGCCTTGTGTTAGAAAGATAACCCCGCATTTTGAATGTTTAGAATCAAAGGAAATTTGGGCTTGTACAACCACAAAAATGCAATTGCGTTTGTCGAATGGTTGATTATTTCACAACAGACTATGAGTTTAAATGATGATTGTTATCAGCGTGTTGAATTGGCAAGCCAAGATCTTTGCAAGATGAATATGGATCCTTGTGTTGACCGTCCATTATGTATGCAATTTAATTATTTAATGAATTAAAGGAAAAAATCAAGCGTTATTTTTATATCTACATTTGATGATTGAAATGGTTGGCAGTAGTCAATGAGCAAAGTGAAGAGATTGACTTTGTATTAATTTGCGAAATCACTCAGATATTAAATGAATAAAAACAGAGTTCCCTTACAATGGTTGTAGAATGCATATTGTCATGTTTTAATGACATCGTGTTAAAGATTTGATTAAGCACAGTGGACTATTTAATGAACAAAGTTGTTTGACTATGCACAATGGTTGTTAGTTGGGTCACAATGGTCATCCAATCGGTGTGTTTCATTGTATAGATTGATTATATGGATTACTTAATTGATTTCATGAACAATATCCCTTTTTTATTTTCCCCACTGTTATTCCTCTTTCCACTAATTACAACCCCCTCGCCTTCCCATATTCATTTTTAACTCCATGTTCTGAAATCGATTATAGTCAAGAGAATTTCTGTGTGAAGCAGTTGGAAGTGGCAACATCTTGGTTGGATTACAATGATGTTTCTTTGATTTGAATTACAGTTGATTGTTTTTTTCGTTGAGCCGTAACCATGTTCTTTTCCCCCTCATTATATCATGTTTCACTCAATACAAACCCCTCACATATCTCATAACCTTTTGTTCACCCCCTGCTCATCGACAAACAATTTAACAATTGGTATGGATTGGATTGCATGAGTCTGATATATTGCTGAGCCAAAATCTATTTCATATTTTTAAAGAGTTGTCATGTATGGTTATTTAAAATATCATTTACTAATCAATAACGCATGCAGGGATGAGTTATTCAAATAAAAGGATAAAAACATAGGCCTATTATGCCTCTGTCAAAGAGAAGGCTGCTACTGTCCCTTCCACATCTTCAAATAATTTGGGTAAATCTGTGTCCTCCCACTTGCATTGCAAGGACGATTGTTCTCATATGATCAACAACATGAGGCTTAAGGATCCCACACAGCCTAAGGCAAGCACAGAAGGACTAAAAAATGATAACATCAACAAGGGAAAGATGGCCTCACAAACCGGAAAATATGGATTTTGAGTTTTATTTATCTATTATTGGTGACAGTTGACTTTAGGAAATTTTTGGATTTTATTTTTGGACATATGAGTAATATTTTTGAAAATTATTTCAAATGTCATGAGCTAAATTTGCCAAAAGTGAATAGTTGATGGGAGACACAAGGAGGTGTGTTTTACTTTACTAATGGTTATGTTATTATTGTTATGATTGTTATGAGCTAAAGGGAGTGACAAGGGGTCCCACCTACTAGTTATTATTTATTATAACCCTTATTATGATTATTAATTGTTCCCCTAACTAAAGTTAGTTGAGTCTTTTAATTAACTTAACTAATGAGTTGGTTCAACTACTTCAACCAATTCTAAATTGTTTAAAAGCAAAAGGAAAGGGAGGAACAAGGGGAGGATAGAAGCAAAAGCATACTAAGGTTTTCTTTTTGAGTTTATGTTGAGATAGTTTAGTTTTCATTCTTTCATTATTCATCACAAGCCTAATTCTCTTTTATGATAGTAGGGTCTTATTGTAGACAACAATATTCAGGGTTGAATCACATCATTCAGACACTTGTTTTTCAGAGGTGTTGATCTATCTTTGATATTCTGTGTAGACTTGTTTGTTTGTGAATTGATTTTCATGAATGACAAAGGATATTGTGAAAAGTCGAGTGGGCAACAAATTGTGGCAAGCTGATCCATCTTTTAGAGTTCAATTTTGGTTTTCTGTCATAGGTCCTTTTGTATGTTCCATCGGGGATGTCTAAGTTTCACTTTGGTCCAAAATTTCTGCATGAGATTTTGTAAAGAAAATGAATATTTGGTGAATTTGAATGAATTAAAGGATTTATTTATGTCTTATATGTCTTGATTATCATCTTGGTGACCTTACTTCTATCTTTACATTTATTTCAGCAACTAATATGTTCAGAAAATTACATAAAAAATAAATTTCCAGCAAGCTTTTTGTTGATGAAAGACTATCCTAAGCACTCGTAATTAATACTTGTGAGTTAGGATGTCATTTTTGTTGGCTATAAACATAGGGTGATATTCCCGTCTACTTTGCTCTAGCCAAGCAGAGTCTGAAAATGCTTGAGTAAGATTATTTCATATCTTTTCCTCAACAATGTTGTCTTCAAAGAGAATACTTTAGGTATTATTATTTTGAATTCCTCTTTTAGATTGCTAAGTAGTGACCTAGTGGAAATTTTGAAGAATTTTGGATCAACTAATTACTACACATGTTGGTTGATTAGATACTTGATTCATGTACCATAACTAACAAGTAGTGAACCCTCCATGGTAGAGTTGACAACAACTTTTGGAACCCATGCTCAGTCAACCAATGGTGATTTTTGTTTAGGAACTCCTTCAACAAGGGACATTCGTCTTCCCATATGGGTGACTAAGACAATTGAAGTTGTTGGTGCTAATGTATGGGATGTAAATGACTCAAGGAGAATACAAAATCATAAACAATGTGGTAGTGTTTATTTAGTGGTATGTGTGCTAGAGGCATATGATCACAATATATATGTAGATATACATGGCCAACCTAAATGGGAGAATTATATGGATGATGAATATCATTCCTTGATGAAGAATAACACATTTGATTTAGTTCCTAGACCGAAAAGAAATAATGTCATGGAGTGTCGATGGGTCTAAAAAACTATATTCATTTAAGAAAGTGTTGTTGAAAGACATAAGGTTTTCTTAATAGCAAATGTCTTCTCATATATATATATATATATATATATATATATATATATATATATATATATATATATATATATATAAAAGAAGACCTTTTATATAGTGTTTAATGCTCTCCTTTCTTTATGGTTTTCTTCTAATAATGTGTACTCTTATTTAACATATGTTAAAAAAGAGCCAAGGAAGCCTTAAAATAAGGACGAATAATGTGTGTATGTGTATGTGTTAAAAGTTAAAATTTAAATCAATTCATTTACAAAACACTATGTTAGAGGGAAGAATGAGAAGTTGAAACTTCAAATACACTCAATTAATAGGTACAGAAGGGAGCAAAGTGAGTTTGATGTGTGGGCGAAGAGATTTGTACTAAAAAGTTTAAATAGGAAAAATGATTTCTAAGTTTGTTAATATGAATTTCTTTTTTTTTATAAATGATTTGATTAATTTTTACAATTTTTTTTTTTTCTATTTCTATTTTAATGCCTTTGGAATCACCAATAGCCTTTGCCACTCTATTGTGATTACAATTTACCAGTAACACACACATAGTGTATTTGTAATAAATGACTAATTGTAAATATGACTCCTTTATACTTACCAATAACCTTTATATGTATTTATTCACACACATATATAATGAGTGTTTTTTGTTGTTATTTTATTTGGATATTTGTAATAAAAAAACATTTACAACAAATTTAGTTAAATAAAACTATTTTATTTTAAATCCAAGAAATAGACATGAAGAAATTCATACAATCTACATTGTTGTAATTTATGCATTTGTAGTGAAGATGCATTGATGGAATCAACAATGATAGATAAATGACACTAATTAAATTAGGAAATATAAAAGAAATTTATATATTCCAAATTGAAATAACTATAGGTAATTTTGGCACTCCAACTTCAAGGTAAATTCCAAGATTTATTTATATGTTGATATAAATCTAATATGATTATATACTTTGAAGAAAGAGGATATGAAAAATAGGTCATTCTTCCTTAAAAATGAGAAGGGTTGAAAAATACCATATTTTTATACCTACTTAGAATTCACAATCCAATTAATAGCCAATTATCTGAACATTTTATGACCCCAAGAAGAGGCTTAGTTTAAGTAGGAACATATGAATATTGATAAGATAAAGGAACAAGGAGCGGAGGTTTATAGGTGGACTTACTTCTTAACTATCTCCCATGTGACACTCTTGTTATCTTATTTATGACTTCTGAACTTTGGTCTGCGGTGACATTTGTTTATTGGGCATTTTACAAGTGGACTCCAGGTGGCCACTAAATGGCACCCTCCGAATTGGAAGGTTTAAATGATGAGGTCTGAGGTTTGATGGGTGAAGCGGACGAAAGAATTTGGTAGGAGGCCGGTCTTTTCACTACCATAGATAGCTTGAGGAATAAAAAATCAAATCATTTCTCATCATTCTCAAAGGATTCTGCTCCTCCTGTTCGGTCCCTTAGAGAGCATCCTCACTGTGGAGGTGCATACTATCAACCTACCCTCACAAAATCCATTCCAAGTTTGTCTGAATCTGGTCCGGAGGCTCAACATCAAACTTCCGTGGGAAACCATAGTTACGAAGGTAGAAAGGAGGACTTTTTGGGCTTTCGGAGGAAAGTTGTTGATAATTCTCATCCTCAATGAAAATATAGAAGACAGTGGAAGTCAAATAAAGTTTTGAGGCGGTTGGTTCTTGGGTCCAATATAGGGTTGGAGGAAACGTGCAGAATGGCACTCTACAGTTTGGTTGGAAGGTTTTTGTAAGGGAACTTGCAGAGGGATGCTCTTCCATACTAGATGGAAAGAGTCTGGATGCCACTATTAGGTTACACCCCTAAGATTATCTACCTCTCCAAAGGCTGGCTGGGTTTCCTGTGTAGAGCTCCAGAGGATGTTTCGACATTACTGGAGAAAATATGGATTAATGGTGGTAGTACCCTTATGATAAAAAGGTGGTGAGTGGATTTTGATCTAGATACTGAGTGTTTTTCATTTAGACAAGTCTGAGTACTTATTCCAGGTTTACCTTGGCATTTCTGGAATGAAGGTGCACTACAAGCTATTGGGAATACTCTCAGCCATTTTATCTCGGCTGATAAAGAATCGCTTGTTGCAGGTTCAAAGAGGATTGTTCGGGTTTTAGTCGAAATGGATATACATTAGGGTCTCCCGGAAAACCTGGAGATTGAATGGAGGGGTCAATGCTATATTCAATGGCTGGACTATTTAGGTGTTCCATTTAGATGCATCTTTTATCGAAGCACTAATCATTTGTAGCGCGACTGTAAGGGTTTTATTGAATCGGATGAAGAACCAGAAGGAACCACTCTTGTGCATGACACTCAAGAATATTCTTGGGACAAAGGGTTCTACGGTCTAGGACCCTTACACGTGGCTCAGGGAGAAGACAACTCACCAGAGTCTTTGGATATGATAGTGGGTAAGTTAAAAAAATTATGTCCTATTCTCTTTTCCGCTTTGTCTCTTTGGGAATGAGATGTGTTAAATTCTTCCGAGTGGTTAAAACTCACGACAAAATCTGATGTGAACTCTTGATTCGTAGAGGGATTTTTCTGTTCTCTTAGCCAACCTGATGGGTGTCAGGAGATTTTGTCTCCTTTACCGGATGTTTCCCCGAGGACTGATCCTTCGAATTTACCCTGTTCCCAGGCAGTGTCTAGTATTTTTATTCCTCAGACCCTTTCTACTGGTTTAATGGGTACTTCGTCATCAGACCAATTAACTGGTTCCTAGTCTCCTCAGTTGGAAGATCCCTCTTCTCTTCCTGATTATCGGGAACCGAAGGAATATGATTCAATACTTTCTGCAGTCCTTGACTCTTTTTTACCTTTTATTAGAGATCGAGACTCAACGGTTAATTTACCAATCTTCCTTGGAAAGTTAGTAATAAATCCCCCTTCTGATGTTGGGGAGGATAATTCATATCGCCTGTTTGATGTTGGGTCTGGGGAGGAATATGCATGGTCCCAGGGACTGGGCATTGAATATTCACCTATTAAAACTAGAAGCGCGCACAGAATTCTACTAACTTATCTTCTTTAGATTCATCAACTCCTTCTTCATCAGAGGGTGGGGCACTTAAAGCAGTGAAGGCCCTGGCATGGGTGAAGTAATGATATTTCTCTCTCTCAACCTCAGAGGGACTGGAGGTACCCTTAAACTAGCCTATGTTCGATGTGTCCTTGATAAAACTCATCCTGATATTGTTTTCTTTCAAGAAACTCTGGTTCATTTAGAAAAAGCTAGGTTATTTATGAGTACGTTAAGGCCGAATTGGTTTATCTATGTTGTCAACTCCGTGGGAAATCCTTGTGGTATGATGGTTTCATGGGATCCAAATGTGTTAGATTTATTTTATTTCCTTACTTGTGGCAGTATTTTATTGACAGGGATCATCTTAGCAAGAAAAAGGGAGATCTCCTTCTTAAATGTGTATGTGCCCTGTTTGGAGCGAAATCAATTTTGGACCAAAGTGGTAGACTCGGGTTTACTATCAAAAAATAATCTTATTATTGTAGGGGATATTAATTTTACCCTCTCCTCGGAAGAGGTATGGGGAGGCATTTCATCAGTGGGACATTCGGCTGGTTATTTTAAATCAATTTTCCAAGAGAAACATCTTATTGATCTAGTTCTGGGGATTGTTGTTCCTACTTGGATAAATGGTCGTTTTGGTGCTTATCGGATTGCCAAGAGATTGGAAATATTCCTCATTTCGGAGGATTTTCTATCTAGGGTAGGAATCTACAGGTCTTGGGTAGAATACCTTTTCATTTCTGATCATGCCCCGATTCTTCTCCAGTTGGAGATACCTCCAAAGTTTAAAGCTTATCCATTTAAGCTCAATCCACAGTGGCTTATGGAACACGATTTTTTTTTAATGGTTCAGACATTATGAAACGATTCAAAATATTTTGAAGAGGAAGGAAATAAGAAAAGACTCATTTGGAAGTTAAAGGATCTTAAGGACAATACTAAACAATGGAAAAATATTTGTTATCAACAGAAAAATTATCATCTCAGGGGTTTGGAAAAGGATATTAACTCTATGTTACTCGATACTCTGGAAGGTGGTATTACTTCAGAGGACAAATCTTTAATAAAATAATTGGAACATGAAAGAAATAATTTAATTAAAAAAAGTAAATACCTAGGGCGTGAACATAGTCGATCCATATGGATCCAGAGCAGGGATCAAAATACCAAATTTTTTCATAATTTCACAATTTTTAGGCGCAATAACAAATATGTATGGGATATAATGGATGATGAGGGGCATATTCACACAGGACAAAAGATAATAAAATCCAAAGCTATCAAACATTTCAATCTTTTTTTCAAGGAGAATGAAGATCCTTCTACTACAGATCAAGTCAGAGTGGCGAAAAAATTCTCTAGAATGATCACAGAAGTTGATGCCGAGGTATTGTATTCTCCGATCCAACTAGAGGAATTAAAATATATTCTAAAAAAGTTCAAGATCGATAAGATTCCAGGCCCAGACGGGTGGACTGTGGAATTATTTTTACACTTCTTCGATCTAGTCAGGGGGGATATTCTCAATATGGTCGAAGAGTCGAGACAAAAAGGAAACATTTTAGGAGGTTTACACTTGAATTTCATAGATTTAGTTCCCAAAGTAAACAAGCCTCTTTATTTTGGGGATTATAGGCCAGTCTCTCTGTGCAACCTCTGCTATAAAATAATTTCAAAAATTATAGAAAATCAAATCAAGCATATCTTTTCTAGATCGTTGTCTGAGGAGCAACTAGGATTTTTATAGGGACACCGGATCCAGGATGCTATAGGAACTGTTCATGAATGCCTTCACAACATTAAAAAAAAAAAAAGACAAAATCCTTAGTTTTAAAGCTGGATCTTCAAAAGGTCTATGATTGTATTAATTGGGACCTATTGAGGATGATTCTAATACAAATAGGTCTGGGTATTAAGGTAACGAACTGGATCATGAGATGTGTGGTCTCAACTTCCTTTGCTATATTAATAAATGGAGAGCCTACATATTTCTGTAAAATCTGAAGAGGTCTAAGGAAAGGCTGCCCATTGTCTCCCTTACTCTTCATCCTGGTTATGGAAGGATTAAGTTTATTATTAAAATAAATTCAAAGAGAAGGGAAGTTGGCGGGTATAAATGTCTCTAGAACCATTAAAATCCTCCATATATTATTTGTTGATGATGTAATTATTATGACCAATGCTAATCTGCAGAAATGGTGGGAGATATATAAGATATTAAAATTATTTTCCTCATCCTCAGCCTTACTTTCTACAAAATCCACCTTTCATCAAGCAGGATTAACGGAGCAAGAGTTATCTCCATACAAATCCTTGTTTCCTTTTAAATTTACTGATCTTGCAATGGGATTCAAGTATCTCGATTTTTATTTAAAGACTAATCCTCAGCGCACTGTAGATTGGATCTAGTTGATCAAAAGAATGGAAAAAAATATCGATAACCAGTGCTACAGGTGGTTATCATTGGGAGGTAGGCTCACTTTACTAAATTCAGTTTTAGAAATCCAATCTGTCTATTGGATGTCATTAGCAATGATTCATTTCTCTGTATTAAATTCCATGAGGAAATTAATGGTCAATTTCCTTTGCAAAGGAAAACGTGACACAAATTTCTATCATATCTGCAATTGGGATCAAATTTCTTTACCAAATCTTTATGGGGGTTGGGGCCTTCGAAATATTTTTGATTTCAAACATGCCTAGGCTGTGAACACTCTTTGGAGGTTTCTAACAAGTATAGGTATCTAGCATCACGTTATAAAGGACAAGTATCTCCCTCACACAACAATAAAAAATTGGTTCAGGTCTAAATCGTTCCATCATAAGGAAACATCTAGAATTTGGAGAGGACTTTTGTAATTAGTTCATTTAATCAACCACTGGTTGATATGGAACCCGGGATCGAGTCAACTCATAGCACTGGGGAAAGATAGAATCCTCGGAATGGGGGGAATTTTTTTTCTCTCATTAAATATGATATATGTTCTTCATATCTAGAATATTTACACATTGGCGCAGGCTAGGAGGTTCAGCGACATACAACAATTCTCCTCTTCTTGATTTAATAGTAATGATTTAGGACTTATCGATGATTTGGTCACGTAATGGGAAATTTTCAGAAGGGCTCTAATTGACTCTGGGTAATATCTATAGGACAATGAAGATTCGTTGATGTGGACAGGTGGTGATAAATATGGAGTCCCCATTGTAAAAAAACATTACTGGGCCACTATGTCTACTAAAAATGTGAGGAAATTTAGTGGTTGGAGAAGAGCATTCTGGAAATAGAAAATCTAATTAAAAATTAAAATTTTTATTTGGATGGAAGTGGAAAGAAAGATTCTCACCTGGGATACCCTTCAAACCAGAGGATGGGAAGGTCTTGGTTTATGCTATCTATGTAATCAGGAATCTGAAAACATCGAGCATTTATTTCAGCATTGCCCTTTTACAAAATCAATTTGGGATAAGGTGAGAATTATACAAGGTTATAAAAACACCTAGAATGGTAACTCATTGGCGAAGTGTTTCAAGAACTGGCATGAGGATAAGATTGTTTCATCAACATTAGCTTCTCATATATGTTGGTTTGTATGGATCGAAAGTAACAAAGCTATTTTCGAGGGGAGCACTCCTTCTCTTCATGTTGTGATCTATAAGTCCTTGGTGCTTCAAATTGGGAATGATGTACCAAAAAAGGATAGACTCATGAGGAACATTATGATACCTCAACATAGCAATATTACAGTCTCTTATTTTGATGGGGCATCCCATCTTGTTGGTTTATGTTGCGGAGCTGGTGGAGTTATAAAATTTCTAGATTTTACAGTTATTAGATGGGTATTAAACTGTGGCAAAGGAACTAACACAAAAGCAGATCTTATGGGGGCTTGGGCCACACTCAGTTTGGCATTACATATTTCAATCAAATGATTGCAAATATTGGGTGATTTAAAAGTGGTGATTGAATGGTTTTCCAATAGAGGCAGTCTTCAAGTCTGTGCAATCAAAGGTTGGAAATCAAGGATAAGGGACATGATAAGATGTTTTGATGTTGTCAGTTTTGATCACATTTTCAGGAACTCCAATAGGGATGTGGATCTTCTATCTAAATAGGCGCTTGGAGAACTAGAAGGAAGCATTATATATTTTCCTTGGTCCAATGGTATAGCTGGGCATAAGAGTCATATTAGCCTATATTAGTATTGTTGTTTGGTTTTTTGTTGTTTTTTTGCGTGGCAGTTTCTATGCCAGCTCCTGGAGGTTTTTTGAATTGTAGTAGTTTGGTATCATTTTGAGAAGGAATCGATATCCTCACATAGTAATATATTCATGTAATGCATTTTTAGTAAGTATTTGATATGTTTTGTTGTAGACTTGATCCAAGCCCAGAAATGGAGACAAAGATGTAAAAAAATTATATTTCTAATATAATTGAGATAATTTTCTATTGAAAAAAAGGAACGGAGGGAAAAATACTCACTAATGAATAATATGTGAGAATAAGAGTCAAGACCATCTAAAAGTTCACAAACACTTATCCAAAAAAAAGAATATGACATAAACCAAAATCTAACACATGAAATAGCTTTAAGATCAACCATTTTGTATTTTTTTGTATTTTAAAGTTGGAAACAAAAAGGGGACACAACTACATTAATAAAATCAACCAAAATTAACCATAATAAAAGAGTAGGTTGGAAGCTTCTTCTACAGTTATTTCCAAAAGATTATTTTCCTATTCAAAACATTTGCGTATCAATGTAGTGTGAATGGTTTATATTGTTATTTATTCAAGTATCAATGTCAAAAAAAAAGTTAAATAACATCTTTTAAAGATATGAATATGTTTGAATATATGATGAAAATCAGAGTTCAATATATCAAATATGGAGAGAAGTTCAATTTAAAAACATTCTTGATCTTTGGAAACAAATGAATATGTTTGAATATATGAAGAAAATTAGAATTCAATATATCAAATATGGAGAGAAGTTCAATTTAGAAACATTCTTGATCTTTGGAATGTATTTTTGAATGATTACCAAATTTTAATATTTTATTTAAAATCATTGATAATTATTATATTGATAATTATTATAATTTTATGTGTCAATTTTACTCAATATTATGATAACATGTATCATTTAGTTAGATATGAGGACTTTGGATATTTATTTTTACATATATTATTATATTATTATTTAAATATATATAATTATTTAATTTTAATTTTGATTATAAATGTAAATAAAGTAATTTTTATTCATTTAATTTTATTTGTTTTTTTTTAATTATTTTTTCAAGAAAAAAAATTGTAATTTTATTAAAAAAAATTAGATAATCATATTCTAAAGTCATTCAAAAATGCATTAAAGTTACTTATAACAACAACTCTTCATACTTACCTTTTTTTTGTGTAACATAAAATTGTAGATGTAATATTGAGTGTATTTCCCAATTCAAAAAGATCATATAATATACATCGGTTCAAACTAAAAACTTGAAACTATCCTCTACCTTAAACAAAAACTCTTATAATATAAAAATAAAGTCAATGCTCATGAGTATATTGAGTTGTGTGCCCATCTTGGAGTATGGATATAATCTAGGGTACTCTCTCCAATCCTATTCCATTTTTTGATAGTCCATACTCTATATTATTATTTTCCATGTATATGTGAGAAAAAGAGATCTAAGTTGTCATTTGGAATTGCACATTATCATATAGTGGTTGTAAAATGAAAATTATAATTGTTGTTTCCCTTCAACCATTGAACAAACATGAGTTAGTCACCAAATATTTGATTTTGTGGTACACCAAATTCTTGGACCAACTACAAAACTAATTTTAGAGCCATCAATTCATAATAATTATTAATTTTTTGACCTATCCCAACTTTGAAAGAAATGCAATGATTTGTAGATAAATGTTAAATCCCTCGTGATCCTCCCTTAGCAGGGATTCCTGTGTGATATCCTTGTTTATCATCTCTTCTTTCATATCATATATATGTTTTTTTTTTCTTGAGGCTATGGCTAAGAATTTAATATGTTTATTGACTATACATCACATTTTAGATAGTAGACTCTCCTTACCTTCAAATAACTTTAGGTTTTTGGTTAACCATATTCCCTAGGTTATGTTAAGAGGAAGGGCTATGATCTTCTTTGTATCCTTTTTTTGATATCATAATCTAAATTCTTCTTTTCTATCTTCAATTTCCCAGACATTTTTTAATCCTATCATACTTTCCACCTCTTTCCAAACCTCTTTTGTATATGGATAGACCATAATTAAATGTACAGTGGTTTCTTTTTCTTATTAACATAAGATGCACCAACCTAGTTCATTGATTTTTTCATTTTGTAGCACCTCTCAAGTGGGAGCCCTATTGTTTAAAATGAACCACATTAATATTTTCTTTTTGGAAGGGAATATTAATTTCCATGTGGTTCTCCACCACCATACTTGCTATCCCTCCCTTCCTTCCTTAGAAATATATTTGTAACCTAGTTTGTGCACACATATTCCACTTGGATTAGTGACCATAACAATTGGTCATTATCTTCTCTTATTTTGACATTATTTCCTTGTAATGCATCTGTGTATCTCTTCCATTCCTCAACATGTTCTTCCCCTAGTCCAATCTACTCCTAGGATAGCCATTGTTATTTCCATAGACCTCTCATAATTTATCACCTATATAAGTGTATAATATCCTTTACTTCATATCTCCTCAATCATCAGAGGAAGTAATTTATACAATATCTTGTTTCCTACCCATGGATTTAGATCAATTTTCACTTTTCCTCCTTTTCTAGCTTGCCAAATCAGCTAGTTTCCCACCAAATGAAAAGATAAGTTAACAACTTTCCAACTATTGAGGCATAATGAACTTGTTTTGCTAGATTACTTACCCAATCCTCTACATAATTGGTATAAATGTACTTGGATACAATTACTTTAATGCACAATTCCAAATTACTTGAATTAATCTCCACACATTTTTTCTATAAGTGTCTTAGAGAAGAGAAAGGGATTTTTCTAGACCCTAGCCTCCATTTACTCTTGGTACAACCATTTTTTCTAATAAACCATAATGATCCCTTTCTTATTTTTATCTATTGACCAGATAAATTTGTAACATATTCTTTTGATGACCTCTAATGCGCCTTTTTGTACCTAGGGTAACAATATCCAGTATACTAGAATTTCTTTAAGTATAATGTTTACTAGTACCAGGCATCCCCCTTTGGAGAGCCAACTATTACACCAGGAATTTAACTTCTTTTCCACTTTGGAAAACAACCATTTCTACTCACAATTTTTGTACTGATTTGGCTTCAAGTAGAATCCCAAGTACTTCAAACCATGGTATAGATCTATCAACTGTCAGGGAAATAATTGAGTAGAATAATCATTTTCCTACTCAGTTGTTCCCCACAAGGACATAGTAGATTTTTCAACATTTATAATCATACTTGTGGCTTTACATGATAAATCCAATAAATCTTTTAACTTCCCAATTACCCTTATTTTTCCCTAATAAAATATCAATATATCATCCACAAACAAAAGATGTGTGATGTTATAGGTTGTTCCAATATTTACCTCTTTGAAATTACCATTTTCTGAAGCCTCTTTTATTAACCTACTCAAAACTTGAACACTTAAAAGGAAAAGGAGAGGGGATAGGGGGAATCCTTGCCTAATACCCCTTCCTATTATGAAGAAATGGGTGTTTCCCCATTGATTAAGATAGAAAAAGATACTAAATTAATGCAACTCATCACCCAAACAACAAACTAATGATAGAAACCTATGTATAAGGATAAGTCTAATATAAAGCCATATTAATCTATTATACCCTTTGGATAGGTCCACTTTAATTACCATTGATCTTTGGTTTCTAACCTTGATCAAATGAAGTCTTTCATGTGTGATCCCAATTGACTTGTGGATTTGTCTTCCCTCTAAAAACCCAAATTGTTCTCTAGAAATTTATTTTGATAAACATTTTTCAATCTTCTTGTAATAACCTTTGAGATAATTTATTGATGCAATTTAATAAGGATATTGGTCCAAATTTTTCAAAGGTTTTCAGATTTTCCTCTTTAGGGGTCAATGATATAAAGATGGTGTTATAATCTCCCAACATTTTTCATGTGGTTCTTGTAGCCTCCACCACCCTTATTTAGTCTTCTTCTCTGAAATTATAACAACCTAAAAATAATTTCATAGGAATTCCATCTAGCCCTAGACTTTTTTTCCTTTTGAAAAATTTATAAAATTTGTTGCAATTCTTCTTTACCAACCTCTTTCATGAGCTCCTAAGTGTCCTCATGGTTGAAAAAGAAAGGAAATGAGTTTGATATTCTTATTTCCTCAACAATTGTAGCCATAGAGTCCTATATGAAAAGGGTTGGGAAGTAACTGACTCTTTCATCTACAATATCCTTGAAATTTGTTTCCCACCTATAATCTCCTTTATCAATTTTCCAAACTTTTATTTTTTTCCTACTATTTCCATATCTATGAAAAAACTTGGTATTCTTGTCACTTGTTTGTAACCATAAGACCATGCTCTTAAGCCTCCATTATTTATTTTATATTTTTGTTCTATTGAAATGTTCTTATTTTTTCTTCCCAAAGCTTTACCTCTAGTTTCTAGTCCTAGTTCAAATAGCCTAAACCATCACTATTGTAAAGTGATTCCAGGGTTTCCTCCACTTCTTTAAGTATCATATCATGTTCTTTATTTTTATCTCTTTCCCTTTGAGAAGCTATATTTTTTCTTCTTTTAGATTATGTTGAAATTAGATAGATGTAGATTATCTTAAGTGTTCATCATAGGGTTTCCATCCATCTTTGATATTGTTTACAAAATCCCTAGTCTTCATCAATTCTAGGTTTGGTTTGAAGGGGATTGTTGGTTTCTCTTGTATAGGTGATACTTCCAATACAACTAGATTATGGCCAAAATCACCTCCCAAGGAAACCCATTGTTTTATCCAAATGAATTCATCTATGAACCCTTCATATATTAAGAATCGATCAAGCCTATTGGAAACTATAGCTTCCCCCATTTTATCTAGGATTCATCTACCAATGCCCTTCTGATCATTGGTATAGGGATGAGGGTTGGGGAAATAGGGTTTTTTATTCTTGTAACACTGGACATAAATTTACTCAACTCCAATCCTTTGATTTCTAACTCTAATCCCTATATCCCTAAAACTATTTTTTTAGAGGATTTTCTTTTATTGGGAAAAATTGGATGTAATGACATAGTCAAATGTGGCATGCATTCCTTATTATCTCTATTAGCATACAAACCATGTTCCTTGTGTTGGACTTTGACCAAAGGCTGATATTGTATTTCCAATGGAGTATACCAAGGACAACCGATAGGAACCTTTTCTCACATTTCCTCCTTCCATATTGGATTGTGTGAAGTTTCCATCCATTCTTCCCTCAAACCTTTCGACTACTTTCTTTGAGCCAAAATACTCCTTTGTGTTGGATAGTTATATTCAACTGCCAGGTGGCATCTCGTAGTTATGGAAATGTCCAGACTAGAAGGGTATACCTTCATAATATAAGGTTAAATGGAAAATATCTACTCCTATTTTTATGATCACACTCTCCACCAATCCTTTACTAGTCTCTTAACCCACAGGAATCGTTCCACTCTAAAATATCCTTTGTCATAGAAAGAGAAACTGACTTCATCAAATGTGCCAAGGGAATTCCCTATTTCCTCAAACACTTCCTCTGACCAAAGGACTAGTTGGAGTCCCAAAATTATAACCTATACTAGGAGGATATCCACTCAAGTAGATAGAGAATCGAAATTGCCATACTATTTTTTCAAAAAAAAAAGTTTCTGAACCCCACTTCTAGCGTTTATGAAGGGTTTTATCAACCTATTACACCACTTAGAAAATCCATACCAACTAGCCATTTTCTAATGTCATTATGTGTGGAATGTATCCAACCATGGGTTTAAAGTTATATTTGGTAGAGTCCTTTAAAAAATTATTGTGCATCCTTTTACATTGAAACCAGTCTACAACTCCCAATTCTTTTGAATCCATAATGTCATTTAGCCTGGTTTCATCACCAAATTCAAGTTGATAGAATCCTACAACATTTGATACACTTGTGCCTTTTGTGTTTCCTCTCACATTCTAGAAATAGTGACCCTAAACCCCCTACATCAATGGTTTTAGAGCCACCCATATGTTTAAGTTCCAGAAAATCTCCAATAAACCCTACCTCCAGTTGAAATTTGTATCTTCTGACTGAGCTACAAAAGGGGAGTTCAAAGTATTTACAATAATCAATAGAAG
>ML794213.1:521782-532882 GCA_009831015.1 Picea engelmannii | reverse complement strand
TTTGATTCATCAGACTTTGGGATGTAGTACGACCTTAGGAAGCTTTGCTCGCTATATTGAGTTGTGTCCTCCACCGTTTGGTTACTCTTCCAAACATATGGAGAGTTTGCGTTGCCTCCTACTTCGTAGACTTATGATTAACATATATGATGCCTGAGTCTTATCACTTGTCGTGATATTGTCCAAGGGAAGTTTGTCACTTAGCCTGAGTCGGCCACTCTGCAATTTGTCTCTTGTCCGCATACCCGGCCATCCTGAATGTCCAATCAAGTCTTTGTTCGAAATCACTGAAGTCTTCAGTCCGATCATCAAAATTATCAAGTCCGCAACCGACGAGCCATCGAATACCTCTGGGTAGTGCAGTCGTTCGATCACATTACACTCCTACCCGAGTTTAGAATATTTTGAAGTTGTTTCTCGAGCTCTGAAGAACAGCCATTAGGCCAAATCAGATTCTGAGAGATGGATACTTTCTATGTATATCTTTTTGATTTCAAGATGTAGCTCCGCTGTGTATTGTTCGCGGCTACTCTTACTAGTTATTTGACATGGATCTACAATGTATTTGATTGGTAGCCATGGTTCTGATTTATCCCAAGCATGGGTATGCCCGCCTCGGTGAAGACATTTGATATTTTTTGCAGATGGCACCTCCTGATTCCTGATTCCTAGGCTCACTCATTCAGCATATCAGTACAGATTGGTAAAGAATTGGTAATGTATTTCAGCCATCAGATTCTCTTCTGACCACACACATTAGGGGGCATCTGTTATAACCCTAAATTTCACTATTCATGCTTACCTGGCATCAGGCCAACTCATTTCCCTTCATTTCCAAAGCCATGCTGAACAAACTTCTCAAAAACCTCTTAAAACAAGTAGCCCGCGCCCTAACCTATCACTGGGCGCGGTTGAACGCTGGCAGGCCTTATATAGCACGCGTTGGACCGCGGGCTAGCCCACTACAGCCCGCGGTTACCTAACAAAGCAAAAAATCAGGAAAGTTTCCGTCGGGACGAAAAGCTTTGGGTCAGTTAACTGGAACTCCCAGCCATGCATGGCTGAGAGTTCATCTAAAACCCTAGCTCCTTCTAGCCTATAAAAGGAGGGGTAGGGGTACTATTCAAAGGAGGAAAAATCATAGCAAAGAAACTCTGCCCAATTGCCAAATCCTATTTGCCCCAACCCTTTAGCCTTTCCTCAAGCTTTAGGAGAATTCAAGCAAAGCAGTTGGAGGACAAAGAAGAGGAGGAGCCCAGGATCAGGATCGAGGAACGGTGGCCGGTCTCGGTAATCATTGTAAGTTGGTTCATATTGAGATTAATAAAAAGATGTTTTTCCCGTCCCAAATACATGAGTCTTATATGTTTTATGTGATTTGTGTTTAATCTCTAACCCTCTAGTAGAACGATAGCATGCATGCATAGTTTTGTCTTGGTTGCAGGATCGCTTTTTGGAAGGAGCAGCAGAAGCAAGGAGACGAATCTCAACGGAGGATCTACACCAACCGTCGATAAAAAGGTTAGTGGGTACTTCCCTTGTTTGCTTGTGAAAAAAGGTTTTAGGTTGGGGTAGAAGGTTAACAGTAGCTTATGAAGAGTCATGATCTGCATGCAAGTTTAAAGCCCTAGCTTGTTAGTCCGTAGGGTAGAATACCCCACAACAATGCATGCCCCAAAGTCTGCGTCCAATGCATATATGGGATGATTTACAAAACTTTTCTCATCACTAATGATGTAAGCAAGTTGATTCTCTCTGTAAAGTCTCTTTACCTCTCCTCCAAACATCGGGACTGTGGCATACGAAATATCCATCTGCAGGGTACCACCTAGCCTTTTACTCCATGAATGTGACAAGAGGAGGCTGAACTTGGGTGGGATATCAACCACTACAACATCCATTACCATGCTTCTCGTTGGTAGCTGGGAAAGGTTTATGACAAGGTATTTTATGAGGCCGAGACATCTGACTTTCCTAGAGCCGAAAGAGAAGAGATCATGGTAAAGTTTTTTGATTTCAAGACCAATTTCATCCATCACTCCTTTGGGCATAAGATTGTGTGACGCTCCGGAGTCAAGCAAGTAGTTGTGAAGGATCTTGTCATGGACATTCAGGGATATGTAGAAGGGTGGACAAGAATCATCTCGGTCCTCAACCATAGGTCCTATAGTCACTATGGTCTTGTAATCCTAAAGGTTTACATAATCAACATCTATGGGAGTATTTGGTTGTAGGGACTTCAAGATAGGAGACTTGCATATGCCATTCTTCATAAGTTCAATAAATGGCATAGGTATTTTTACCTTTTGAATTTCTGATTTGAAATTAAATGAATATGATATTCTGTTGGAAGGTCTTACCTCATTAGAGGGAGATCTAAGGGACACATGTTCTTTAGCTTGGGGCTGTAATGGATTTGGTTGTTTTTTTGTAGGGGTGGAGATCAGATTTGTAGGAACAACAGGCTGCTTGGTAGCAACATCTTTCTTTTTTCCAGGGGAAGCAAGCAATGGCTTTGAAGCAACAGTCTTAGATCTTAAATTATAACCTGGATGATCATCTGTCTGATAAAAATATTCTTCAATTCTTGTCTCATTAATCTTCTCATTCATGAGGGCCTCCTCATAATTTGTTTGTGTTAAGAAAGAGGAATTAGCATCATCCTCGAAACAATTTATGTCATCTTCTTCTTCAACTTCACCATGATATAGCTCTTTCTCTTCTTCTAGGACAACATTTTGGAAGGGAGTCCTGATCCTTTGGTCTTCAGCTGTATTCTTGTCTCTCTGAAGGATATGGACCTACTGGTTGTTCCTTCTGTAGGGGTGATCTAAAAATGAAGAAGACTTGTATTCTTGAAAATATTTGCAAGTAAAATTGATGTGTTAAAATGCAAATGGATCAACTTTGCAACACAACTTAAATAACATTTACTCATTCAAGATGCATATAAACAACAACAATAATAGTGAACATAAAACACATAACATAGCAAATGATAAAGGAGTTCACCCCTCTCTTGGGATACATCTCCTGGTCCAGCTTCCAATGGATCATTTGTATTATTTTCTCAAAGTTCTCAAAAATGTTCTTTACAATGCTCAAAATGCCAAATAGACTACTCCAATGGCTTCAGAACGTCCAAAAACCCCTAGTTGGGCTTTTTCGGCACCTCGTTTGGCCAAAAATTGAAGAAGATAGGCTTCCTGGAAGTCCCCCTTCAAACTTGATGTCTCTGCATCTACAAATTGCACCCTTGTTGGCTCAACCTATCCCACACGCATATTTAAGCATTAAAACTTAGCACCGGACGCAACCGCGCAAACCATGCAAACTGTAGGATGGTTACGGGCACACCTAGTCCCTAACCGCCAAGGTCATGGTCGTATGACCCATAGGACCATGCACAAGTGAAAACATAGGCCCCATTTCCAAAAGCCAATGGTTAATGTACAAGTGGCAGGTCATTTGTATAACCGTTGAACCAAATTCAAATCAAACCAAAACGCATACCCATGCACGCACATATGGTAATACATGTGGTCATATTGCAATAATGTATGTGACCGGGGACTCATATGAAAGGGCTATACAATAGAGCACACATATAGTAATATGGTTATATTGTATACACGCGGGACCGAGGGTCGGGGCTAAGCTCTAGCCTGGTCCATGCCCACCATACAATACATATCAACTTAAATATAATGTGTGCCATTTATATTACAAGGAACATGTGGTGGCGCATCGGTCGACGACCCTTCCCAAGTCTCTGTTGTTGGGAAATAATACCCTACGGACTAACAAACTAGGGTCTGATTTGCATGCAGATCATGACCTTAAAGAAATCACTTTTAACCTACCACTCCAAACCTAAAACCCTTTTTCACATACAAGCATGGAAAGGACCTACTAACCTTTTCACTGATGTTTGGTGTAGATCCTCCATTGCGCTTTGTCGGCTTGCTTGCGTTGCTCCTTCCAAAGACAATCCTGCAATCAAGACAAAACACTACGCATGCATGCTATTTTTCTACTTGAGGGTTAAAGATTAAGAAAAAAATCAAATAAATCATATCTAACTCATGCATTGGGACGGGAAAAGTATTTCTCTATTATTTTCAAGATGAATCAACTTACAATCAATGTTGAGACTGGCCACCGTTCCTTGATCCTGATCCTGGGCTCCTCCTCTTCTTTGTCCTCCAACTGCTTTGCGTTAATTCTCTTTAGGCTTGAGGAAAGGCTAAAGGGTTGGGACAAATGGATTCGGCAAATGGGCAGAGTTTCTTTGCTATGTTTTTCCTCCTCCAAATAGTACCCCTACCCCTTCTTTTATAGACTAGAAGGAGCTAGGGTTTTGGATGAACTCTCGGCCATGCATGGCTGGGAGTTTTAGTTAACTGACCCATAGCTTTTTGTCCCGTCGACAACTTTCCTGTTTTTGTTCTTTTTTAGGTAAACGCGAGCTGTAGTAGGCCTGCCAGCATTCAAACTCTTGCTATAAGAGGCCTGCCAACGTTCCAACGCATGTAGTAGTGGGTTAGGGCGCGTGTCACTTGATTTAAGAGGATTTTCAAGAGTTTATTCAGCATGGCTTTGGCAAGGAAGGGATATGAGTTGGCCTGATTCCAGGTAAGCATGTGTGGTGTAATTTAGGGTTATAACAGATGCCCCCTAATGTGTGAGGTCAGAAGAGCATATGATGGCCGAAATACATTACCAATTCTTCACCAATCTGTACTGATATGATGAATGAGTGAGCCCAGGAATCATGAATCAGGAGGTGTCGTCTGCAAAAAATATCAAATGTCTCACTGAGGCGGGCATACCCATTCTTGGGATAAAATATAACCATGGCTACCAATCAAATACACTGTAGATCCATGTCAAACAACTATGAAGAGTAGCCACGAATAATACACAGTGGAGCTACATCTCGAAATCAGAAAGATATACATATAAAGTATCCATCTCCCAGAAGCTGATTCAGCCTAATGGCTGTACTTCAGAGCTCGAGAAACAACTTCAAAATATTCTAAAACTCGGGTAGGAGTGTAATATGAGTGTACGACTTCACTACCCAGAGGTCTTCGACGACTCGTCAGTTATGGACTTGATAATCTTGATGATCGGACTGAAGGCTTCAGTGATTTCGAACAAAGACTTGATTGGACATTCAGGATGGCCGGGTATGCGGACAAGAGACATATTGCAGAGGGGATGACTCAGGCTCAGTGACCAACTTCCCTTGGATAATAGCACGACAATTGATAAGACTCAGGAAACATATCTGTTAATCATAAATCTACGAAGCAGGAGGCAACGCAAACTCTCCATATGTTTGGAAGAGTAACCAAATGGTGGAGGACACAACTCTATATAGCGAGCGAGGCTTCCTAAGGTCGTACTACATCACATAGTCTGATGAATCAAACAGACAGATGTTCTTTATCCAAGGGTGACTCATTATGCCGCCAATAAAGAAAATACTTTCCCATCCTCTTTTTGGGGTATATTTGATTTTTTTTTTTCTTTTTGATGATTTTGAAAAAGAATAAAGGAATATTACGTTACAATGGAGGAACGAGTACAACAAACATACAACATCAAGGCACAAGGACAAGACTGATGTTCTAGGGAAATGATATTTGGGAAAAATCCTCCAGTGGCCAAAGGTGTTAAGACGCAAAGGCAAACTGTTACTAAGCTGATGGGTAAAGGATGCAAATGCGGTTGATAGAACACACAATGGTAACGTCCTTCGATGTAAGTTTAACGAGCCCAGAGAAGGTAAGCTCGGTGTTTTTCATATTTAGAGAGTCTGAAAAAGCATAAAAGGAAACTCCATTGGGGTACCTTTTTCGACAATAATCTAATCGGTTCGAAAAAGGGATAAACTAGCACCGACTAGACGTCAATTCAAAACCATTTTAACGAGTGTGAAAAGGACAAGATCACTCGACTATTTTTTCACTTTTAAGGTGTCTGAAAAAATCTTAACTATGGACTCCGTCAGGAATGTTCTTCTGGACTAGTTTAACGAGTGTGAAAGAACAAGGTCACTCGGTGATCTTTTCAATTTTAGGGAGTCTGAAAAGAGCTTAACTATGGACTCCGTGGGGGTTTCTTTTTTGTAAATTTAGTTCCTCGGGCCCAAAAAAGGAATAAAATTATACCTGAGGATACTCTTCTAAAGAATGGGAATTCAATAGAGTGTTCCTTTGTTCGTCCAGTTGACCATCTGAACCGAAAAAGGGGTAAACTACCGCCGGATAGACGTGACTTCAAATTTCAGTTTAAATTTCAGTTTAACGAGCGTGAAAGGTCGCAAGATCGCTCGGCAATATTTTCATGTTTAGAGGGTCTAAAAAGGGCTTAAAAGGAGACCCGTTTAAGGAACGTTCTTCTGGACCAATTTAACGAGTGTGAAGAAACAAGGTCACTCGACAATCTTTTCATCTTTAAGGAGTTTGGAAAGGGCTTAAAGAAGACTCCACAATGGTTACTTTTCTCAGTTAATCCGGACAAGATCGAAAAGCATAAATGCAGTCTCGCCAGATGTTGCTTTCGGATCTCAAAGCGAGCTTGAAAAGCAACAAAGTTAGCTCATGATCGACACTTTGTGGGTCAATGCCTGGAATCTCCTCGGGGGAGCTGTATGCTCCGACGAAAACACTGTTTATGATTTCAGGGGTTCTGGAGATATTGATAGATATCGGTTCAGCAATGGTTGCCATATTACCCTCATCATAGATATTGTGTGTAGCTAAGGGATTAGTATGACAAGACCTATCTCCAGTCATAGTCACGGTGAATTCTCCTGCTTTGATTCGGCTTAACTTTGGGAGGAAATACAATCTGTGATAAAGATATTCCCAAGGTTTGTCCGGACTAGTCATTGCTTCGATTACTGCTTTGTCCGAAGGCAAGACCAAGTCTAACGATTCAGTGTTGGCTAGAGAACCCTGAGCCCAGATAGGCTCTAGAGGTGGATCCAACTCTTGTGTGGGAGTCGGATCAGGGGTGGATGAAGCTTGCTGGACTAAAGAGTACGCTACTTCAGTGATCGACAAGGGCATGGACATTCCGGAGTTCCCTGTCTCATCCATCGTAGCTGATGGGGAAGGAAGAATCCATGGATCCTGAAAGTAAGTCGTGCGGAACGACGAAACATGAAAAATATCAGCCTTGTGGTGATTTGATATAAACTTGACATCGTTATGAGGAGGTGGGTAATCGAAAGTACCCATCAAAGATGGGCACAAACCAACTCCTACGTTAATGACACCGGCTTGAGGATTATCAATCATGGGAACCGTGGATGCCCCCAACGTTGGGTCATGTCTAGAGAAGGACAATTGATCGATGGTCACTATCCGACCTTCATGCAGAAATAATAAGACTCGGAACACTGTAGCGACCACACCTTGCATAGCATAAGTCCAACTACGACCTAACAAGAGATTTTAGTCGAGGGGGGCATCGACTACCTCTACTTCGATGCACACAGTCTTCCCTCCTAACTGTAGAGGGAAAGAAGGAATTATGCCATGTGGTCGGAAAGAACGACCGTCAAACGTAGTGAGGAGAGTAGGTGATGGAGACAACTCGGGTTGACCGATGGATTTCCAGCATGCTAACGACATAACGCAAGTTGAAGTGCCCTCGTTGACCACCGTGCGGAAGATATTCCATGTAAAAGTTTTCGTGGGATGAGCCACTACTATATGAAACGTGACGTGGTAAGGTAGACGAGGTTTCAAGTTAGTCGTATCCAACATGATGGTACCTGGGTTACAAGTCTCAGTAGAGCCTAAAGCAGTCAACAAGGATTTCCTCTAATCAGAGCAACTTTGGAGGACCTCCAAAGCGGACATAGCACAAGGGGTTTGGGATAAATCTTCCACCACAGAGTAATTCAGGGAGGCCCTTGCGTTTGGATTGTGAGAAGCTTTCTTAAACGCACCTTTTGGAATGTGTGTCATCGTTTCTCCCAACGTCTTCTCAATCTGTAGAGGAAGAGATGGGAGTTTGGCTTCTTTTCCCTTCTCAGAGGTGCTTGGTTTACTATAGTCGTGCGCTCTAGTCGTTATTAAAGCATCACCCCTAACCATATATACGTTCACAGAGGAGGAATTGTTTGGGGGAGGGCAGGTTTCTTGGCTTCCCCCTTCGGCACTTGTAGAGGCTTGAGTTAAATTTTGCCCATGCTGAAAGGGATTAGTCAACATGGCTTGTTGTTGTTGTGTGACAAAATTTTGGGCCTCTGGAATTCGAGGACACAGATGGGTCGGGTGGTCTTCCGCACACAATTTGCATGGATACCTCATCTTCCGTTTTTTCGTAGTGCCCTTGCCAGCATTATCAGTGGGTTTTTTATCCCCCTTACCCTTCTTGCGTTGTTTTTTCTTCCCTTCAGGCTGCTGGGGGGCCTTTGGGTTAGTCGTCTGTACGGAGTGTACTTCCGATGTTTGGGTAGGAGGAGCAGCCAAAGCAGTAGTCTGGCTGGCCGCTGAGTGTTGTATAGATAACTGCTCCAATTGTTTTGTCAATTGCTCAGCGGACTTGGTTTGTGCTGAACCAACGATACCATCGGCATGTGGTCCGACTCTCTCTCTAGTTTTATTCAGTATCAATCGTGGTGCATCCGGCAGGATGTTGTACAATAAACCAGACTGAGAATACATAAGCTCAAACTGTTGAGCTCTCATGATGGAATCTTCTTCGGAGAACACCCCAGAAGTTGCGACGTCTTTGGATAATTGTGGGACTAAAGACTTAAGGAACCACTCAAGCAAGAATGTTGGTGGAACTGGTACTTTGATTAGACTCTTTCGACGTCGCCACTCTCGGATATGATCAGAGATATGGTCTGTTGTCGTCTGTTCGAAATTGGAAAGCAGCTCTGTGCCTGCGTCATATCTCATAGGTAACTAGAAATGGTTAAGGAAGGCCATAGCCAGTTTGCCAAAAGAAGAATATCGCGAGCGATCAAGCTCGATGTACCACTTTGCGGCACTCCCGATAAGAGTGCGTTGAAACAATCGCAACTGGACGGAGTCTTCTTTCAATGAGTTAGATGAACACCAAATATGGAAAGTAGTCATGTGATCACCTGGATCTTCGTTAGGCTTGGCCTCAAACTTTGGAATGTCCGAAGGAAACTTCGTTGGCATAGGAGGCCAATGTGGATCGTGACAAATAAGATCATTTAACAACTGTGTCAAATCGGGCAAGTGTAACGTCGCCAGGAATGGTAGTTTGGGTTGCTGCTGATAGCCTGGGAAAAAGGGTCCTGGAGTTTGACTGGCACCAGGTTGCCAGGAAAAGTTTGGCTGCTAGCCTGGATTCTGGTAGAAACCATGGCCCAGACCAGCGTAAGGATTTTGCATCTGTGGAGACATCATTGGATGATTCCCCATAAAGGACATAGGATGTTGGGCATGCATTGTGTGTGACGGACTTTGGGAAGGATTACCCCATGCCGGTCCCGATGGGAGAGGCATAGAAGTCTATCCAGGGTTCCATTGACTATGGAAAGAATTACCCAAAAATGACATTCCAGAGGAAGGAACAGATCCTTGTCCTAAGTTCCAAGGTCCTGCTATATGTGCCCCCGGCGCAGGAATAGTACCCTGCACCGGAGTAGACTATCCAAATATGGGGGTGCCTCTAGATGGGAAAGCAGTGGATGCGAAAGTGTTTTTACCAAACGTCATGTTCCAAACAAATGGTGACGAACCTACCGACAGAGTTTGTGCAGGTGTTCCTTGACTCCCGGTTCCAAATGAACTCGTGTGTGCAGGTTGCCCAGTGGACTGCTGATGCAGACCACCAAGCGAAGGGGACGAAGGAGAGATATGACCTCCAGCGTAAGGAAAATCATTAAAAGGGACAGTAATGCCCCCAAGTTGACCTTGCAGAGGAGCGTTAGAGCTCCCTGCCCCCAGACCCAAAGTCTGTAAAGTGGAGTGAGTGAGTGCAGGACTTGTACCTAAACTAGGCATACTGTATGAGAACGGAGGGCCTGTCGCACTAGGTGTGAAGGGAGGTGTGGCCGTCGCGATAGATGGGGTCGGTCCACTGTACGACGTAGTTGCGGTCGAGACCATGGTGGCCCGGACCGACGACGGCAAGTTAGGAGATGCTTCTCCTGTGGTAGCAATGGTGATGGGAATGGAAGAATTCCCAGAGGAAGTAACAGTGTTTGTTGCCATAGCTGTATGAGGCACTGACATGCGTTAGTAAAATTGAATTAGCACAATAACTTGTGGCCAAGTATCAATGTTTGGGGTTTCAACCAAACCAATATTGGCGGTTGATTCCTCTGAGAGTTGTTCGGGCACAATGGTTTGTAACCCGGTTGCTTCGAAAGACCCTTGTTGGTCTAGCTTCCGCCTTAATGGTGGCGGGGGTGGCTCCAGTATAAACGGTGACAGGCCCAAAAGTGTTATAACCCTAAATTGCACCACACATGCTTACCTGGCATCAGGCCAACTCATATCCCTTCTTTGCCAAAACACTACTGAACAACTCTTCTAAAAACTCCATTTTAAAAAAGCAAACTCTAGCAGGCTCACTACAGCCCACGGGCCCCGCTAGCAGGCCCACTACAGCCCGCGGGGGCTCCGCTAGCAGGCCCACTACAGCCCGCAGTTACCTAACAAAGAAAAACATCAGGAAAGTTTCCGCCGGGACGAAGAGCTTTTTGTCAGTTAACTGGAACTCCCAGCCATGCATGGCCGAGAGTTCACCAAAACCCCTAGCTCCTTCTAGCCTATAAAAAGGAGGGGTAGGGGTACTATTCAAAGAGGAAAAATCATAGCAAAGAAACTCTGCCAAAATTGCCAAGTCCATTATTGTCCCAACCCTTTAGCCTTTCCTCAAGCTTTAGGAGAAGTTCAAGCACAACAGTTGGAGGAAAAAGAAGAGGAAGAGCCCAGGATCAGGATCATGGAATGGTGGCCGGCCTCAGAAATCATTGTAAGTTGGTTCATATTGAGGTTAATGAAAAAGATACTTTTCCCGTCCCGAATACATGAGTCTTATCTATGTTATTTGATTTGTGTTTAATCTCTAACCCTATAATAGATCAGT
>ML794213.1:467321-477473 GCA_009831015.1 Picea engelmannii | reverse complement strand
AAATCCCTTCCATATAACTCCGAAACCACCCAAAATGGTTTTTGGTATAAAGAAACTGATAAAAGGGGCCAAAAGGGTGACAAAAAGAGGCCAAAAAGTCTATAAATAGAAGCTGGCAGCTCATTATCACCATTGTTGATTTGAAAATTGACTCTGGAGCCAAAAGACCCCCTTTGCTACAGATCGTGATTCTGGGAGCTACAGTGGACCAAACAGACTTCTGCTCGGACCAAGTAAGTACAAACTCCCTCATCTTGCATTTCAATACTTATTTTGTTGTTTTTGAGTGTGTTGAGGGGGTGGCCGTCACCCTCTAAAGGGTCAGCCCTAGTAACCCACGGGTTGTCTAGAGACTGCCCACGGGTACCCGCGCTCAGAGTCAAAATTGAGCGCGGGTACCCGTGATTTTCGCCTCGACAGCCCGCGGGTTACCCCCCGCGCAATGAGAAAATTGTTTTGCAAGATATTAATCTCTCCTTTTTTGACTTGTGATTTTGTAGGATGTATGTGCATTGGAGAGAGAGAGAGAGCATGAGGCTGCCAATGAGACAGTAGCTGCAAATCCAAATGTGATGGCCGTGCTGACACAGTGTGGCCTCGTAAAGTTTTTCTTATGTCCATTTATGCGCACACAACCAAGGCTGTTGAATGCCCTGGTTGACTACTGGCATCCTGATGCTGAGGCCTTCATGATCGAGGGGCAATCCTTGGTGCCCACCACTAAGGACATCTATTTTTTGATGGGCCTCTCGAGGAGAGGGGAACCCGTTAACTTGCAGACGTTTCCTGCGGGGCCGAGCAAAGTCTCGGAGTTGATACCAGATTATTGTGTGGCTGGGACGAACCAGGGGACTTCCTAGATACTGGTTGGTAGTATCACCAACCTGACTCTACAGACCATCCTGTTGCTCATTGGGCGAATTATCGGCTCCTCAGCTATACATCAGGCGTCGCGCGCACAGATGAACTGTGCAATTCAGTGTATGAATGCATAGATATATGACTGGAGTACCACGCTGCTGGAGAGTATGAAGAGGCAATTGACAGATTGTCGTCGACGGACACACAAGAACTTTGGGTTCAGGACTATCCTATGCTTGTTTTTCTTTGAGAGAGTTCCATGCTTCAGTCCTCGGATGACAGTATGAGGGCATCCGGCGACGTTCCTGGCAGTATGTAGGTGGGCAGCATTACTGCCACGACAGGGTGGTGGAAGGACCGTGGAGGCCTTCAACGACGACTTCTTTGCTTGGTTGTCGCGACAGATCCCCGCTATCGAGGACTACCCATACGTGGGAATCAACTTTTCCAAAGACCCAGCTATACCAGTGCCACCTGGCGAGGAGCGAGGGGAGATGGGTAAGTCTCCACCTGTACAGTTTTTTTTTATTGCATATGTAATTTTTATGTCTTTTTAGATATATATCATGTTTTTGGATAACAGAGTTTCTGATGGGTAATCTTTGTGTTGCGTGCAGATGTGGGACCCGTGCAGCCTGCCGATTTTGCACGGAACAGGCGCCGCCCACGGCCAGAGGCCGCAGCTGTCGCCGCAGCTGTCGCCGCTAGGGGAGCAGCAGTAGCAGGGAACCCTCCATCAGGAGAGGCTGAGAGGGCTCTTAGGCGGATTGAGCGAAACTTCACTGAGCTCACCCGCACAGTGCCCATGATTGAGATAGAGGACTTGCCGCCCTCCATGCAGACTCACTTAGTGGGGTTACCTCGGACATGGGTCCGATTGTTTAGGCGTTTGGGTCGGGCTGTTTATGATTATAACAGGGCCCATAGGCCCTGAACAGCCTTTGTAGACTTTTATGTGCCATGAGCACCTTATTGTATATACTTTTTGAGGGCATAAGCCCTGGTGACTCATTATAGTTCCCATTTTTGTGAGGCGCTTGCGCCCATCTATGTACTCTGAGATGTTATCATGTTTATATATGATTTTAATTTCTTTTATGTGTCTTTATGGATTATGTGTACAAAATGTATTTACATGTGTATGATCATGATCTTTTTATGTGTGAACAAGATGCCAATCTAAAATGTGATTAGCTAGAGTATCTGTGATTTGATTTAGACTTCTAGGAACATGAAAATATGTAATATAATCAAAGTTGCGTTCCAAGAGACGTACCCTAAGGAATCTTCGGTATAGAGTAGGATCGTGCACACGGTATATTCTGTTTAGCTGCGACACAACCAGTTGAGCGTCTAGATAGACCCGGAGACGAGAGATACCCAATGACAAAGCGTCATGAAGCAACTCAATAACTACGCTATACTCATCAACATTGTTTGTGGTGTCACCTAAGCATATCCCTCTGAAAGATGACAACTGACCCTGTGGTGTAAAGATTACCCAAGCTGCGGAGGCAAGCCTCCGCGTGTGTCGACTAGCACCGTCCGCATACCCAATGAACACCTCGGACTCACTTGACATCTGCCATAGTGACGAAAGATAACATTAATGACACGTCCATGACACTTTTTTCAAAAGAAACGAAAGAAAGTAATAGCACAAAGACTATACATATGTTACAAAAATTTACCCATAGTGACCCTATGAGTAGTACTTCTTGAGGTAGAGCCCATTTCTAGGCTCCGCCAGAGCATTCCCTTCAAAATCGACCAGACGATAAGCGCCCTTTTTTAACACCTCCTTAACAATGAAGGGTCCGAACCACATGGGTTTAAATTTTCCTGCCCCCAGGGGGTCCTTATCTTGGTCGTAAACCAGGACAAGGTCGCCCTCAGAGAAAACCCGAGGATGAACGGACCTATCATATTGAAACTTAACCTTATGTTTATGAGCCTCGTTGGCCAGTGCCACATCACGACGCTGTTCATCAAGCTGCTCTAGGTGTACTAATAGTTCTTCAAGCGGAGAAGTGTCTGGAAATAACTGTACTGCCAACTTTAGAGATGGAATTTGACATTCAATGGGCAAGACTGCCTCCAGCCCGTAAACGAGTTGGAAAGGTGAGAAACCGGTTGCAGTCTTAACTGATGTTCGGTAAGCCCATAATGCCGAGTATAACATCAAATGCCAGTTTGACTTGGATGAGTTGATGGTTCGTTGTATCATTGTCTTAAGCGTTTTGTTAACATCTTCCACTTGCCCATTGGCTTGGGGATAATAAGGTGACGAGTGTTCTTGCCGTAACCCAAGATTTGACGTTAACTCGGTCATCATTTGATTCTGAAAGTGACTGCCATTGTCAGTGACAATCTCTCTCGGGACGCCAAACCGTGCTATAATCTAGTTAAATAAGAAGAGAGCCGCAGTCTCTCCATCATCTTTGAACGTCGGCATGGCTTCGACCCACTTAGTGAAGTAGTCGACAGCCACAATGATATAGCGGTGCCCCCTTGCTGATGGGGGGTTGCATGTAGTGTAATCAATCCCCCACTTAGTGAAGGGACCGATGGTGATAACAGGAAACATCGGAGCTGGATGTGCCCTCATCTTCCGTGAGAAGATTTGACACGGATGGCACTTCTTGACCGACTCAACACAGTCTTTGATAAGTGTGGGCTAGAAGTAACCTGCTCATAAGATTTTTTGGGCTGTTGCCAACCTGGATAAGTGGCCGCCACAAGCTCCTGTATGACAATCATTGAGCACTATGAGGGCCTCCTCATGAGTGAGACATCGACGCAAGATACAATCTACACCTCTCCGATACAAAGTATCATTGAGTATAAGATAGTTCTTGGCCTGATGGCGGATCTGCCGATGCTCATCATGAGAAGCAGAGGTAGGACACTTCAAAGTCTGGAGATAGATCAGTATATCTCCATACCAGGGGTCAGATGATTCGATCAAAAACATATCTCCCCGGATAGGCGATTCCTCAGGCACAACGTCACCTGACTCAACCGGAAGTTCCGAGATAATTTCTGCGAAGACCAATGACTTTTTGGACTTGGCTGAAACGAAGTCTAAGTCGAATTCTTGGAGGATCACCATCCATCTACTGATTTTTCCACCGATAACTCGTCGTGTCAACATGTACTAGAATGGATTCACGACGGCTACGACGGTGGTCTTACGAAACATAACATAGTGACGGAACCGTTGAACAACATGAACTGTTGCCAACACAAGTTTTTCGAGATGGGTATAATTAAGTTTCGGTCCTACGAGGCCTCGACTCAAGTAATAGATCACGTATTCAGAAAACGAATCATCTTCTTGAACCAAAACCATGCCTATGGTTGACTCTGTGGCAGCCAGATATAATAGGAAATCCTTGTTATAATTTGGTGGTCGTAGCAGAGGTGTGGTTGTAAGGGTGTGTTTCAATGCGTCAAAAGAGCGCTGCACTGCTTCGTCCCAGAGAAAAGGAACATCTTTCTTCAGTAAACGCATGAAGCCCTTGGTGATTTCGGCATAGTTGGCAATGAAGTGTCGTAAGAAGTTCGCCTTTCCTTGAAGACTCTGAAGTTGTAAAATTGTGCGTGGGGGGGGCAACTGGACTATTGCCTCCACCTTAAGAGGATCCACCATGATCCCCGTTGTTGAAATGATGAAACCTAACAATCGCCCTGACATGACGCAAAAGCTACACTTTTTGGGATTCAAGCGAATCCGGAAGTAGCGACAGCGTTCAAAGATTAGTCGGAGGTGCGTAGGATGATGCTTTCGCTTGCGAGAGCGTGATGCTAAATCATCTAGATATGCCTCGACTATATGTTTAAGGTCATGAAATGAAAAAGACATGGCCCACTGGAAAGTGGCTCCAGCATTCTTGAGACCAAAAGGCATTTTTCTATAGGCGAATGTACCCCACGGACAAATGAATGTCGTTTTGTGTTGGTCCTCAGGTTTGATTTGAATTTGGTTATAGCCGGAGAAACAATCCATGAATGAAAAGGCTTCACAACCGGCGCACTCATCAATGATCTGGTCGATGAATGGGGTTGGATAATTGTCTTTTGGAAATGCCTTGTTTAAATCACGAAAATCGGTGCAGACACGAATCGTGCCTTGTTTCTTATCGACTGGCATGGGATTTGACACCCATTGAGTCAAGTGAATAGGGTATATGAACCCTGCCTTAAGCAATTTCTCAACCTTCGCTTTGATAGCTGCTGCTTTCCTAGGATTAACTGGACGAAGTTTCTGTCGAACAGGCTTCGCGTCCGGATACGTAGTTATCTCATGTTCAACTATTTTCGGATCGATGCCTGGCATTTCCTCGTAAGACCAGGCAAAAACATCGCGGAATTCTTTAAACAGATCCACGTAAATTTGAATCTCTTCAGGGGAGAAATTTGCTCCGATGAAGACATTCTCCACGATGCCGGGTTTTCGGGAGATATTGATAGGTATCGTGGCAACGATAGTCGCCATATTGCCCTCAGCATAAATATCCTATGTAGCTAAGAGGTTAATGGGACAGGGCTGATCTCCCATCATGGTGATAGTGAATTCTCCTACCTCGATTCAGTATAACTCTGGGAGGAAGTATGATCTGTGGTGCAAATCATCCCAAGGTTTGTCCGGACCAGTCATTGCTTCAATTATGACTTCGTCCGAAGGCAAGACTAGATCTAACGAATCGGTGTCGACAAGAGAATCCTGAGCCCAGATAGGTTCTGGAAGCGGATCCAACTCTTGTGCGGGAGTCGGATCGGGGTTAGCTGAAGCTTGCTGAACAAAAGAGTATGCTACTTCAGCGGCCGACAAGGGCATGGACATGCCGGGGTGCCCTGTCGGATCCATCGTGTCTGATGGGGAAGGAAGAATCCACGGATCCTGGAAGTAAGTCGTACGAAACGATGAAACATGGAAAATATCAGCCTTATGGTGAGTTGATATAAACTTGACATTGCCTTGAGGAGGTGGGTAATCGAAAGTACCCATCAAATATGGGCACAAACCAACTCCTATGTTAACGACACTGGCTTGAGGATTATCTACTAGGGGAACCGTGGATGCCCCCAAGGCTGGGTCAGGCCGAGAGAAGGACAATTGATCTATGGTCACTATCCAGCCTTCATGTGGAAACAAGAGGACTCGGAAAATGGTAGCGACTACCGCTTGCATGGCATAAGTCCAACTACGACCTAACAAGAGATTGTAATCGATGGGGGCATCGACTACCTCTACTTCGATGCACACGGTCTTTCCTCCTAACTGTACAGGGAAAGAAGGAATGATTCCATGTGGTCGGAAAGAACGACCGTCGAACGCAGTGAGGAGAGTAGGTGACGGAGACAACTCAGGTTGACCAATGGCTTTCCAACATGCTAATGACATAACGCAAGTTGAAGCGGCCTCGTCTACCACCGTGCGGAAGATATTCCATGTAAAAGTTTTTGTGGGGTGAGCCACCACAATCTGAAACGCGACATGGTAAGGTAAACGAGGTTTCAAGTCAGTCGTATCTAACATAATGGTGCCTGGGTTACAAGTCTCGGTAGAGACTAAAGCAGTCAACAAGGCTTTCCTCTGAGCAGGGAAACTTTGGAGGACCTCCAAAGCGGACATGGCACAAGGGGTTTGTGATAAATCTTCCACCACAGAGTAGTTCTGGGCGGCCCTTGCATTTGGGTTGTGAGAATCTCTCTTGAACGCACCTTTTGGAATGTGTGTCATCGTTTCACCCAACGTCTTCTCGATTCAAAGAGGAAGAGATGGGATCTCGGCTTCTTTGCCTTTCTCAGGGGCACTTGGCTTGCTATAGTCGTGTGCTCTAGTCGTTATGAAAGCATCACTTTTCACCATATATACGTTCGCAGCGGATGAATTGTTTGGGGGAGGGAAATTTTCATGGCTGCCCCCTTCGGTACTTGTAGAGGCTTGGGTTAAATTTTGCCCATGTTGAAAGGGGTTAGTCAACACGGCTTGTTGTTGCTGTGTGACAAACTTCTGGGCCTCTGCAAGTCGAGGGCATAGATGAGTTGGGTGGTCTTCCTCACATAGGTTGCATGGATACCTCGCCTTTCTCTTTTCTGTGGTGCCCTCGCCAGCATTATCATTTGGTTTTTTATCCCCCTTACTCTTCTTGCGTTGTTTATTCTTTCCCTCGGGCTGCTGGTTGGCCTTTGGGTTAGTCATCTGTACGGAGTGTACTTCCGACGTTTGAGTAGGAGGAGCAGCCAAAGCAGTAGTATGGCTGGACGCTGAGTGTTGTATAGATAACTGCTGCAATTGTTTTGTCAATTGCTCAACGGGCTTGGTTTGTGCCGAACCAACTATACCATCGGCATGTGGTCCGGCTCTCTGTCTAGTTTTGTCCGGAATTGATCGTGGTGCATCCGGCAGGATGTTGTACAATAGACCAGACTGAGAATAGATAAGCTCAAGCTGTTGAGCCCTCATGATGGAATCTTCCTCAGAGAAAACCCCTGAAGTTGCGACGTCTTTGGATAACTGCGGAACTAAAGACTTAAGGAACCACTCAAGCAGGAATGCTGGTGGGATGGGTACCTTGATAAGACTCTTTCGACGTCGCCACTCTCGAATATGATCCGAGATATGGTCCGCTGACGTCTGTTCAAAATTGGCTAGCAACTCTGTGCCGGCGTCGTATCTCACAGGTAACTGGAAATGGTTGAGGAAGGCCATCGCCAGTTCGCCAAAAGAATAATATCGTGAACGATCAAGCTCTATGTACCATTTCGCGGCACTCCCAATAAGAGTGCATTGAAACAATCGCAACTGGACGGAGTCATCTTTCAGTGAGTTAGATGAGCACCACAAGTGGAAAGTGGTCATGTGATCACCTGGATCTTCATTAGGCTTGGCCTCGAACTTTGGGATGTCCGAAGGCAACTTCGTTGGCATAGGAGGCCAACGTGGATTGTGACAGATAGGATCATTCAACAACCGTGTCAAATCTGGCAAGTGTAATGTTGCCAAGAATGGTAGTTTAGGTTGCTGTTGATAGCTGGGATAAAAGGGTCCTGGAGTTTGACTGGCACCAGGTTGCCAGGAAAAGTTTGGTTGCTGGCCCGGGTTCTAGTAGAAACCATGGCCCGGACCAGCGTAAGGGTTTTGCATCTGAGGAGACATCATTGGTTGATTCCCGATGAAGGACATAAGATGTTGGGCATTCATCGTGTTTGATGGACTTTGGGACGGATTACCCCATGCCGGTCCTGATGGAAGAGGCATAGAAGTCTATCTGGGGTTCCAATGGTTGTGGAAAGAATTACCCCAGAACGACATTCTAGAGGATGGAATGGATCCTTGTGCTGAATTCCAAGGTCCTGGTATATGTGCCCCCAGCGCAGGAATAGTACCCTGTGCCGGTGTAAACTGTCCAAAAACAGGCGTGCCCCCAGATGGGAAAGCAGCGGATGCGAAAGTGTTATTACCAAACATCTCGTTCCAAACAAATGGTGACGAACCTACCGGTTGAGTTTGCGTAGGTGTTCCTTGACTCCCGGCTCCAAAAGAACTTGTGTGTGCAGGCTTCCCGACGGACTGCTGATGCGATCCACCGAGAAAAGGGGACGAAGGAGGAATATGACCTCCAGCATAAGGAAAAACATTGAAAGGGACAGGAATGCCCCCTGGTTGACCTTCCAGAGGAGCGTTCGAGCTCCCTGCCCCCAGACCCAAAGTCTGGAAAGTGGATGAAGTGAGTGTAGGACTAGTACCTGAACTAGGCATACCGTATGAAAACGGAGTGCCTGTCGCACTAGGTGTGTAAAGAGGTGTGGCCGCCGCGATAGATGGGGTCGGTCCACTATGCGACGTAGTTGCGGCCGAGACCAGGGTGGCCTGGACCGCCGACAAAGGCAAGTTAGGAGAAGCTTCTCCTGTGGTAGCAACAGTGATGGGAATGGAAGAAATCCCAGTTGAAGTAATAGAGTTTGGTTCCATCACTGGGTTAGGCACTGACAGGCGTTCGTAAAATTGAATTGGCACAATAATGTCCGGCCAAGTATCAGTGTTTGAGGTTTCAACCAATCCAAGATTGGTGGTCGATTCCTCGGGGGGTTGTTCGGGATCAAAAGCCCCGGTTGCTTCGAAAGACCCTTGATGTTCCAGTTTCCACCTCAGTGGAGGCGGGGGTGGCTCCAGTATAACCGGCGGCAAGCCCAGAAGCCTTCGTGATCGACGGAGCTCCGAATCCTCCACTGTGTGAGAATATTCACGACACGCTAAGGTATTCTACACGAACAAACATCAACACACACTAAAAGAAAGCCCCTAGAAGATGAATCAAGCAAGCACTAAACTAGTTGGAAGAACAGTTACAACAACCAACACTAGAGCAACTTACCGGTGCAAGTGCAACTTGAATACGGAAGCACCCTCCGGGTATACTCTGCAAAGCGTTGGTCCGATGTCCGTCCTAGGTACCGCGGTATACCCCCGCAGTCACCTGTGTATGTCCCTAGAAAAGATTGGCAACTAGTTTTCCAGCACGTGAACAGTCACCAGGAGGGTACAGTCGACAGTCGGGTAGACCACAATGAGAAGGGTATCAAGCCCGAAACCTGTCAAGGGTATCGAGAGCAAATGGTTCGGAAGATGACTGAGGACCTCGAACGGATTCGAGACCCACGAAGCCCCGTGGCAAATGAAAACGACAGAATCCCTTAACAAATCCTCTATATGTGTTCTCCACAACGCTCGGTCCAGCTTTGGAGGGGTTATCTCCGCTACCTTTCCTTACGCGACCTCGTGTTTAGCCCCTGTGTTAGAGGGGGGTCCCGGATAACTTTCTGTAACTGGACTTCTACACTCCCTATTGAAAGACTCCAATGTTTAGTTTGGGTGGCCTTGGAGAATTTACTCTCCAACCTATTCCAAGGCCCTAGTCCTGAGCTAGTGGATGCACCCTATAAACAGAAAAGTCTACTTTGTTTTAATTAGCGTTGCTTTTAATGGGCTTTTTTAAGTCACAAGGTGCGAAAGTGAAACTGATGGTGTGTAAAAAGACTCAAAGAAAAATGAACAAAATGCGTGGAAACAAAAACTTTTACTAAAATGCAAAACCAACAACTTTTCAATGGAAGACTTCTTTTCTTTTTCAAATTTACTAAGATTGCATGCAGTAAATAAGGAGAACTTTCGCTCAGATTTGCGAGCTACTTATACCCGAAATGCACTACAAGAAATTATGCAAAAAGACTTCTTTCCTAGCTACTGATGCAACAACACAATCTTCAAACCAAGAAGAAAAT
>ML794213.1:451210-467315 GCA_009831015.1 Picea engelmannii | reverse complement strand
AATAAATTGTTTTTTTTTTTTTTTTTTTCGTTGTAAAATAACACAACAAGGAAAAATGATGACAAGAACAAAACCAAGAGAATAAAAAGAAAACTCTAGCTTAAAGTGCAGATTGCAAACAGAATCAGAGCACAAAAATGCAACAAAGCAATCACAACAGCACCAATTCTAACACTTGCCTAAAAACCATAAAACAGATATTTTTTCTCTTTTGTCTTTTCTATCGAAACATCAACTAACAAACACAAGCTAAGGATAAGATACCCTAACCTGCTAACTGTGTCCCCCCAGACCCCAAACCCTGAAAGGATCACTTCTCACCACAGGAGGGGATGACTGCCCCACCCAGGCTGAAAGGCCACCAGACAGAGCCGCGACTGTCACCGAGATAGCACGCGGTCAACCGCGTGCTAAGCTATAACAGCACGCGGGTACCCGTGCTCAGGACTTAAGCAGCCCGCGGGTATGTATAAAATCTGAGAAAAAATCAAACACAGGCAGCCCAGACCTAAAAGAGGCCTCTGGTATTGACAACCAGGGTCTCCTAAAGGCTTGGATGTTTCTACTTCGACAGAAAAGGAAAATTTACAAAAAAGAAAACAAATGCAAAGAACAATCAAAACAATAAGGCAGACTGAAAGCAAGACAGTAAATTAATCAAGACCCAGACAGAATCCAGAAGGCCCCCTGAGAAGGTAAACTTCTGACAGGGAAGAGGAGACTTCCTCCTAAGCTTCCTGGGCTCTACATGCTACTGAAACCACTACAGCAAGCGGTCAACCGCGGGCTGTAGAAGGTTAGGGCATGGGCTACCCGCGGGCAGGGCTTCTGCAGGCCACGGGTACCTCTGTGTGTCATGAGAATAAATGTCAAGCATCAGTCAAGGAAAACTGGTATTGATAACCAGGTTCCCTGCTAGCATTGACCTAACAGACAACAAAATAAACAAAGAAACAGAGAAAAAACTTCTCTGAACTACCCAAAAACCTTTAATGACATCCGGAAACCCTAAGAGTAAAATATCCCCAGTGGAGTCGCCAATTCTGTTGTGGGGTATTCTACCCTACAGACTAACAAGCTAGGGCTTTAAACTTGTACGCAGATCATGACCCTTCATAAGCTACCTTTAACCTTCTACCCTGAATCTAAAACCCTTTTCCTTAAGAAAACAAGGGAAGAACTAACTAACCTTTTTATCGACGGTTGGTGTGGCTCCTCCATTGAGCTTTATCTCCTTGCTGCTGCTCCTCCTTTCACAAAGAGATCCTGCAATCAAGACAAAACTATGCATGCATGCTATTGTTCTACTAGGGGGTTAGAGATTTAAACACAAATCACATAAAACATATAAGACTCATGTATTTGGGATGGGAAAAAGTATCTTTTTATTGATCTCAATATGAACCAACTTACAATGATTTTTGAGACCGGCCACCATTCCTCGATCCTGATCCTGGGCTCCTCCTCTTCTTTGTCCTCCAACTGCTTTGCTTGAATTCTCCTAAAGCTTGAGGAAAGGCTAAAGGGTTGGGACAAAATGGACGACAATTGGGCAGAGTTTCTTTGCTATGATTTTTCCTCCTTCTAATAGTACCCCTACACCTTATTTTATAGGCTAGAAGGAGCTAGGGTTTTAGACGAACTCTTGGCCATGCATGGCTGGGAGCTCCAGTTAACTGACCCAAAGCTTTTCGTCCCGGCGGAAACTTTCCTGATTTTTTTCTTTGTTAGGTAAACGCGGGCTGTAGTGGGCTAGCCCGCGATCGACCGCGTGCAGTAGAAGGCCAGCAAGCGGTCCACCGCGCCCAGTGCTAGGTTAGGGCACGGGTTGCTTGTTTTAAGTGGTTTTGCAAGGTTTTATTCAGCATGGCTTTGGCAAGGAAGAGACATGAGTTGGCATGATGCCAGGTAAGCCTGTGTGGTGCATTTTAGGGTTATAACAGAAGTAGAGGCCTGGCTTCTTGGGCTAAAGAAGTATTTCAGAGTCCATGACTTTTCAAAAAATATGAAGGCCCGAGTGGCCACCTTCAACTTGAAAAAAAAGGCTTCCATTTGGTGGGAAGACCTTAATAATGTGAAAGGGGTTCGCGAAGATGACCTGTCTTGGGAACGGTTTGAAAAATACTTCCGGAAGAACTATCTATCAGAAAAATATTTCGACGAAAAGACTAAAGATTTTTATGAACTCAAACTGGGACAACTCACTATAGAAGAGTATGTCAACAAATTCCTCGATCTGTTGAGGTATGCACCCTATATCATGGTGGAAAAGGCAAAGGTGCAACGCTTCATCAGTGGACTACCTAAGGACTATCGGAATAGAATTGAATTTGATGAGCCAAAGACTCTAGAAGGCACTATTCAAAAAGCAGCCTATTGTCATGAACAGTTTGGGCATCGAGCAGAACCTCGTAAAGGATGGAAACAGAAGAATAGTTCAAGATTTCAGAAAAAGGGGATTAAATCCCCAGGATTTAAGAACTATAAGAAGAACCCAAGAATGAGATTCCCAGCCCAGAGTATGCACCAGCAAAATTTTCCCTCTTTGAATGGAAATAAAACATCTGGACCCATATCAGTGAATATTGATAACCCAAAGAGAGAACCTTTGAAATGTTGGGGTTGTGGGGAAGAACATCTATTGAGAGACAGTCCACATCGACAACATAATAGTCAGAGGATTTATAACATCTAGGAAACTACTACCGTCAATGATGTGGCCAAGAGTGTGCCGCAAATTTATGTATCCTTGGATAATAATCAAGTTGACAACCAAGCTTCAGTGGTGGAAATAGAAGGTATGATTTCCAACCATCTAGTGTCTGTTTTGATTGACCCCAGTTCAAATTTGAGTTATATAGCCCCTAAAGCTGTTGATAAGTGTAAACTACAGCCACAAAAACATACCAAGCCATGGTTGGTACAGTTAACCCCTGGCACCAAAAGAAGGGTAGCTGAGGTTATACCATCCTGCCAATTGATGTTGGGTAGATTCCCCAACCAAGAAACCCTTAACTTATTACCCATGGGATCATATGATCTGTTAATTGGTATGGACTGGCTAGCCACCCATAAATCTAGATTGGATTGTTACCATAAAACCTTAGAATGTGTAAGTAAAGAAGGGAAAAATATAACCCTTCAAGGGATCCGAAAACTTGTCTCAGTAAGACAAATATCAACTTTGCAAATTAGAAAGTATTGTCGAAAGGGATGTTCCCTATATGAAATACAGGTGTTGAAAACAATTGAAGGTGACAAACCAAGCCCTGATGATCACCCTATCCTGAGAGAATACAGAGATGTATTTCCAGAAGAGGTACCGGGTCTACCTCCGAGAACGGACATAGACTTCTTGATAGAACTTGCACCAGGAACGGTGCTGGTGTCTAGTACACCCTACCAGATGAGCACACCCGAGTTAGTTGAACTCAAATTGCAATTAAAAGAAATGATGGATAAAGGTTATATTCGACCCAGTGTGTCTCCATGGGGAGCACTAGTCCTATTTGTGAAAAAGAAGGATGGTACCCTTAGACTGTGTATAGATTATAGAAAACTCAATAAGGTAACCATAAATAAAAAGTACCCCTTGCCCAAGATCGATGACCTGTTCGACCAATTGGGGGGTGCGTCTATTTTCTCAAAGATTGACTTGAGGTCGGGATACCATCAAGTCCAAATCAAGGGTGAAGACATCCATAAAACTACCTTCCGTACGAGGTATGGTCACTATGAGTTTGTGGTAGTGCCATTTGGGTTGACCAATTCCCCTGCCACTTTTATGTGCTTGATGAACAATGTACTCAACAAATTCATAGACAAATTTGTGCTTGTTTTTATTGACAATATATTAATTTACTCCAAGAACAGAAAAGAGCATGAAGAGCATCTTGGACTTGTGCTACAAGTGCTAAGAGAACATCATCTCTATGCCAAATTAAGAAAATGTGACTTCTTCCAGAAGAAAATACATTACTTAAGCCATGTTCTATCTGAAGAAGGAGTCGTAGTAGACCTTGACAAGATCATGTCTATCATGGAATTGCCTACCCCAAAGGATGTTTCGGATATCAGATCCTTTATGGGATTAGCGGGATACTATAGGAGATTTATAAAAGGATTCTCTAAGATTGGTTGTCCAATCAATGCCCTCCAAAAGAAGGGGACAAAATTCCCATGGACACAGAAATGCGAAGAAATATTTCAAACCCTGAAACATCTATTGACCCATGCACCCATGTTGAAGATCGCCAATCCCGAAGTTGACTTCCTCATGTGCACAAATGCCTATAAGGAAGGGCTTGGAGGAGTCCTTATGTAGGGAGGAAGTGTGGTTTGCTATGAATCCCAAAAATTGAATGAGAAAAAAGTCAACTATGTGATCCATGATCTAGAGCTGGCTGCCATAGTGCATGCCTTGAAAATGTGGAGGCATTATCTCCTAGGGAAAAAAATTGTACTTATGACAGATCATTGTGGATTGTGATATCTGTTTGATCAACCAAAGCTCAATGCTAGACAATCTAGGTGGATGGCCCTCCTTAGCGAGTTTGATTTTGGAATTAAACATATTAAAGGAAAAGAAAATAGGGTGGCGGATGCCCTTAGCAGAAGTATGAAAACAATTCACCTGGCAGCAGTGAGCAACTGCGAGACGAATGTCAAAGAAAGAGTTAGAAATGCACAAGAAATAGATCCCTTTGTCCAGACCGTGACCATGTGCTGACAACAAGAACCCACTGGAGTAAAATATGAAGGCTACCAGATGTCTGAAGGAGGTCTGCTCACTTATAGAAGCAGATTTTATATTCCAGATTGTGATGACTTGAAGAGGTTCATACTGGATGAACTACATAAAAGACCCTATTCTGGTCATCCAGGATACCAGAAAGTGATCACGGCCACCAGGAAACAATTCTATTGGCCTGGAATGAAGAAATACATAGCCGAGTATTTGGCCAAATGCATAGAGTGCCAACAGGTTAAAGAAGAACACCGACACCCAGGAGGGTTATTGCAACCTCTACTAATCCCAAAATGGAAATTGGAAACCATCTCCACGGATTTCATCACTGGATTACCGACCTCGACCAAACAGAATGATTCCATCATGGTAGTGGTGGATAAATTGAGCAATTCTGCTCATTTCATCCCCATCAAATCGACTTGCAAGGCATTAGATATCGCCCAGGTATTCATGAAGGAGATATTCAAACTACATGGCATGCCAAAGGAGATCGTGTCTGATAGAGACACGAAGTTCACTTCCAACTTTTGGAAATCACTGATGGCAGGTTTAGAGACCAAGTTTCTATTTAGCACCACCTATCACCCTCAAACTAACGGACAGACAGAAAGAGTGAACCAAATACTTGAAGACATGCTAAGAATGCATGTAATGCATCAACTAGGAAGTGGGAAGACTACCTGCCACTAGTAGAATTTTCCTACAACAACGGCTACCAAACATTCTTAAAGATGAGTCCCTTTTAAGTCCTCTATGGTAGATTGTGAAACACTCTTGTTAGTTGGAGTAATCCCATAAACAGGATCTCTTTTGGACCCGACATGTTGAAAGAAATGGAACAACAAGTGACTCAGATAAAACAAAACCGAAGGTCGCTCAGAACCGACAGAAAAGTTATGCCGACCAAAAGAGAACTCCGAGAGAGTTCAAAGTGGGACATCATGTATATCTCAGAGTTAGGCCCAGGAAAAGTTCCCTAGAAATGGGAGCTTGTGCCAAGTTGGCACCTTGGTATTGTGGACCCTTTGAGGTTCTAGACAGAGTGGGACCTGTAGCCTATAGGCTAGCACTTCCTCCCACAGTAAAAGCACATAATGTTTTCCATGTTTCATTATTGAAGAGATATGTACATGATGATAACCATACAATTGACTGGTCTGTGATCTAGGTTGAATCAGAGGGAGAATTTCTACCAGAACCTCAATGCATACTGGACAGAAAGGAAACCACACTCTAGAGCTCAACCATTGCACAAGACAAGGTGTAGTGGAAGCATTTTGGCCCAGATGAGGCTACATGGGAAATAGAGGATGCCATGAAATAGGCATATCCGATTTTGTTTACATCTTTACATGCATGTCAAGTTGATAGATAGAACATTGAGGATGATGTTCCTTTATGGGGGAGGGAATTGTAACACTCCTATTTCCCCCAGTCTGTAAAAATAACTATACTGGCCAAGTATTGTGGCAAACTCAGAAATGTGAATGTATGTTGTGAATGGACCTTGTGAAAAAGGTTGATGAATGTGAATAATATTATGAATATATATATTACAGGACTGTTGAGAGGGGATATGCTGAAAAAGATACCACGATGGCTGAATAAAGGTGGTGGAAGGCACCTGGAAAGGTGGCATTAACTTCCACCAAGACCAATACTGTATTTGGACTTCACTAGCCCGGAGAACCAAGAGAGGCTCGTTGGCCCTGAATTAAATGACTCGCCAGGATTGGTAGGTAAATGGCTCATCACGAGTAATGAGGGATGGGGGTGAACCGCCCATCCATAGATCCCTCAGACCTGACCACCACGAGGAAAATCATGCCACATGCAACCTTGTCGAAAGGAGAAAGAGGCAGGAGGAGTGTGCAATCGAGGGCAGATGCGAGGGAAGAGGAAGAGGAGAACTCTAGAAAAATATCGAATGAGTGATAGTAGAGAAGAAGGAGAGTAACCTTCATTCTCGGTCACTGGAAAACAAAGACGCGGTCTCGCAGCATCGTGGTCTCAGCTTGGGGGTGGATAATGGTAAATCCGCTGGGAGTTGTTGAGCCTACGGTTGGGTGGAAATGAGCACCCCTCTCAACAGTTGCATCATCTGGTGTTTTTCTGATAAGTGTTATACCTTGTATCTTGAAATTTATATGCTAACCTGTATGTTCATAGTTTGTGAAATTATGAATGGTTTCAGTGTAAGACTGTCTGCAGGTTGTTTTGATTGGAAATGATGGCTGCATGTTTTATTGGAAGGACCACGTATGGATTATGTTTATATTTATATATATATGTATGATGAACTAATACAAACTTTCTGGTCTACTCTCGGGAGATTTGTTCCGGTGTTTGTCCTACCTGATGCCTTGGATAGATTTTCTCATGAAGGCACCCTTTTGAGACCACTTCCTTAACTGTCGGGAAGCTCCCCGGTGTGAACAGCACTAGGCGCAAGTTCCACCTCCTCCGAGCGACCACAGTGCTATCACCAAGGCCCAATTCCAGAGGTGCTTGTCGCAACTCGGAATCTCGTGAGTTCACGAGTCAAAACTCTTGACTCCTCCTTTCCAATTCCATGATACCCGAGATCACAAAATGGGTATAGCTCCCTCTCTGTCAGCACCTTCCTTTTGTGACCACCGACTAGGCTTAACACTAGCACCTCTCGCTAATCGCACTCTCGTGAGTTTCAACGTCCAACCTTGTCACCTTCCCTTCACGAAACCTCGAGAAGCGACATTAACTTTCATTCTTGCAAGATCGCTACTCGTGACTTCATAAGTTGAAGGGTTGAGTTCTCATGCCCTTACTCCGTGAATCCCTGAGATGCGAGAAGTCAACAGAGTGATGGCTCCTTTCTCCAGGCGACGTGTATCCACCTGTCGACCACGCGGGCCCCACCTTGTGGTTCTGCCATGTGTCCACACTTGTGCCTCGGCTCTCGGCACTTCGCGACTTCTGCAGTAAAGAAGAGGTTCTCTCAACCCATGAACCTCTGAATGCATGATACGCGCGATGAGGCTCTGATCCAACGGTCCTCCGCGACCTGGATCCTACGGTTGTCTCTGCTCCTCGCGACTTCGCCACTTGTGACTTGGTGTATCCAATCCTTGGGCTCTCACCTTGCTAAACTCTGAGTTCATGAAGCCTGCACTCAGACTTATTCTACACTTAGCCGACCCCGCGATTGCTACCACCTGTCCTCCTCAGAGGGAAGGTCCTGATCTCTTCGCAACTTCGCCACTAGAGAAGTTGAAGGACTTCCTTCTCTGACCTCCAATGTCTGAATCCCCTATATGGGTGATCTCATGACATGTGTCCTCTTTTCAATGGACGACTCAGATTTCTTCGGGACTTCGCTACTCGCGAAGTCAAGGTGTTCACCTCTGTGAGTCTCGGTGCCTGAATCTCTGAAACAGACGATTGCACGACACGCGCCCTCCCGCAGATGGATGGCTCAGATCTAATTCACCCTTTCGTGATTTTTGATGTTGAGGGCCTGAACTCTCATCCTTCGGACTCTAAACTCCTGAATGTCAAATTCCCGATACGATTCTCCTTCGGGACTTTCACTCTGCTTATGAGGGTTTAAACCTCGAGCTCCTAGACACGAATCCACAATCCAGATCTTCTCGACTGATCCGACGACAATTGTTGCTTCTTTTGAGCTTTGGTGCTTTTCTCCCAACACTTGGAAGAATTCCAAATGTTCAAAGGCTCCGACCTTTGCCTTCTTTCCTCTGTGAATTCTATAACATAGAATCTCGTCTACGCATATAAGAACGTTCCTCCTCCCGAGCTTCAGGGAACCTCGAACCCTTCAAAGAGTTCCATGACCTTTGCACTCCTTGCAGAGTCTTCGCATACGCACATACATTCATTCAACATAGAAAATATGCAGGAAAAACTATTGTCCTTGTATTAAATGGAAAATGCCTGTTTTGCAAGGTTTTCATGAGCACAGCCTGCAACAAGGTCTCGGCTCCTTCTCTTTCATACTCTCTCTTGTGAAAATTTTGAATTTTTCGTAGTGGATGTGTTACACACTAGTACAATCCAATGAATGTGAATAAATGAGCTGAAGTCGAACACTCGGCGGAATATTCCGATCAGGGGTCAGTAATGAAAACCCACTGTAGAAAGCAAGGAAACTTGTCGTTGAGGCATGCAAGTTCCAAGGTACCAATTGCTTTCTAAGTCTAATTCTTAGATAATGAGTTGAAGTCAACAGGGAAAGACTCATCACACGAGGGCCTTAATGTATCCCACATCAATGACATGAAACAGGTAAGAAGATTTGATGTAGATCAGAGTAACAAGTGATTCAAGACTGACTCAGGGATAGATGACACAATAGAAGGATTAAGGACTGCATAAATCGCCGATGCAATAGAAGGCTTTCTGGGTTGAACATCTCTTTGAACATATTGACGACAGGACAACTGTCTTGAAAACACTGACTCAACAACAAGGATCATAGACCAATTTGTAATCTTATAAAGAAGTATGATCAACAGACAAGTGGATTTTCCAACCTAGACACAAGGTGAGTGAAAGGGTGTCATGTTCAAAAGTGACTCTTCCACATAATACAAGTTTAGATACATTTCTTTCCAAATTCCCCCCCCACCATTTCTGGTGAGTACCTCTTTATTTTTACACAAGCTTGAGGAGGATAACATATGCTTGTAATGTAAGCTCATCCTTCGGATGAGTCCCTCGGAGTATGTTTAACGAACCCTAGGAAGGAGTGGTTCAGTCCCATATGGGCCTTTCGATGTTTGTTTAATGAGTCCAAAGAAAGAAAACTCAGGGGTTTTTCATGTTTAGAGAGTCTGAAAAACACTTAAAGAGAACTCTCTAAGTTCCTTTTTCGTAAACTAGTCCGATGAGACTGAAAAAGAGATAAACTATCGCTCAACAGACGTTTTCTTCAAATACTTTAACGAGAGTGAAATGAACAAGGTCACTCAACAATCTTTTCATGTTTAGAGAGTCTGAAAAGATTTTAAAGGGAACTCTAGGGGTTTCCATTTTTGTATAACCTTTACGAGTCCAAAAAAGTGATAAAAGTTTACTCAGTTACATTCTCATTGATTTACGAGTATGAGAAAGAACAAAGACTAAGCTAGGTAACTTATTCTCACATATTTACAAGCATGAGAAAGAACAAAGACTAAGCTCGGGATTGTTTTGATTTTTATCCAAGCTTTAAAATAAAACAAAACTATGCTTGGGATAGATTTTATTTTCACACAAGCTTAAAAACTAAACAAAACTATGCTTGAACCTGGTTTCATTTTTACACAAGCTTAAAACAAAGTAAAAACTATGCTTGAACTTCCCAACGCATAACACAGGGATGGTTGGTACTTAGCCCCCAACTTAAGAAGCTAGCAGTTTAACTTCAGCATGAAGTCTAGAGGCCGACGCCAAATGCCCCCCAAGATTCGTTTCATCCAACTACAAAGGAGAATGAAATGAAGCTTCAAAAACTAGACGAAGGACTTGACTCAAATAGAGAGGGGGAAAACTATTTCATTTTTTAACGAGCTTGACATAGAAACAAGAACTATGCTCGTAACCTCTGTTTCATTTTTTAATGAGCTTGAAATCAGAAAACTATGCTCAAAGACCTCTGTTTCATTTTTTAATGAGGTTGCTTTAGAGACGCAAAAACTATCCTTGGAAGTCTCTCTTCTTGATCATAGATTCCAATAGGTCAATGCTCTGGAATGACACCATTTCAAGTGACAAAACTCAGTCATGGCCTCCAAGAGGTCTTCACTGGAAGGAAGAAACACACTCTGGAAGGACACCATGTCAAGGGTCGCTATAGAAGCAAAGAGATCAGACTCTAACAACCCTATCTAAGCGATCACCATGTCAACTGCTGGATCTAATTCATTAGAAGTTGAAGCCATGGGCGACAACACCACATAATTTACCTGTGGCGGGGGTGATACCAGCTGCATATATGAACCGTTTAGGGAGGCAATCCAGTCAGGTCTGATGAATGAAAGTTGATCAGCAGTCACAACTCGTTCATCATGAGGGAAAGATATCACAGGAAAAAGAGTAGACAAAATAGATTTCATTGCATAAACATAATCTCGCTCGAGTAAAGAAAAATCCAAGGGGTCTTGGACGAACATGACATCAATGAAGACAGTTTTCCCTCCCAAAGTTATAGGAAACTAAGGAAGGTTCCCTAAAGGTTGACTAGTTCTTCTATTAAAAGATAACAGATTTTGTGTAATCGATGCAAGCAGAGGATAACCCAAAGCTTACCAAGCAATAGAGGACAAAATACTAACAGATGAACCTTCATGTATCAATGTCTGAGGAGCATCTCGGCCACAAGCCTGTACTGTAATCTAGAAAGGAATGTGATAGGGAAGACGAGGTCCAGTTAGCACACCCCAATCAAAATGGATGGCCTCATTACTTGGAGAGGTTTTCATGGGAGGAGGAGGAATACCCCCTGACACGACAGAGTCTGTATCAAAAAGAAAAATGTGGGCAGTATCGGGTTTACTTTCTAACGGGAGATAAGATCGACCGATGACGAGATCGAATCGACCACTTGGGTTCCATTATCCAAGGGGAGAATGGGGTCGATAGGTGGAAATGGATCGACCACTTGGGTGACACTCTCTAACTACATGTCTGGAAATAATCCCTACAGTACTTCTCATCATGCCCCACATATTTAGAGAATTTGTAGTAAATATTAGTAGGTGTATGGAAATACTTTTGCATGTAATAGCATTCATTGGGACGATGAATATTTCTACATACCTCACACCAGGGTAGAGTAACCTTCTTCAAAGGGCTCGAAGCTCCAGAGGCCAAGTATTCATTAAATAGGGGACAATGCTCCTTGTCATGGCCCTCCAATTTACATCTGATACACCAGATGTATTCTCTTTTATCTTTTCGCTTTTCTTGCTTCATATCTTCGACCTGCAGAGATAAGCTAGTTAGTTGACTCAAAATTTGACTCATACCTGAGATGGATTCTCCAATAGGGGTTGATTCTATTTTCATGGTGATCTTCAGTGCCTCAACCTGCGAAGAGACCTTTTGTTGCACCAGAGGAACTCTGATGTGTGGTAAGAGGTAAGTAATGAACCATTCCTTATTATTCTCATATGGAATATGAAAACTCAATCATCATGTCAAGGTCTTAAACCTCTGATCAAACTCCCAAACAGGTTCAACTACTCTCTGCTTGATTTCTTTCAGTTTTGTAATGAGCTGTGACTCCGACTTGGGTTTCTTGAATTCTTCACTCAACACAGTCTATATATTGTTCAACGGTTTAGGTTGTACAATTACTTTAACAAACTTCATATACCATCTCAGTGCGTGGTCTCTCAAGGTAGTACTAAACTGATATCTCTTAACAGCTTCATCGTTGACTTGGTTAATACTCCATATAACTTCACATAAGAACCAGTGTTGTTCAGGATATTCAAATCCATCTCCTCTAAAGATAGGTAATCTCATTTCATCTACCATAGATATTCCTAGGTTTCTTGACTGAGTATGTATTGAACTGTTGGTAATAGTTCTCTGAGTGCTCTGGTAAATCTGCCTACTTTGGTTACTTAATGCTGCTAAAACAATAGGATGAGAAGTAGTACTTACTTCGACGGTAGGTAAAGTCCCCGAAGTTCTTGATTCTTCTCGAAGAGGTTCTTCAGTCTCCCCTTCCTTTGTCCTGGAAGATTCTAAATATTCCTCATTCAATAGATCTTCTTATTCCCCACTATAGAACCCTTCATCCTGTGCCAGTGGCTCGTGACTCTACTCAAACAGGTTCACCAGAGGAACCTCTTTGAATGATCTCCCACTGCATGTATGTCCAACCTCTGTGTCGCTTCCAGAGTACTTGAACATTAGCTTTTCAATATGACTGATTACTGTATCTTCAAGATGTTCTTCTCATGCAATAGCGTCTTGATCTTCAACTTCAAAAAGTGTAAAAAAATTCCTCTAGGTCCCTTAAAGAAATATCTCTCCTCTTGACTATATGACTCTACTCTATCAATAGAAAAATTAGTAATGTACCCTCCAATAGTGCTATCAAACCAGTGATGTACTTCTCTTGAAATGACGTTATCAAATCTCTTGACCTTATTGATTAGTGTCGACGTCCAAACCACAGGTGGTCTAGATCTAATCTCAAACTGGGTATCTGCTAATCTAGCTAACCATTCTTATAGCTCCTTATGAACTCCTCCAAAGAAAATCTCATGTATATCGGTGAAGATATGCCTTCCCAACCAATCCTCTATACTAATTCTAGGGTTCTTGTTCTGAGCTTCGGTGAAGTCCTTTTCTTTTTCTTCTATCCACTTCTGAATTTTTGTCTTTTATGGAAGCCACCTTGACATTCCCTCAAGAAGATCCTAGTCCCGACAACGGAACCATTTGTTCGTACAGGGGCAGAACCAGAGTTCAACTCTTATGGAGCACCAACAAGACCTAAATACTGGCCCTCTCGGAAACACCTATGAAGTAGATGCAGTCTCACCCAAAGTAGCAATAGGGGGGTTGTAGGACACAGGTGTCTACAACCAAAGGAAATGCAAATTGAATCCAAAACACAAAACCGATCAATCTAGATATTATTTAACATGATTAATCCTACTTTGCAAGTTATATCTCTAAGCTAACACAACAATGCAATAAAAATATATCAAATGTCAACTCACACAACATCAATCACATAGAACAACAAGATATACATGGTTCATCCTCTCCCTAGGGATATATCCACATAACTATGTTTCTTGATATATTAAATGGAAACATACATTTCTATATGCGCACTTAGCTATAGATCTCTCTCTCTCTCTCCTTATGTTTCTCTCCCCTCCCTGTGCACCCAGCTGCAGGGTTGATCTTCACACCCAGTTGAATATCCACAATACAAGAATGCTCTCATAATACCATGCTTCTCTTATGCAACAACAATAATCAATTAACATCAAAAACCCTTACTCACTCCTCTAGATATTTATTTATACATTATACTGACTCGCGAACAACCTTAGACTGAGGCCAAAGTTTCAAAACCCTAAATACCAAAACCCTAGGTGTAAAAACCCTAGGTCCCACGCAACCTGTATCTTAAGGGATTCGCTAGCCTATTCTTCCTTCTTTTACACAAGGTTCTCCAAAGCATTCGTTGGTGGCTTTTTCCTCTTGCTGAGTTGTCCACAATCCGTATTCTTTGTTGATATGTCTTCCTTGATCTTCTCTTTAAACATATAGCTTTCCCTTACTTCTCTCCTTCTTTTCTGCTTCCTTGACCACTTCGACCCATTCTTGGTTAATGTGCCTTCTACGCAGTTCATGTTTTGCTCCTCTTCCTTCCATAACCAAGGGCCAATACTCCCCTAGTTTATTTTCCTTGATTGGACCCATGTCTTGTTGCTCTTCTTCCACTAAAATTCGGTTGTCTAAACATTGGTGTTCTTTCGAGTGTATTAGTTGCACATGGGGTTGTAGGTTCCACACTGATAGTCCTTTTTTTTCTTCATGCTTATTTTATTCCTCCTAATAAACACGCTCCAAAAATAGATCTTTTCCTCAAAATTAGGCTTGCGCCAACACTTTCCACTCGATTGTAGTGGACTTCCCAAATAAGCTTTGCTCGATTTCTTGATGGAACAAAAAGATGGCATAGATCGCAAAATATCCCATCCTGAAGATGGAAATTAGTGACATTTGTGTTTGTGCCCAACATATAGTAGGTGGAAGCGAAGTTAGGATCTTTCTCATAGAGTTGGGGCCATCTAGAGGTCTCATGGCCACAGGAGTTTAGCACCATGGTGAGTGTTGCAACAGGCAAGAGGTTGAGGAAATCAGGGACGTGGTTGGTATTTCTTGTCTTATACTTGATGTTGATATGGAACTGCTAAAAGTATGTGGACTATTATAGGATAAATCGGTAGGTGCGGACACTAACTGATCTCCCTAGATCCACCTAGATCTAGAACAAAACACACCAGAACATGACGCTTTCCTTAAGTTTTAAATATTGAATTTACTAACTAAAGAGGGATAGGTGACATACCATTTAAATGCCGCTTCCTCTTGCTATCGCCGTCCTAGATTTGTTCCAACTCTCATACAATGATGAACCTACAAAAGAACGCAACCAACCAAAGTGACACTAATAGCATAAACTCAATATAAACCTATGTATGTGATCAAGGAATCATACAATAAAACACAACAAGATTTATAGGAAAGAATCGTATTACTGTATCATATTAAATGTGAAATAGAGATTAAAACCATGGCCTTGATTTTGTAAGGTCCCTTCCAAATTTCCTTTGTTCCCCACACACTTCCATTACAAGAATTTTGAGAGCACAGATCTGATAATATTCACAATCTATCTTGACAAAGGCAAAACTCAAAGACACTCCAACCAAGCAAACAATTCCAAGCCAAATCCAACTTAGCCCTTCTCCATGAGAGCTCCTCTCCTTTTACAAGCTGAAGAGGATAAGGTGAGGAGGTTAGGATGATCCCACTAAATCATGAAAGTGAGTAAGATCCAAACCATTCAGATGCCACCTCACCATGGAAGTTTCTCCTTCTATAAGATTCGAGAAAACACGCATTTTTCCCACGTGTAAGCATTCTCGCACCCTGCCTATAGAGTAGAATGTGAACTATGTGTGACCTAGCTATGATACAGCCTGCAAGAATCAGGCATTGTCACACCCTGCCTATATAGAAACCTACGAACATCCTCTTTAATAGGGTTTTTACAAAGGAGAATGCAACTTCTTTTCTCAGGAAAATTTCTTCTCTCTTCTTTCTTTAGGAACTCAGGCCATTGACCCCTCTGAAGAAAACAGATAGGTTTACAACATTAACGGTCATAGGGATGACAAAAATAATGTGTAACAGAGAGCCCCCCAAAGTCTGAAATTAGAACACAGTGATAGCTAAAATACTTTTTTGAGTGTGTGTAGGGAACAAGGAACAGTCGGTCGGAAACCTGCCAACAAACAAGGAAATATAGTACAATAATATATCATCACTGACGTAGGATTTCCCATACTCTTAATACAAATGAATCAAAGCATAAATATCATGTAATGTCCCCCACCTCTTAGAGAGGTGAGGAGGAGACTCAGTGGCTTGGGCACCCCCACTAGGTCATAGTCTCACACTGAAGGGGGGGAAGTCAAGAAGTTAAAAGTTATATTTTTAAGTTGACTTAAGAAAGGGAAAGGATAAAGGAGTAATATATAACTCAACAGAAGAATAGAATATTAACCCTGGGAGTTAACCTAACTCAACAGAGAATTAGAAGGAAAAGTATAA
>ML794213.1:435349-451110 GCA_009831015.1 Picea engelmannii | reverse complement strand
AAGGACAGTTGGAAGGGACCTTACGACATCAAGGCCATGGTTGTAATCTCTCTTTCACATTTAATATGATACAGTAATATGATTCTTTCCTATAAAGCTTGTTGTGTTTTATTCTATGATTCCTTGATCACATACATAGGTTTTTATTGAGTTTATGCTATTGCTATCACTTTGGTTGGTTTGTGTTGTCTTGGTCTCGACCTCACGAGAGCACCAGAGCGAAGCAAGAGAAACAAAGACCCTAGGAAGCGATACTAAGGTATGTTACTTGTTCCTTCCTACTAGTAAATTCAATATCTAAAACTTAAGGAAAGCGTCATGTTCTGGTGTGTTTTGTTCTAGATCCAGGTGGATCTAGGGAGATCGGTTAGTGTCCGCACCTACGGATTTATCCAATAATAGAGGGAAATCACCATTAATGTCAATGACTCCCAAGGTACACTATGTAACACCCCTATTTCCCCCAATCTGTAAAAATAACTATACTGGCCAAGTATTGTGGCAAACTCAGAAATGTGAATGTGTGATGTGAATGGACCTTGTGAAAAAGGTCGATGAATGTGAATAATATTATGAATATATATATTGCAGGACTGCTGAGAGGGGATATGCTGAAAAAGATACCATGATGGCTGAAGAAAGGTGGTGGAAGGCACCTGGAAAGGTGGCGTTAAATTCCACCGAGACCAATACCGTATTTGGACTTTACTAGCCTAGAGAACCAAGAGTGGCTCGTTGGCCCCAAATTAAACGACTTGCCGAGATTGGTAGGTAAATGGCTCCTCACGAGTAATGAGGGATGGGGGTGAACCACCCATCCATAGAACCCTCAGACCTAACCACCGCAAGGAAAATCGTGCCACACACAACCTCACTGAAAGGAGAAAGAGGTAGGAGGAGTGTGTGATTGGGGGCAGATGTGAGGGAAGAGGAAGAGGAGAACTCTGGAAAAATATAGAATGAGTGATAGAAAAGAAGAAGGAGAGTAACCTTCATTCTCGGTCACTGGAAAACAGAGACACAGTCTCGTAGCATCGTGGCCTCAGCTCGGGGGTGGCTAGTGGTAAATCCATTGGGAGTTGTTGAGCCTAAGTTTGGGTGGAAACGAACACCCCTCTCAGCAGTAGCATCATCTGGTGTTTTTCTGATAAGTGTTATACCTTGTATCTTGAAATTTATATGCTAACCTGTATGTTCATAGTCTGTGAAATTATGAATGGTTTTAGTGTAAGACTGTCTGCAGGGTGTTTTGATCAGAAATGATGGATGCATGTTTTATTGGAAGGACCACGTATGGCTTATGTTTATATTTATATATATATGTATGATGAACTAATACATACTTTTTGTTCTGCTCTCAGGAGATTTGTTCCAGTGTTTGTCCTACCTAATTCCTTGGATAGATTTTCTCATGAAGGCACCCTTTTGAGACCACTTCCTTACCTTTCAGCAAGCTCCCCAGTGCAAACAACACTAGGCACGAGCTCCACCTCCTCCAAGCGACCACAGTGCTATCACTAAGGCCCAATTCCAGAGGCGCTTGTCGCAACTCGCAATCTCGCAAGTTCGCGAGTCAAAACTCTCGACTCCTCCTTTCCAATTCCGTGATACTCAAGATCACGAAATGGGTATAGCTCCCTCTCTGTCAGTGCCTTCCTTGCATGACCACCGGCTAGGCTTAACACTATCACCTCTCACTAATCACACTCTCGTGAGTTTCAGCATCCAACCTTGGCACCTTCCCTTCATGAAACCCCGAGAAGCGACATTAACTTTCCTTCTTGCGAGCTCGCTACTTGCGACTTCGTAAGTCAAAGGGTTGAGTTCTCATGCCCTTACTCTGCGAATCCCTGAGATGTGAGAAGTGAACAGAGTGATGGCTCCTTTCTCTAGGCGACGCGTATCCACCTGTCGACCACACGGGCCCCACCTTGTGTTTCTGCCATGTGTCCACACTTGTGCCTCGGCTCTCGGCACTTCACAACTTCTGCAGTTGAGAAGAGGTTATCTCAATCCCCGAACCTCTGAATGTGTGATACACACGATGAGGCTCTAATCCAATGATCCTCCATGACCTGGATCCTATGGCTGTCTCCGCTCCTCACGACTTTACCACTTGCGACTTGGTGTATCCAATCCTTGGGCTCTGACCTTGCGAACCTCTGAGTTCACGAAGCCTGCACTCAGACTTCTTTGACACTTATCCGACCCCGCGATTTCTGCCACCTATCCTCCTCAAAGGGACAATCCTGATCTCTTTACAACTTCACCACTAGCGAAGTTGAAGGACTTCCTTCTCTGACCTCCGATGTCCGAATCCCCGATATGGGTGATCTTGTGACACGTGTCCTCTTTTCAAAGGATGGCTCAGATTTCTTCTGGACTTCGCTACTCACGAATTCAAGGTGTTCACCTCTATGAGTCCCAGTGCCTGAATCTCCAAAACAAATGATTCTATGAAACGCACCCTCCCGCAGATGGGCAGCTCAGATCTAATTCGCCTTTTTGTGATTTCTGATGTCGAGGGCCTGAAATCTTGTCCTCCGGGCTCCAAACTCCCGAACGCTGAATTCCCGATACAATTCTCCTTCGGGACTTTCTCTCTTCTTACGAGGGTTTAAAGCTCGAGCTCCTGGACACAAATCCATAGTCCAGATCTTCTCGGCTGATCTGACGATAGTTGTTGCTCCTTTTGAGCTTTGGCGCTTTTCTCCCAACACTTGGAAGAATTCCAAATGTTCAAAGGCTTTGACCTTTGCCTTCTTTCCTCTGTGAGTTCTATAACATTGAATCTCATCTGTGCGTATATGAACATTGCTCCTCCCAAGATTCAGGGAACCCCGAACCCTTCAAAGAGTTCTATGACCTTTGCACTCCTTGCAGAGTCTTCACATATGCACAGACATTCATTCAACACAGAAAATATGTAGGAAAACCTACTGTCCTTGTATTAAATGGAAAATGCATGTTTTGCAAGGTGTTCCTGAGCATGACCTGCAACAAGGTCTCGTCTCCTTCTCTTGCATACTCTCTCTTATGAAAATTTAGAATTTTTTGTAGTGGATATGTTACAAATTGGTATCAGAGCATGGTTACAACACTTGAACTGCTTGGGCTCATGAAAAAAATGCACGGAAGCTCCATTCGAAACACTCCTAAAAAGAGTGACCCCCTGTCTTAACCTTCCTGATCAAAAGATGAAGTTAAGAATGAAAAACCCCTATTGTGGGTGTGTACATGTGAAAATATGAATTATGTACTGGTTATAAATAAATACAAATATTGACTAACAACCAACATTTTCCCTTTTGCACACAAGCAGAAGATCAACCGCGGGAAATTATCAATTCCTAGTATGGTGACTCGCCATGAAGTGGGAGAGGGCTCCCACAATAGAGACGAAGAGTCTGATGAAAGGAGGGAAGTAGGGACCCATCTAGATCTAGCCGAGACTGTGAGGAGTCTCATGGTCAAATTACAAAGATGCAAGGCTGACAATGAAAGGATGATGAAAGAACAAGGAAAGAAAACAAAAATTATTGTAGTTTTACTACAGAGTTTATCCGATCTACAAAGAAAAATGCAGCATGAACCTAAAAATTAGAAACATGGTCATATCAGTGGCCACACTGAGAGGAGCACCTCGAAAAAGGTCCACCCTAGAGGTAAAGGAAAAGCGTCAGATGGTTCCTCTAAGAAGGAAGCTTGAGATTCAGAGGGCTCTTCTAGCAGCAGAGCCAATTCCTATTCCTGAAAGAAACAGAAGAAGCAAAATCCTTCCAAAGGTCGTAAATTTGAAGAATTCAGAAAATCCAAACCACCCTCCTTCGACAGTGAAATAAATAAGGGAGAGGAAGTAGAGGCCTGGCTTCTTGGGCTAAAGAAGTATTTCAGAGTCCATGACTTTTCAGAAAATATGAAGGCCTGAGTGGCCAACTTCAACTTGAAAAGAAAGGCTTCCATTTGGTGGGAAGACCTTAATAATGTGAAAGGAGTTCACGAAGATGACCTGTCTTGGGAACGGTTTGAAAAATAATTCCGGAAGAACTATCTGTCAGAAAAATATTTCGACGAAAAGACTAAAGAGTTTTATGAACTCAAACTGGGACAACTCACTATAGAAGAGTATGTCAAAAAATTCCTCAATTTGTTGAGGTATGTACCCTATATCAAGGTGGAAAAGGCAAAGGTGCAATGCTTCATCAGTGGGCTACCTAAGGACTATCGGAATAGAATTGAATTTGATGAGCCAAAGACTCTAGAAGGCACTATTCGAAAAGCAACCTATTGTCATGAACAGTTTGGGCATCGAACAGAACCTCGCGAAGGATGGAAACAGAAGAATAATTCAAGATTTCAGAAAAAGGGGATTAAATCCCCAGGATTTAAGAACTATAAGAAGAACCCAAGAATAAGATTCCCAGCCCGGAGTATGCACCAGAAAATTTTTCCCTCTTTGAGTGGAAATAAAACATCTGGACCCATATCAGTGAAGATTGATAACCCAAAGAGAGAACCTTTGAAATGTTGGGGTTGTGGGGAAGAACATCTATTGAGAGACTGTCCACATCGACAACATAATAGTCAGAGGATTTATAACATCCAGGAAACTACTACCATCAATGATGTGGCCAGGAGTGTGCCGCAAATTTATGTAGCCTTGGATAATAATCAAGATGACCACCAAGCTTCAGTGCTGGAAATAGAAGGTATGATTTCCAACCATCTAGTGTCTGTTTTGATTGACCCCAGTTCAAATTTGAGTTATATATCCCCTAAAGCTGTTGATAAGTGTAAACTACAGCCACAAAAACATACCAAGCCATGGTTGGTACAGTTAACCACTGGCACCAAAAGAAGGGTAGCAGAGGTTATACCATCTTGCCAATTGATGTTGGGTAGATTCCCCAACCAAGAAACCCTTAACTTATTACCCATGGGATCATATGATATGTTGATTGGTATGGACTGGCTAGCCACCCATAAATCCAGATTGGATTGTTACCATAAAACCTTAGAATGTGTAAGTAAAGAAGGGAAAAATATAACCCTTCAAGGGATCCGAAAACTTGTCTCAGTAAGACAAATATCAACTCTGCAAATTAGAAAGTATTTCCAAAAGGGATGTTCCCTATATGAAATACAGGTGTTGAAAACAATCCAAGGTGACAAACCAAGCCCCGACGATCACCCTATCCTCAGAGAATACAGAGATGTATTTCTAGAAGAGGTACCGGGTCTACCTCCGAGAAGGGACATAGACTTCTCGATAGAACTTGCACCAGGAGCAGTGCTGGTGTCTACGACACCCTACCGGATGAGCACACCCGAGTTAGTTGAACTCAAATTGCAATTAAAATAAATGACGGATAAAGGTTATATTCGACCCAGTGTGTCTCCATGGGGAGCACTAGTCCTGTTTGTGAAAAAGAAGGATGGTACCCTTAGACTGTGTATAGATTATAGAAAACTCAATAAGGTAACCATAAATAAAAAGTACCCCTTGCCCGAGATCGATGACCTGTTCTACCAATTGGGGGGTGCATCTATTTTCTCAAAGATTGACTTGAGGTCGGGATACCATCAAGTCCCAATCAAGGGTGAAGACATCCAGAAAACTGCCTTCCGTACGAGGTATGGTCACTATGAGTTTGTGGTAGTTCCATTTCGGTTGACCAATGCCCCTGCCACTTTTATGTGCTTGATGAACAATGTACTCAGCAAATTCCTAGACAAATTTGTGCTTGTTTTTATTGACGATATATTAATTTACTCTAAGAACAGAAAAGGGCATGAAGAGCATCTTGGAATTGTGCTACAAGTGCTAAGAGATCATCATCGCTATGCCAAATTAAGCAAATGTGACTTATTCCAGAAGAAAATACATTACTTAGGCCATGTTCTATCCAAATAAGGAGTCGCAGTAGACCCTGACAAGATCAAGTCTATCATGGAATTGCCTACCCCAAAGGATGTTTCAGATATCAGATCCTTTATGGGATTAGAAGGATACTATAGGAGATTTATAAAAGGATTCTCTAAGATTGGTTGTCCAATCAATGCCCTCCAGAAGAAGGGGACAAAATTCCCATGGACACAGAAATGCGAAGAAATATTTCAAACCCTGAAACATCTATTGACCCATGCACCCGTGTTGAAGATCGCCAATCCTGAAGATGACTTCCTCGTGTGCACAAATGCCTATAAGGAAGGGCTTGGAGGAGTCCTTATGTAGGGAGGAAGTGTGGTTTGTTGTGAATCCCAAAAATTGAATGAGAAAAAAGTCAACTATGTGACCCATGATCTAGAGCTGGCTGCCATAGTGCATGCCTTGAAAATGTGGAGGCATTATCTCCTAGGGAAAAAAATTGTACTTATGACAGATCACTGTGGATTGTGATATCTGTTTGATCAACCAAATATCAATGCTAGACAAGCTAGGTGGATGGCCCTCCTTAGCGAGTTTTATTTTGAAATTAAACATATTAAAGGAAAAGAAAATAGGGTGGCGGATGCCCTTAGCAGAAGTATGAAAACAATTCACCTGGCAGCAGTGAGCACCTGCAAGATGGATGTCAAAGAAAGAGTTATAAATGCACAAGAAATAGATCCCTTTGTCCAAACCGTGACCATGTACCTACAACAAGAACCCACTGGAGTAAAATATGAAGGCTACCAGATGGCCGAAGGAGGTCTTCTCACTTATAGAAGCAGGTTTTATATTCTAGATTGTGATGACTTGAAGAGGTTCATACTGGATGAACTACATAAACGACCCTATTCTGGTCATCCAGGATACCAAAAAGTGATCACGGCCACCAGGAAACAATTCTATTGGCCTGGAATGAAGAAATACATAGCCGAGTATTTGGCCAAATGCATAGAGTGCCAACAGGTTAAAGAAGAACACCGAAACCCAGCAGGGTTATTGCAACCTCTACCAATCCCAAAATGGAAATGGGAAACCATCTCCACGGATTTCATCACCGTATTACCGACCTCGACCAAACAGAATGATTCCATCATGGTAGTGGTGGATAAATTGAGCAAGTCTCCTCATTTCATCCCCATCAAATCGACTTGCAAGGCATTAGATATCGCCCAGGTATTCATGAAGGAGATATTCAAACTACATGGCATGCCAAAGGATATCGTGTCTGATAGAGACACGGAGTTCACTTCCAACTTTTGGAAATCACTGATGGTAGGTTTAGAGACCAAGTTGCTATTTAGCACCACCTATCACCCTCAAACTAATGCACAGATAGAAAGAGTGAACCAAATAATTGAAGACATGCTAAGAATGCATGTAATGCATCAACTAGGAAGTGGGAAGACTACCTGCCACTAGTAGAATTTTCCTACAACAACGGCTACCAAACATCCTTAAAGATGAGTCCCTTTGAAGTCCTCTATGCTAGATCATGAAACACTCTTGTTAGTTGGAGTAATTCCGTAAACAGGAGCTCTTTTGGACCCGACATGTTGAAAGAAATGGAGCAACAAGTGACTCAGATAAAACAAAACATAAAGGTCGCTCAGAACTGACAGAAAAGTTATGCCGACCAAAAGAGAACTCCAAGAGAGTTCAGAGTGGGACATCATGTATATCTCAGAGTTAGGCCCAGGAAAAGTTCCCTGAAAATGGGAGCTTGTGCCAAGTTGGCACCTTGGTATTGTGGACCCTTTGAGGTTCTAGATAGAGTGGGACCTGTAGCCTATTGGCTAGCACTTCCTCCCATAGTAAAAGCACATAATGTTTTCCATGTTTCATTATTGAAGAGATATGTACATGATGCTAACCATATAATTGACTGGTCTATGATATAGGTTGAATCAGAGGGAGAATTTCTACCAGAACCTCAATGCATACTAGACAGAAAGGAAACCACGCTCAAGAACTGAACCATTGCACATGACAAGGTGTAGTGGAAGCATTTTGGCCCAGATGAGGCTGCATGGGAAATGGAGGATGCCATGAAAAAGGCATATCCAATTTTATTTACATCTTTACATGCATGTCAAGTTGATAGATAGAACATTGAGGATGATGTTCCTTTATGGGGGAGGGAATTGTAACACTCCTGTTTCCCCCAGTCTATAAAAATAACTATATTAGCCAAGTATTGTGGCAAACTCAGAAATGTGAATGTGTGATGTGAATGGACCTTGTGAAAAAGGTTGATGAATGTGAATAATATTATGAATATATATATTACAGGACTTTTGAGAGGGGATATGCTGAAAAAGAGACCACGATGGCTGAAGAAAGGTGGTGGAAGGCACCTGGAAAGGTGGCATTAACTTCCACCAAGACCAATACCGTATTTGGATTCACTAGCTCGGAGAACCAAGAGCAGCTCGTTGGCCCCAAATTAAATGACTCGCCAGGATTGGTAGGTAAATGGCTCATCACGAGTAATGAGGGATGGGGGTGAACTGCCCATCCATAGAGCCCTCGGACCTGACCACCATGAGGAAAATCGTGCCACACGCAACCTTGCCGAAAGGAGAAAGAGGCAGGAGGAGTGTGCAATCGAGGGAAGATGTGAGGGAAGAGGAAGAGGAGAACTCTGGAAAAATATAGAATGAGTGATAAAAGAGAAGAAGGAGAGTAACCTTCATTCTCGGTCACTGGAAAACAAAGACGCGGTCTCGCAACATCGTGGTCTCAGCTCGGGGGTGGCTAGTGGTAAATCCGTTGGGAGTCGTTGAGCCTACGGTTGGGTGGAAACGAGCACCCCTCTCAGCAGTTGCATCATCTGGTGTTTTTCTGATAAGTGTTATACCTTGTATCTTGAAATTTATATGCTAACCTGTATGTTCATAGTCTGTGAAATTATGAATGATTTTAGTTTAAGACTATCTGCAGGGTGTTTTGATCGGAAATGATGGCTGCATGTTTTATTGGAAGGAACATGTATGGATTATGTTTATATTTATATATATATATGTATGATGAACTAATACAAAATTTCTGGTCTGCTCTCGGGAGATTTGTTCCGGTGTTTGTCCTACCTGATGCCTTGGATAGATTTTCTCATGAAGGCACCCTTTCGAGACCACTTCCTTAACTTTCGAGAAGCTCCCCGGTGTGAACATCACTAGGCGCAAGTTCCACCTCCTCCGAGTGACCACAGTGCTATCACCAAGGCCCAATTCCAGAGGTGCTTGTCGCAACTCGAAATCTCACGAGTTCGCAAGTCAAAAATCTTGACTCCTCCTTTCCAATTCCATGATACCCGAGATCACGAAATGGGTATAGCTCCCTATCTGTCAGCACCTTCCTTTTGTGACCACCGACTAGGCTTAACACTAGCACCTCTCGCTAATCGCACTCTCGTGAGTTTCAACGTCCAACCTTGTCACCTTCCCTTCATGAAACCCCGAGAAGCGACATTAACTTTCCTTCTTATGAGCTCGCTACTCGTGACTTCGTAAGTTGAAGGGTTGATTTCTCATGCCCTTACTCCATGAATCCCTGAGATGCGAGAAGTCAACGGAGTGATGGCTCCTTTCTCCAGGCGACGTGTATCCACCTATCGACCACGCGGGCCCCACCTTGTGGTTCTGCCATGTGTCCACACTTGTGCCTCGGCTCTCGACACTTTGCGACTTCTGCAGTCAAGAAGAGGTTCTCTCAACCCCTAAACCTCTTAATGCATGATACGCATGATGAGTCTCTAATCCAACGGTCCTCCGCGACCTGGATCCTATGGTTGTCTATGCTCCTCGCGACTTCGCCACTTGTGACTTGGTGTATCCAATCCTTGGGCTCTCACCTTGCGAACCTATGAGTTCATGAAGCCTGCACTCAGACTTCTTCTACACTTAGCCGACCCCGCGATTTCTACCACCTGTCCTCCTCAGAGGGAAAGTCCTAATCTCTTTGCAACTTCGCCACTAGCGAAGTTGAAGGACTTCCTTCTCTGACCTCTAATGTCTGAATCCCCGATATGGGTGATCTCGTGACACGTGTCCTCTTTTCAATGGACGGCTCAGATTTCTTCGAGACTTCTCTACTCGCGAAGTCAAGGTGTTCACCTCTGTGAGTCCCGGTTCCTGAATCTCTGAAATAGACGATTCCACGACACGCGCCCTCCTGCAGATGAATGGCTCAGATCTAATTCACCCTTTCGCGATTTTTGATGTCGAGGGCATGAACTCTCATCCTCCGGACTCTAAACTCCTGAATGCCGAATTCCCGATACAATTCTCCTTCGGGACTTTCACTCTGCTTATGAGGGTTTAAACCTCGAGCTCCTAGACACGAATCCACAATCCAGATCTTCTCGACTGATCTGACGACAATTGTTGCTCCTTTTGAGCTTTGGTGCTTTTCTCCCAACACTTGGAAGAATTCCAAATGTTCAAAGGCTCTGACCTTTGCCTTCTTTCCTCTGTGAATTCTATAACATAGAATATTTTTTGCGCGTATATGAACGTTGCTCCTCCCGAGCTTCAGGGAACCCCAAACCCTTCAAAGAATTATGTGACCTCTGTACTCCTTGTAGAGTCTTCGCATACGCACAGACATTCATTCAACATAGAAAATATGCAGGAAAAACTATTTTCCTTGTATTAAATGGAAAATGCCTGTTTTGCAAGGTTTTCATGAGCATGGCCTGCAACAAGGTCTCGGCTCCTTCTCTTGCATACTCTCTCTTGTGAAAATTTTGAATTTTTCGTAGTGGATGTGTTACACACTAGTACAATCCAACGAATGTGAATAAATGAGCTGAAGTCGAACACTCGGCGGAATATCCCGATCAGGGGTCAATAATGAAAACCCACTGTCGAAAGCAAGGAAACTTGTTGTTGAGGCATGCAAGTTCCAAGGTACCAATTGATTTCTAAGTCTAATTCTTGGATAATGAGTTGAAGTCGACAGGAAAAGACTCGTCACACGAGGGCCTTAATGTATCCCACATCAATGACATGAAACAGGTAACAAGATTTGATTTAGATCAGAGTAACAAGTGATTCAAGACTGACTCAGGGATAGATGACACAATAGAAGGATTAAGGACTGCATAAATGGCCGACGCAATAGAAGGCTTTCTGGGTTGAACATCTCTTTGAACATATTGACGACACGACAACTGTCTTGAAAACACTGACTCAACAACAAGGATCACAGACCAATTTGTAATCTTATAAAGGAGTATGATCAAGAGACAAGTGGATTTTCCAACCTAGACACAAGGTGAGTGAAAGGGTGTCATGTTCAAAAGTGACTCTTCCACATAATACAAGTTTAGATACATTTCTTTCCAAATTCCCCCCCCACCATTTCTGGCGAATACCTCTTTATTTTTACACAAGCTTGAGGAGGATAACATATGCTTGTAATGTAAGCTCATCCTTCGGATGAGTCCCTCAGAGTATGTTTAACGAACCCTAGGAAGGAGTGGTTCAGTCCCATATGGGCCTTTTGATGTTTGTTTAATGAGTCCAAAGAAAGAAAACTCAGGGGTTTTTCATGTTTAGAGAGTCTGAAAAGCACTTAAAGAGAACTCTCTGAGTTCCTTTTTCGTAAACTAGTCCGATGAGACTGAAAAAGAGATAAGCTATCGCTCAATAGACGTTTTCTTCAAATACTTTAACGAGAGTGAAAAGAACAAGGTCACCCGACAATCTTTTCATGTTTAGAGAGTCTGAAAAGATTTTAAAGGGAACTCCAGGGGTTTCCATTTTTGTATAACCTTTACGAGTCCAAAAAAGTGATAAAAGTTTACGCGGTTACATTCTCATTGATTTACGAGTATGAGAAAGAACAAAGACTAAGCTCGGTAAATTATTCTCACATATTTACAAGCATGAGAAAGAACAAAGACTAAGCTCGGGATTGTTTTCATTTTTATCCAAGCTTTAAAATAAAACAAAACTATGCTTGGGATATATTTTATTTTTACACAAGCTTAAAAACTAAACAAAACTATGCTTGAACCTGGTTTCATTTTTACACAAGCTTAAAACAAAGTAAAAACTATGCTTGAACTTACCAACGCATAACACAGGGATGGTTGGTACTTAGCCCCCAACTTAAGAAGCTAGCAGTTTAACTTCAGCATGAAGTCCAGAGGCCGAAGCCAAATGCCCCCCAAGCTTCGTTTCATCCAACTACAAAGGAGAATGAAATGAAGCTTCAAAAACTAGACGAAGGACTTGACTCAAATAGAGAGGGGGAAAACTATTTCATTTTTTAACGAGCTTGACACAGAAACAAGAACTATGCTCGTAACGTCTGTTTCATTTTTTAATGAGGTTTCCACAGAGACGAAAAAACTATCCTCGTAAGTGGTTTCATTTTTTAATGAGCTTGAAATCAGAAAACTATGCTCAAAGACCTTTGTTTCATTTTTTAATGAGGTTGCTTTAGAGACGCAAAAACTATCCTCGAAAGTCTCTCTTCTTGATCATAGATTCCAATAGGTCAATGCTCCGGAATAACACCATTTCAAGTGACAAAACTCGGTCATGGCTTCCAAGAGGTCTTCACTGGAAGGAAGAAACACACTCTGGAAGGACACCATGTCAAGGGTCGCTACAGAAGCAAAGAGATCAGACTCTAACAACCCTATCGAAGAGATCACCATGTCAACTACTGGATCTAAGTCATTAGAAGTTGAAGCCATGGGCGACAACACCACATAATTTACCTGTGGCGGGGGTGATACCAGCTGCATATATGAACTGTTTAGGGAGGCAATCCAGTCAGGGCTGATGAATGAAAGTTGATCAGCAGTCACAACTCGTTCATCATGAGGGAAAGCTATCACAGGAAAAAGAGTAGACAAAATAGCTTTCATGGCATAAACATAATCTCGCTCAAGTAAAGAAAAATCCAAGGGGTCTTGGACGACCATGACATCAATGAAGACAGTTTTCCCTCCCAAAGTTATAGGAAACTGAGGAAGGGTCCCTAAAGGTTGACTAGTTCTTCTATTAAAAGATAACAGATTTTGTGTAATCGATGCAAGCGGAGGATAACCCAAAGCTTGCCAAGAAATAGAGGACAAAATACTAACAGACGAACCTTCATTTATCAATGTCTGAGGAGCATCTCGACCACAAGCTTGTACTGTAATCTGGAAAGGAATGTGAGAGGGAAGATGAGGTCTAGTTAGCACACCCCAATCAAAATGGATGGCCTCATTACTTGGAGAGGGTTTAATGGGAGGAGGAGGAATACCCCCCGACACAACAGAGTCTGTATCAAAAAGAAAAACGTGGGCAATATCGAGTTTACTTTCTAACGGGAGATAGGATCGACCGATGACGAGATCGAATCGACCACTTGAGTTCCATTCTCCAAGGGGAGAATGGGGTCGATAGGTGGAAATGGATCGACCACTTGGGTGACACTCTCTAACGGGAGAGTGGGATCGACCGAGGATGGGATCGGATCGACTGCTTTAGTTTCACTCTCTGAGTTGAGAGTGGGATTGATCGAGGATGGTATCAGATCAACCACTTTGTCAACTGGTTCAACTAAGGACGTGACCAGATTAATGACATGATCAACCAGATTGACCGGTGAAGGGACCAGAGTGATCATTCCATCAACTATAGGGGGGTCAAGAGTAAGCTTGCGATAAGCAACTGGAAGTTGAGGCTGTGAAACAGTCATGTCTTCCAGGAATTTTGAGGCTTCTTCCATATGAGGGAAAATATGAGTTAGATGACACCCTTTGCATAACATACATGGCAACTTGGCTCTACTTTTCTTCTTCCCAACTGTATCATGACTAGTTGGCAGGAGATCATCAACATATTGTTCATAGGCTGATGATATGGGTTGGCGAGGGTGCGTATACCATACTTCTATAACCTTGGGTAGACCAGGGAAATCCTTAAGAAGATGGATACCCTTACAAAGCCTGGAAGGGTACTTGGTATTATGGGTTGTTTGGGTGATCTTGACATCATCAACACTCCCAACATGATTAACAGTAATTAGTTGCTTCCCAACATGTTTGACAGTGGTTGGAAGTTTGGATCCTTGCTTATTTTTCTTCTTCTTATTCCTTCTTTTCTTCTTCTTCTTATTCACCGGGTTACTAGCTTCAAAAATTTCACTCGATGAAGAAGATGAAATGGAAGGCGACCTTGCAAGTGAAGGAGATGAAGAAGACCTTACTAGTGAATAAGGTGAAGGATCAACATGAGGTTGATGCTCTTGGGGGGAAGTGCTTGTGATAATCCAATAGTGAGACCTAGAAGGCTCAAAGTAGCGATGTGAGGAGGACCAATGTTTCCATAAGAAGGAAAAATAAAAGGTTCCTCGAGAGTAGGGGTTCCTTCATTGGTCATTTCAGGAACTGACACCATTAAATAAATATCCAATCTAGAGTCCTCTAGGGAAAAAAAACTACACATGCTAAAAATCTAGTAAGCAAGCAAGTAAACAAAACCTTCTCACAATGAACGCACTAGTTGGTGATGAAATCCAACGTCGTGGGAACAAAGTAAGAAGGGGCTGAGATAGAGTGGGTGGAAAAGCTACGTTGACGACCTACTTAACAGACTTACACCCTGGTGCAAGCTCCCACACATAATCGTGGGTATACCCTCCAAGGAGCCCGAGTGAGTTTGGCCAACGTTGATTCCAGGTACTGTGAAGACTTGCCCCTCCATAGACACCTTGTGTAAAGACCCTAAATATATTGGTCACTAAGGTTACCAATCACTACAACGATGCCTGGGGAAACAGTCGACAGTCCGATCCACGTGCAAGGGTAGGTTATCTAGCCCGAAATCAAATTGAAAGGATTCCACTCATCATTGTGGGTATGCCTCTCAAGCGACCCCCATAATACACGTAATCTCTACACCAAGACCAACAAAGCAGGGTGAGCAACTCTATCAGTCTCAATGCGACCTCGTGATTGACCCTTGTGTGAGAAGGGCTTCCCAGGACAAAATGTAGCAAGTGGATTTAACTCTCCCTATCACAAGATACTATGTTTTTTTGCATCTTTGGAAAGTTATATTTCACACCTATTCCAAATCCCTACAACCAATCTAATGTAGGTTTTCTACCAAAAAAGATTAAAATGTCTAATCAATTTTTATAAGCGCTTTATTTTATGGTTGTTGTTACTCAAAAGGAAAATGGCGTGGACAATATGGTGTTTCGACCGACTTGAAAGTTATGCAAAGAGATGAAGATGCAATCTTTTTATTTTGATGAAAGTTATGCTACGAGAAGGAGAAAACATTTATCATTCCCAGATGAATAATGTCCCAAAATATTAAAACTCATCAATATCAATATTCTCAAGAAATGAGCAAAAAAGATTGTACACCAATGCACGATTCATGCCCCCCCCCCCAAAATGCCAAGAATCATGCAATTTCGCTACTTCAAATGCAAGGATTCCCCCTGTTCTAGGATAAATTCGTGAGTGCGGACACAGACCAATCTCCACAGATCCACCTGGATCTGGAACAAACTGAGACAGAATACTACTCTTTCCCTAGTTCTAAAGTATTGAATGGACAAGAGGAGAAGGATGATGTACTTACTTTATGAAAGCTCTCCTTATCTCTGTTGATCCTTGCTCTGCTACGATGCTCTTGCGTCGTCCAATCACAACAACACAAACCAATCATAACAAAGAGATTAATATATTCAAAACTTTAGACTATACATGTGATCAAGGAGTCATATAATAATGTGATATCATCATTATGGGAAAGGGACATATTCATATATCATATTAACTGAAAGAAAAGAAATACAACCTGAGCCTTGA
>ML794213.1:411835-425022 GCA_009831015.1 Picea engelmannii | reverse complement strand
TCATAGTTGATGAGTAGTTGACACATGATTGGTACATACTTCATACATGGTTGGATGCACTTGTTTACGGTATAGGTTGATTACAGGTTGGTGCATGGTTGATGTACTTGTTTATGGTACAGGTTGATTACAGGTTGGTGCATGATTGATGCACTTGTTTATGGTACAGGTTGATTATAGGTTGATGCATGGTTGATGCATGGTTCACATTTATTGGTACAGGTTTACAACAGTATATCTCACAGTGATAGTGTGATAGTGGTTCCATCATTCTACTTCTACTTCAGGGTGGCAGGATGGGGCAAGGACAGGTGGTTGTAACCACCTTCCGGTTGTAGCCAGAGAACATTGGGGGTTGTAGCCTCCTTCTGGTTGTAGCCAGAGAATTGGGGAGTTGGAGCTTCCCTCAGGTTGTAGCCTGAGAAACTAGGGGGTTGGAGCCTCCTTCCAGTTGCAGCTAGAAAACAAAGGAAGTTGGTGCTTCCAATGAATGTAATTCTTCAAGACATATAAGAAAAACCATTCTGTGGTTTTCTCCCGATTTGGGTTTCCACATAAAACACTGGTGTATTGTGTATATGTGTGATTGTTTATTTCTTACTTCTCATTATTGGATAATAATTCTACATTGATATAACATTTGAAGAAAAAGGATTATAATTATGCTATTACTGATTCACCCCCCCTCTCAGTAATCCAATAGAGGTATAGTGTGAGAATGTCTGTAATCAAAGAAAATTTTGAGAAAGGATAGGGAATCTAAGTGAACTTCTAGATCCAGAGAGTCTGGACGGATGTCCCACAGCCTCAGAAACTAGAAAACAAGCAATCAAAGGAAGGGAAACTAGACTAACTAGGAAACAATCTGTTCCCTAGTATGGTCGCCAATTTTGTTATAGGATAAATCAGTAGGTGTGGACACTAACTGATCTCCCTAGATCCACCTAGATATAGAACAAAACATACTAGAACATGACAGTTTCCTTAATTTTTAAATATTGAATTTACTAACTAAAGAGGGATAGGTGACATACTGTTTAAACGTCACTTCCTCTCGCTATCTCCATCCTAGCTTCGTTCCAACACTCATACAATGATGAACTTGCAAAAGAATGCAACCAACCAAGTGATAGTAATAGCATAAACTCAATATAAACCTATGTATGTGATCAAGGAATCATACAATAAAACACACCAAGATTTATAGGAAAGAATCGTATTACTGTATCATATTAAATGTGAAAGAGAGATTACAACCATGGCCTTTATGTCGTAAGGTCCCTTCCAATTGTCCTTCATTCCCAACACAATTCCATTCCAATAATTCTGAGAGCACAGATCTGATAATATTCACAATCTATCTTGACAAAGGCAAAACTCAAAGACACTCCAACCAAGCTAATAATTCCAAGCCAAATACAACTTATCCCTTCTCCATGAGAGCTCCTCTCCTTTTATAAGCTGAAGAGGATAAGGTGAGGAGGTTAGGATGATCCCACTAAATCATGAAAATGAGTAAGATCCAAACCATTCGGATGCCACCTCACCATGGAAGTTTCTCCTTCTATAAGATTCGAGAAAAAAATTATTTTTCCCACATGTAAGCATTCTCGCACCCTGCCTATAGAGAAGAATGTGAACTCCTCACGACCTAGCTATGATGTAGCCTGCGAGAATCAGGCATTCTCACACCCTACCTATATAGCAACCTGCAAACATCCTCTTTAATAGGGTTTTTACAAGGGAGAATGCAACTTCTTTTCTTAGGAAAAGTTCTTCTCTCTTCTTTCTTCAGGAACTCAGGCCACTGACCCCTCTGAAGGAAACATATAGGTTTACATCATTAATGGTCATAGGGATGACGAAAATAATGTGTAACATGGACCATTTCTGATGGCGGTCGTTCTGCAATTATCCCTAAGTTTGCAAGAACTGCAACAGATTATGATCAGTGTGGATGATTGTCTCCTTCCCGAGAATGTAATGTCTCCATTTGCGGTGGAATTGCACAATGGAGTAAATTTCTTTGTTGTAAGTAGGGTACTTATGGATGACATCTAATAGTGCATCACTATGATAGGCCATGAAGTATCCATGTTGAGTGAGAACTGTGCCCACAACATACTCTGAAGCATCTGTCTCGATCTCAAAGGGTTGTTGTAGGTCAAGTAATGAAATCACTGAGGATGAGCACAAGCATTGCTTCAAATCATCGAACACTTTCTATTGTGATAGGACCCACACTAAATTTTCCTTATCAACACCCCTAGTTACTTGGATGAGGGCCCATGCAATATGGGAGAATCACAACACGAACCTGCGATAGAAATTGGAAAGGACTAAAAATATTTGAAGCTCAGTGAGTGTGGTTGGGGCTAGCCAGTGATGAATGACCTAGATCTTGGCTGGATCCACATACACCCCATGCTCATAAAAAATCTAGCCTAGGTACTAGATCCTATCCATTCCAAATGATCACTTTTCCAAATTTGCATATAGATTGTTCTCTCGCAAAGTGTGGAAAACTTGTTGAATATGCTACAAGTGTTCTACCCAATTCTTGTTGTAGATGAGGATTTCATCTAGATACACCACCACAAAATAATTGGTGAAAGGTCATAATATATCGTCCATCATCCTCATGAAATTTGTTGGGGAATTCTTCGAACCAAAGGGCATGAACAACCATTCAAAAAGACCTTCTTTGGACTTGAAGGCAATTTTCCATACATTTGTATGTTCTATTGCAAATTGATGGTAGCTAGACTTCAGATCATTCTTACTGAAGTATTTTCCCCCCTTTAGATAGTCAAGGAAATCGTTGATTCGGGGAATTGGGTATTGGTTCCTGACTATGCTTTTATTTAGGGACCGATAATCGATGCAATTTTTTCAGGTCCCGTCTCTCTTCTGCACAAGCATGATTAGGCTTCCACACATTGATGAGTTGGGTCGAATGTGCCCCTTTTGGAGCATTTCTTAGATATAACACTTGATCTCATTTTTTTCTAAAAAAGAGAGGCGATAGACTATCCCATTGGGGAGCAGTGTGTCAGGGGTCAAATCGATTGAATGCTTGACCTGACAATGTAGAGGTACCCCAGTGGGTGAGGATAAGATGTATTTGTATTATTCCCTGACCTTATCAACTTGCTTCTGCTGTGTGGAGATTTTTTCCATGGATGCCATATATGTGGCTGCAACCTTCTACTCACTTTGAGAGTGAATCACGAAGAAGACAAACTTATCGGTCTGAGAGATGGCCTTCCTGCATTGCTTGGCAGAGATCAAGAAAATGGCAGTAGGTGGGACTACCTCAGGTATCCTTTAAAATTTCCTGTCCAAATTAATAATAACACTATGAGGCCTAGAATCATATACAACATGATGTTACCATAAATAAGGTTGGCCTAAAATAACATCATAAAATTCAAGGGGAGCAACATCACACAATACGTCATCTTTGAAGGTCTTGATTCCATAGGACATGCATCACTGTTGGTTTACACAAAGATCGCTTCCTTGGCAAAGACATATAATGGTGTAAGGTTGTAGGTACAACGTTGTCGGCAAGGCGAGTTGTTTGATGACATCCCCTGAGATGAGGTTCTTCTAGCTATTACTATCAATGATGAAGTGCAACGGAGTACCCTTCACCCACATCTGTGAATGAAAAATGTGCTCACCTTCCTCTAGCTCATCAAGTTCATTAGGATGGATCTTGGTGGTAGCAATGGTGGCATTGAATTCCATGTCAATGATTCATCTCCCATTTTCTAGTTACAACTCTGAGTCACAACGTGCATCAGATTAAGAGGATTCGACCTCCACCACCAATTAATCCTTTGAGAGGAAATCAACAGTGTTATTCCAAGGGATCTTATGGAAGTCGCATCACTTCCTAGTGTCTTTCTTCGTCTTTCCATTGTCCTTCTTTGTTTGTAGCTTAGAATGGTTGTCCTAAGGTTGTCCATCTTTGCTCTACCCTTTGCTCTATAGGTTGGGGCTACCCTTACCCTACTTATTCTTTGAGGGGTTACCAGACCCAAACTACCGCATCTTTTGCTCAAGCTTCTACTCGATTTTAACAACATATCAATAGGTTGTGCCCAAGGATGAGATGTACAAAAAATCCATTTCTGTCTAGATGTATCCATGCATACCACCATGAAATTTGAGCACCAGATGTCACTCATAATATTTGATACCCATCTTGGTGCGCAAAGTATGGAAGATATTCGTGAACTCTGGCACTTTTTGGTCCCTTTTCTGTCGCAGTGTGGTCCATCTTGTATACAGGTCATCATAACTTCCAACAGGGTAGTATTATTCGTTAATAACATCCCTGAAGGAATCTCAGGTGAGTGCAACTATAAATAATGAGGGTCCCTCTGTTTCCTTTTGCTCACAAAAATTCTCCCACCAATATTTGACATGGGGGATGACTTTAAAGAGAAAAAATGCAATATTTTCTCTATTACAAAAGTTATGGACATAACAATACCCTTCAAAAATATTCAACCATTTGTCTATAGCATCTGTGTCTATATGACCTTAAAATATAGGAATATCAAAGTTGATATGTACCTTGAAGGGGGCAACACCTCTGCTCGAGGAAGATTCGTCTCATGTTTGTATCCATTGAAGGATTTGTGAAAAGGTATCCATCATCTCGTTCCTCTGTTACATGAGGGAAAGTCATTTGGGCGTGTGATAGCCTTTGTCCTCAAGAGAAACAAGGTCGAGACACAACTCTTTGTACCCTAACCTCATCAATGACATGCATTAAGAATGACAAGGAGAAAACTTCTCTTGTACCATTGATCAGAATTTTATGAGAAGAATGAAATGAATACAGATCTATATTATTAACACAAAGATACAATGAAAAATAACAAAGATACTGTAAAACTTGGATTCTATTCAATAAGTAAATATGTTGAAATTGTAAAATGTAGACTAAAACAAGCTTGCTAGAATGGTGGCAGCTTATCTATGAGAAGAGATGTGATGGTTGAACTCATTTGCAAGAATATGATTACAATGAGGCTCCAAAATTATTTTTACATCAAACATGAATTCCAAAATCATAGACATCCAAAAACCTAATCCTAGGAGATGAATTTTTAGGTCATCTTGGGATTTTCATAATAACATTTTGGAATTCATGACCTGTGTAAAAATGAATGTTTTTAGAATTCCAAAATGACCTAAAAATTATTTTTACATCAAATATGAATTCCAAAACCATGGTCGTAACTTTTGGATACGATCTTCGTTTTTGGGGAAAAAAATCTCGTTGGAAAGGTTTATCTGAGGAATACACATTATACCATCAAACTCTAAATCTATCTACAGTGTGACTATAGCGGCCCAAAAAATGTTTAGGGCCTCAAAATGGCCCCGGAAGTTCAGGACCCAAAAAGATAGAAAACAACTGCCAAAATGAAAACTAAAACTTCCAAGATAAAATCTATATGGGATCCAGTTGGAATAGGTGGGTGGCCACTAATATCCACCTAGATCAAAAGGGGCCAAAGATTGGAAATAATAATATTTTATCTAAGCCAAAGTCCTTTACATTAGCTTATGTAAAATTCATATCCATCTTGCAATTGGTGCCAAGGTAGTTGGGAAGACTTCCTAGATTTCCAAGTGGAATGTTCAAAGCATGTATACTTAACCCATAGATTTGGGGGAATTTTAATTCATTTTTTCATTCATTGAGAATGATTTGAGTTACAAGGGGGGGAGAGATAAACCTATAACTAAAGGCTAATATTGACTTCATGTATTTCTATTGTGAAACTTCCATTGAGAATCCTTGTAGATCCTAGAATTGTTATTTTCATGGTTAGTTTTTTCTATATCCCAAGAAAGAAATGTGACAAATTGAGGGAATGCATTTTTGAGAAGGGAGTCATCTTATCTGGGTTGTATATACTCAAGGGGGAAAGAGATATGGTGATTTGGGATGGTTGTGTGAGTGGGTATATTGTGGGTAGTTTCACTGAGAGAGGGGATTGTAGAAAACCTCAGGAGCTCATTAGTCCTTGTGGATTCATAGCCCTAACATAGGGGTGGTCTATTGCAGAAAGAATTGGTGAAAAAGTTCCTATGGTTGGGAGAAAATTACCATGTATACAATCAATTGTTGTATATTCTTTAAAATATAAGTGATTTTTATATGTGCTTCTATGTTATTTTATTGTGTGTATTTATGTATTTAAATTTCTATGCATTTAATGAATTGTTGTTGTTGGAATTATTGTCATTGATGTTAAAGGATTAATGATGTCATTAATGTCATATTATGACATTACAATAAAAAAATCATTTCCAATATTAACTTATATATATAAGTTTACAAGTATATTAAAAAAGGGGTGCAAGTGAAAAAGTAAAAAGTGAAATGGGGGCTTCAAACCCATGAGTTTGGGGTATTTGTGAATGGTACTTGGGGTATTTTCCCATGGTATTGGGAATTGATTATTTAATGAATGGACATGTACCTTCATGAAGGGTTATGAAAAAGTATAAAAAGAGAAAGCATTGAGAGAAAGTTAGTGTGTGAAAAATGAATTAGCAAAGATTAAATTGCGAAATCATTTTTAGGTCATCTTGGGATTTTCGTTATAACATTTTTATAGGAAATTTCAAACCTTGAAATTTGGAAGGGATGAAGGAGAGATATTGGTGTACAAGTCATAAAAAATTTCAAGTGTTGGTTCTCTATACTTTCATAAATATTCCATGTGGAAGTTAGGGTTCCTGAATGCTCCTGAAATCCGTTTCAAACATGTAAGTTTGTCACTTTTGCTATAACTTATTTTTTGGGATGTTTCAGACCTTGAAAATTTGCAGAAACAGGGGAGAGAGATATTGGTGTACATGTGGTAAAAATTTCAGATTTTGTTTCTCTATACATTAATAGATATTCCCTATGGAAGTTAGGGTTCCTGAATGCTCATGAAATCTGTTTCAAATAGGTCAGGTTGACACTTTCACTATAAATTATTTTGTAGGATATTTTAGACTTTGAAAATTTGTAGAGATAGAGGATAGAACTAAGTGTACAGGTGGTAAAAATTTCATATGTTGTTTTGATAAAATTGTGGAGATATTCCTTGTGGAATTTAAGGTTCCTGAATTCTCTTGAAATCAATTTCAAACAGGTCAACTTGGAACTTTTTTTATAAATTATTTTTTGGGATGTTCCAGAGATTGAAACTTTGTAGAGACAAAGGAGATATATTGGTGTACATTTTTGGGTATGTGTTATATTCTTTGCATGAGTAGTAGTGTCTGAGCATCTGCGCTGGGCGCGTAGGGGGGTTAGAGGGGGGTGCAGGGGGGCAATGCCCCTGAATTTTTTTTTCGCACCGGGACGACATATTACCGAGACAACATATTTCTGGGACCACATGATATTTAGGTGGTTTTTTGGCACATGGTTTTTTGCTGATGGTTTTCTATTTCCGGTTAAGGAATTAGGGTTTTGGACTAATCCAGGTCATTGGGTTAGGGTTTTGGATGTCGTTGGCTCCTATATGTATATTGTATTGTAAACAATGTAACACAATGTATGAATATAATATATGCTGCTTTTCCCAGTTTGGGTTTCCAGGTGAAAAATCTCTGTGTAATGTTTGTATTTGCCATTGTATCTTTTCTGTTCTTTTCTGAATATTAGTTTGAAGTAGATATTATACAAGGTTAGAATTTACATACATGTGATACAAATTTTAGATGGTGGTTTTCTATATTTTTTAAGATATTCACTGTGGAAGTTAGGGTTCTTGAATGCTCTTGAAATCAGTTTCAAATAGGTCATCTTGGAATTTTCACTATAATTTCTTTTTTTTTTACTGTTCAGACTGTGAAAATTTCAAAGAACAAAGGATACACACAGAAGTACCTCAAGTAATAATTTCGGAATCATATTTACAAAATTGGATATGTGGCATGTTGTACAAGTTCGTTCTTGGGAAGAGGCCCAAAACAACAAGGTCTAAGAAAGATACCATTTGGAAATTGAAATTTTGGTCAGACCTAGTAAAGGCAGAAGTAGTGAGTATACCTAGTGAAGGTAGAAGTAGTCAGTAGACCCTGTAAATTTAGAAGCAACGAGTAGACTTGGTGAAGGTAGAAATAAAAAGAAGACTCGATGAAGGTTGGTGTATCTTAGAGTTTGGTGTCTCTTGCTAAGTTGGTGGATAGTGGCGGGGATCTGTGTCTCCGGTAAATTGGTGTCTACTAAGATATGTAATAGATTGGAATATCTTGCTAAGTTGGTTCTTAGTGATGGGGATTGGTGTCTACAAAGATATGAAAGAGATCATTTTCACTTGCTAAGATAGTGCTTAGCAGTGGGGATTGGTGTGTCTAGTAGATTGTTTTCTATGAGTATTTGTAAGAGTAGGTTGGTGCTTACTAGGATTTGTACCAGTGTGGATAAATGTATCCAGTAGGTTGGTTCCTACGAATATTTGTAACAGTATGTTGGTTCCTACAAAGAATTATAAAGAGAATTTTTTTTGTTTTCTCTCAAAAGGGTTTCCACATAAATCTTGTGTTCCATGTTCTCCAATGTGATTGTTTTCATATGGTTGATGAATGTTTGAAAAACTAAGAAATTTTCTTATACTGATTCACTGCCCCCTCTTAGTAAAAGTCCATGCTCAATATTTATGCATATATATTTTATGAATGTTCAATGTGATGCATATTTGTATCATATGACAAGGAAAAATATTAATTAGTATAATATGTATTCTTATTAAAGGTGAATGGAAGGAAATTGGTTAAACTTTCTGGTGCCCCACCATCCTATAAGGCACAGGAGTGGATTGGTACATCAAAATCCTCTCTATAATTCTCTTCATGAGGTATTTTGACCATCTTGGGTTTTCTACTCCACGATAGTCCCAGTAGTAATTCTTGTCCACCATTTTGGTACCTATTGTGGGTTTTTACTATGTAGGTCTTCTCCAATTTTTCAAATCCTTCTCTAATATGTTATGATCAAATAATGGTGAGAATATTTCCTATCCTTTTCATCAACACATATACGAAGTGTGGAATAAGAAAAATAGTGTGTCTCTTGTTTTCACTCTTAGACTGTAAAACACTGCTATGTAGGAAGATTATACCTCAATCAAAATAAAGGTTGTGTATTCTTACAATAGTGTAGATTGGAAACCATTATTCACACATCTATTACCATTCACCACATGATTCAAATCCAAATGTGGCAAAGTCACAATGAGTATTTGTGTGTAAGGGCTCAACGCCAAGACACAAACATCAATTTGAATGTAGGAGAAAAAGAAATTAGAAGTATAGTTAGTACCTATGTAAACACAATGAAAATTGTCAAATTGAAATTTGGCAAATATCATTAGCTTGATGTTAGTGAATATATTGGAGTTTGAATTCATATTTATTGCATGCCTTGATTTTTATGGGTTTCCATATGGTGTGAATATATTATCAAACCGTTAAAAATGAACTAGCAATCATAATGGACTGTTGTATGTATATTCTTCCCCACCAAAGCATTAATAAACATAACATTATATATAAGACATAAATAAATAAAAGTAATGTATGCCAATTGTGGGGCTCTACCGATTGAATGATATGGGATATATACACTCAAGTCTCCATCGAATCATTGTGTATAAGACAAAATCAAAGACTATATATATCTCCTAAACCAAGGTGACCAACCAATAAAAATGTTTTGTTTTTAAAACAAATTTGACGGTTGTATATATCTCCTCAAGAAGGATGCCTAGCCAATGAAAATACCTTGTTCATAAAACAAAACATATAGCTATATATATCTCCTTAGGTAGCATGATTAACCAACAAAAATATCCAATGGACTCAGCTGCAACTACTTATACAAGTGATTAAATCAAGCCCATTTCAGAACATATACCTCCATACGACTCTTGTATTCACTACAAAACAATCTGAATTAAGAAAAAGTAATGAAAAAATGATTCACTATGGAAGAGAATTCGATAGGGAATGGAAATTAGAACAATGGGTCAGTGGGATATATATTTATCATTCATTCAATTGAGAGATTTCACATTACCTCTACGCTAAGAATCCATACGTACAAATTAAATCCATAATAGTAATACGTGTAGAAATGAAACCACACACTAGAATACATCCACTAGAATACATCCATAATAGACAACACTTTCACCCTAATGTTTTTTGGGAAAACTAGATTAAGTGGAAATTTGATATGCTTGGGAAATTTATTTCAAAGGGTGAATTATGCATGCCTATAAATCTCATGTATTGTTACTCACTAGAAAAATAATTTCATATGGTTATGGTTCAGGGAAACCTTTTTTCATTGTGGACAATCTCATTGAATCCTTTGTCCACTAATAGTCAATCATGTTGCATTCTTCAACCTCTCATTTACGTTATTTCCCTTCAATCTTCCCCACTTCTCCTTGCATTTTCTCCCATTTATGTCCTTCTTCTCCATAGCATTCATTTTTTAATGGGATTCCTTGAAAGGATAACTATCACAATGGTTCGTTTCAACTTCGAAGTAAATTTTGGATATTTTCTTAACTTTTCCAAAAAGAAAAAAAATTATCTTCTTATTACAAAATTTAAGAGAAGTTTGGTGAAGATCCAATTTGGATCAGTACATAATAGGTCAAATTTTACTCCAATAGTTCAATTAAGGAAAATATTTTTTTAAAGGTTGAGAAGTGTTAACCTCGATTTAAACCACATTTCGTCCATATTGAAATTGGGGCTTCAATATTCTTCAAATGACAGGTTGTGTTCGTAGAGGGAATCCAAGCTTTAAATCGATCCAAGCTCTAAAATGGTCAAGGTATTAGATATTTCATGCGATGCATGTCCGACACTTAGTCATAAAAAGTATTTTAAATAAAGGCCCATGCAACATAATTAGGGTAGATCACATTCTCTTAGGATAAGGTAAGAATGTGTTTAAAAGTGAAGAAATATCTCTCAAGCTAAATCATATTCATAAATTTGAATGAGTCTTAGAATGGAAATTGGATAGTTTTGACCAAACACAAGGAAATTTTTACTACGTGAATTTGAATTTAAGCCATATTTAAATACAATGATTTGAATTTAAGCCATATTTAAATACAATGAGTTAAATATCATAACTGAACGTTCCATTTCAACATGGATCCAACATTTTAGACTCCAATTCATGAATTCAAATAAGAATGAGAGATGAGTTCTTTTGGAATGAGTACCTATAGATTGTAGTTGGTTAGTGAGTACATGAAGATGAGAAGAAAATGATTCTTTACCTCCCTGGCAGCTTGAGCATTAGTAAGAAAGTAATGTTTTAAACAACAATAATCTCACCTTCATAGCTAGGATTGACACGACATAGCAGTTTGGATCACTTTTAAACACCAATGAATAATAAGTCTTATCCCAAATTTGAAAGACTAACTTAATACGTTTGTGTTTATAATAGGAGTTTGAAAGGGAAAAAATCAAATCACTATGTCATCTATTTTAAGGGGGGCACATTTTATGTTGAATAATTGGACATTACTGTTCACTTCAGAGGGGGGAATAATCATTTTTTGAGTCAAATTTCAAAAGTTTGACCAATTGAAGGAAAATCATAATTTGTAATCAAAGCATTGATAGGAGTTCAGTGGAATACTCTATCAATGTCCTTTTTATTGAGGCTATGAGAGGGCCAAGGACAAACCCCAATATCACTCCTTTTGCAGTGTGTGCAATGTCTCTTATGCGTGGCATTATTCATTTGATCACGTGGACTTGATAATTACTTCATCATGTCAAAATTGGTAAATCTATTTACTGATTCTGATAAATTGGATGGATTCAAGAACTATAAGACTTGGAGTCATTAGATGCGAAACACTCTAGTTTATAATGAGTTGTGGAAATATGTATGTAATGGTGATAAACCTCCCACAAACCCTACCAATGCTAGAGAATTGGAAAGATGGGAATTAAAAGATGAAAAAGAACTCACACTTTTAAAATCTTTTGTCATAGATGAAATGTTTGTCCACGTAGAAATTGCAGTCGATGCTTGGAATGGATGGAAAATCTTCAAAAACATGTTTGATACTCAACTTGAATCAAAACGGGTTGATCTCCACACAAAGCTTCTTAAAAAAAAATTAATTGAAGGGGGAGTTGTTATGGATTACATATCTCATTTAAAAAATACATGACTTGAAATAGTCAAATGTGGGTTTGATAATATGGAAGAAAATTTTATGAGCTCGATATTGGTAAATGGTTTTCCACCCTCTTATAATTGTTTTTTGGAAACTTTACAACACAAGAAAACTAGAAAAATAAAATTTTGCCTCTCTTAGTGATCTATTGGTACAACATGAAAAAACGTTTGGTAAAAATAAAACCTCTTGAGAATATCTTCTCTTTAACAACTCAAAAAAAGGTGAAATCTGAAGAGGAAGAGGCACCTACAATTAAAGTACAAGAGGAAGAGGCACATACAATGAAAATTCTAGAAGAGGAAGATTCAATAATCAAGAACATGGAAGTGGTCGTATTAGAAGCCAAGGAAGAGGGCATAACATTCAAAATCAACAATATTTAGAATATCTCAATATGACCCTAACAACATAATAGGAAAAAGTGGATAAATGACTCAAGTAAAGTGCAAAAGGTGTCTTTGCATTGGCTATGTGCCAGAAGATTGTAGAAAAAGAAATGAAAAATTTCCCCAACATAAACAAGATTTTAACTCCAAGCCACATTCTAATTCAAATACTTCCAATTCAGCATAGTATGTAGATAACAAAGATGATTATTATGAATATGTGTAGACATCCAATCAACAATTGGATTTTGCAGACTAAGTCACCATCAAAATACAAATGAGAAAGGATTTTGAAGATGATTGGATACTTGATATAGGAGCTTCGCAACATATGTGCTACAGAAAATATTATTTTGGACATATCAGGACATGAAACTCAATCCAATATATTTCGTAGATGACACATCACATACTCCTCAAGGAAAATGATCAGTCCACTTCCTTCTTCTGCGAAATGGAAAAGTGTTACTTTCTGATGTTTGGTACAAGGAGGTCATCAAATCATTATGGAAGATGGTTTGATCAAAATAAACTCATTAAAGAA
>ML794213.1:389399-402772 GCA_009831015.1 Picea engelmannii | reverse complement strand
AAAATAAATCCATGTGTTCCTTGAAAAATCATCTATGAATGAAACATAATACACAGATTTACCTAGGGATGGAACAGGAACAGGTCCAAACACATCACTGTGTATCAACTCTAAGATCCCCTTTTCTCTTGTAGCACCAGATGTGAATCTTACTCGATTTTGTTTACCATATATGCAATGTTCACAGAAATCAAAATCCAGAGTGCAATTAGACATACCTTAAACCATACCTTTACCATGTAGTGTTTGAAGGCCCTTTTCTCCAATATGTCCCAGTCTTTGATGCCACAACATGGTCTTCTTTCCAGGGACAATATTGGTCTTGTCTTCTTTATTTCTCTATTCAGGGACAACCGAACTGTTACACCCATTAGTATAAGTGCTTCCCAACAAATTGTACAGAGTACCACACCGAACTTCCCTCATCAACACCATTGCTCCTCGTACCATCTTGCAAGTGTTCTTTCCAAATATAGTATCCACTCCTGCATCATCCATCTTGCTTACACATATTAAGCTCTTGGCTAGTTTTGGAATGTGCAGAACCCCAGGAAGTGTTCTAATCCTTCCATCTTTTAGCAGCAACTTAACCCTTCCACATACCAATATTTTTGTTGTCGAGTCATCTCCTAGGAATACATCACCACATCATATTTTTCATATTCAGAGAACCACTGCTTGTAAGGAGTCATATGGTATGATTCACCTAAGTCGATCAACCATACATCATGGTCTTCATGTGTACTTGTATATGCTAGGTAAACATCACCTCCTTCTTTAGTGGAGGTTTTTGCTTCTGTGGAAGAGGTACTATCAGATCCCTTTGGTTTTTCAACCTTCTTAGACTTGCAATATTTCTTATAATGCCCTGTTTTACCACACTTCTAGCATTTCCTCAAAGATTTTCCTGGAGACTTAGATCTACCTGTAGATTTAGATCTCCACCCCGAAGGCTTACCAGGGTTCCTGTATTGGGTACGCCCTCTTACAAATAAAGCATCTGTGTTGTGACCATCCATGCTTTTTCACCTCATCTCTTCAAATAACAAGGATGAAACTGCATCCTCATACTTCAATGTAGATTGAGTGGTACTACCAATTGCTACAACTAGATTATCCCAAGAGTCTGGAAAAGAACATAACAAAGTAATACACTTATGTTCTTCTGCAATCGTAATATTAACAGAGACAAGTTGACTTACTAGAGTATTAAAGGCATTTAGATGTTCTGTCACAGAATCTCCATCTTCCATCCTAAGATGATACAACTTCTTTCGAACAAATAGCTTGTTTACCAAGGACTTTGATTGATACAAATTCCCCAACTTATCCCATAGTTCCTTGGCTATAGATTCTCCCTAGACATTCAACAAAACTGAATCTGCCAGGCAGAGTCGAATATTACTCCTTGCTCTTCTGTCCAACTTCTTCCAATCTCCCTTCAACATACCAGTAGTTGGTGTACTAGTAGTTTTTGTACTGGTAGGTTGTGTACCAGTAGCTTGTGTGCTAGTAGATGGTGTACTAGTACGCTGTGTACCAGGATCCACAAAGATCCATTGTTATTTGTCTATAAGAAGGTCCTCCATCTTCAGCTCCCATAGCTCAAAGTTTTTACCATTGAACTTCTCTATCTCGATTCTAGAAGAGCTTACCATTCCTCTTTATGCACTCAAATCACCACTGCAAAAGCTCCCACTAAACCCAGGTTTATCACAGACCCAAGATAAACTTGATCTATCAAGACCGAGACAAACCCTCAACAACAAAGGCGTCCCTCCAAAGCCAAAAATGATCTCTGATACCACATGTAAGTTTTAAACCTGTGAAGTAAAGAAATGCATATAGATTCTTAAGAAAAACATAAATTAATCAATGGCTCATTCACATAGTACACAAAGATTTATACCGGAAACCCTCAACCGGGAAAACCTTTCTTATATTCATTATATCTCAAATTTCACCATTCACTATACAATATATATACAATTTTTTTAGGTATTTCGTAGATACCAAAACCCTAATCCCTTAATCCGGGATTAATTTACAAAACTGCTAAAAATAGCAAAATCCGCTAAAAATAGCAAAAACCGCCCAAAAAAAATTTTTGGGCACTGCCCCAGGATACCACCCATTGTCGAACGTTGCACGTAACTAGAGGGGGGCATACCTGCCCCCCCCTGGGACCCCCCTAGGAAAGCGCCCGACGCACACGGCACAAACAAAGCACTAGTACGAGGGATCATCAGACGCAGTTGTCATGTCCGACGCACCCACACACACACATGAAAAACAAATCAGAATCCTTTAACAAATTCATACAATTTCAACTCTTAGTTGAAAATTCCACCAAAGAGAAGATTGTCATACTTATAATACATAATGGCAGAGAAATTACTTCAAATGAATTCAATGATTATTGTAGGAAAAATGGAATTAAAAGGAATTTGAAAAACTCTTATACTCCACAACAAAATGAAGTCATAGAAAGAATGAACAAAACTTTAATGGGAATGGAAAGATCTATGCTTCATTTCAAGGGTTTAAGCACAAAATATTGGGCCGAAGCAGTTCATACAATTGCGTATATAAAGAATCAATCACCCACATCAGCCTTCAATGGAATAAATCCATATCAAGCTTGGTATGGTACAAATCCTTCAGTAAATAAGCTTCAAGTTTTTGGCTCCACTTGTTATGACTTAGTTCTTAAATAAAATAGGACTAAGTTGGAAAATCGTAGTATGAAATGCATTCTTCTTGGTTATTCATATGAAAAGAAAGGATATTGGTTGCTCTGTAATGGAAAATTCATTATAAGTTGAGATGTTGTCTTTGATGAAACTGAAATTCAAACTATAGAACAACTTCAGAATCTCCTTAGTCATTTAGAGAAAAATGTAACTCAAGGTAAAACGGTTCATCAAGATAAACCCACTTTGATTGAAAAAGACTTACCCCCCAACATGAATTTTCAAGAGTTATATAACTCTTCCTTCGATGATGTATCTTCAACACAGGACATAAAAACTGCAGTAACTTCACTACAAGGACATCGTAGTAGACCAAAATGGTTCACACAACTGCTTAACGATGTTCACCCAAATGAGCAAGACAAAATGGGAACTAGAAGTTCTACTTCATCTCACTCAAATTTTTCCTTAGTAACTTATAATTCCATTGAACCAACAACATTTGCAGAAGAAATGAAATACAAAGAATGGAAGAAAACCATGGTGGACGAGTATGAATCGGTAATTGATAATGGAACATGGAAACTTGTTGATATTCCAAGAAATGTTAAACCCATTAGCTGCAAATGGGTTTACAAAATCAAGTAAAAACCAAATGGTGAAGTTGATAACTATAAAGAAGGACTTGTGGAAAAAGGATTTGCTCAAAAAGAAGGCATAGATTATGAAGAAACATTTTCAACAAAAGCCAAGTGGAATATAATCATAATGGTAATCAATTTGGATGCACAACATGGTTGGTAAATTCACCAAATGGATGTTGAAAGTGCTTTTCTTAATGGATATTTGAAAAAATAATTCTATATGACTCAATCCCCAGGATTTGAACTTGAAGGGAAGGAGAAAAAAGTATGCAAATTGATCAAAGCCTTATATGGTTTAAAATAGGCACCCATAGCATGGTATGCCAAAATCGATGAATACCTTAAGCATGTTGGTTTTCATCGCAATGAGTATGATGATGCATTGTATTTCAGGATGCAAGGACATAACTTGGTGATCATCGTTCTATATGTTGATGATTTAACCATTACAAAAAATCATGAAGTCCATATCCAATAGTGAAAGTAGGAACTTCACAAAGGATTCAAAATGACTGACTTAGGGCCACTTTGATACTATCTTAGAGTGTAAGTTTCGCAACATATTGATCATATCTTCCTTAGTCAAAAAAAGTATGCAAAATAATTGTTGAAGAAGTTTGGCATGGAGGATTGGAAACCCTCTCTTACACCTATGGATCTAAACTTAAAAATTTCAAAATTTGAAGGGGGTTAGTTGGTGAACACTAGATACAAACAATTAATTGGAAGCCTCATTTACTTGACAAATGATCGCCCAAATTTGTCATATGAAGTTAGTATTATTTCCATATTTAAGTAGGAACCACGAGAAAGTCACTAGAATGCAGGAAAAAGGGTCCTCAAGAACATTCAGGGTACAACGGATTATGGTCTACTTTATAAGAAGAATGAGAACTTCACACTTGTTGGCTATTCATACGAAAATTTTGTAGGTGATATTGATGACCGAACATCAACTTCAGGTTATTTGATGAATATGGGTTTAGTAACAATATCTTGGAGTTGTAAAAAGTAGGCTACAATGGTGAATTCTCCAGCATATGCTTAATACATTTCAGCTTGGGAAGCATCATGTGAAATTGTCTAGCTACGCAAGATTTTACAAGATATTGGCACTATTTAGAAAACACCAACCATTTTATGTATCGATAATCAGTCAACAATAAAGATGGATAAAACCCATTATTTCATTCCAAGACTAATCATGTTGACACCAAGTATCATTTCATCAAAACACTCATCAACAATGACATCATCAAGCCACAATTTTGTCCATATGAAGATCAAACTTCATATAATTTTACCAAGCCTCTTGGTAGAACAAAGTTCACTAAGTTTATAGATGAAATTGGTATTTGTAAATATGAACTTTCGTATTAAAGGGGAGAATGTTAGCCTCATAATCCAAGAGTTCTATAGTTTTAATATCTTCCTAGTTTAAATATTTTTAGAAATTTGTTTATTCCTAGTTTGTTAAGATAATGAAACCTAACTTCTATGTAAAGGACACCTATCATACTCATGTGACTATATGATTGGTTGTTCTCCTAGAATTTAGTTTAGAGTTGAGCTATATAAATTATCTCTTTCTTTAAGTGAGGTTAAGGATTTTTTTAGTCCTTGCCACTCTTTGTAATCTTTCTTTTCATATTAATAAAATTATGTGTCTGAGGATACTTGGTGAAATTTATCAATAACACGGGGTTATGAAAATCCATATTTATGAGATTTAACAACCAACAATACCTTTTATCCATGTCATATTTTTTCATTGAATGGTGATTGGAGATTAAATTTTGAAAAGGTCAATCAAAGGAATCAAAATAGGGGTCTAATTTATTGATCGAGGATGATTCAGAAGTTGGGGATGCTTTTCAATATGATAACAAAAGGGAAGATTTGATTTTGAATTTGGGGCCAAGAAATTCATTAGGATGCACATTTGATCCATGTATTAAAAGGAGATCACAATCACAAAAATCAAATACAATGATTTTGTTTGCACCAGAATTTGACCTCAAAGTGAAGGTTTTCATTACTTTACAAAAATAGTCCCATTTTATAAATCATGAATTAAGTTCGAAAGAAATAATAAATGAATACTTGATTGACACATCGGACCCAAATTGGAAATCGGTGTGGGAACTTCACATAATGACCCGAAGTATATCTCAATCACGTTAGGTCGTACACTAAAATTGGGGAATTAATGCTACAAAAGGGATAGTGATGACAGCAGATACATGTGTAATTTGGAAATAGAATCTACTTTGAAAATCGATAAGGTATACACAAAATATTCCATTCTAGGTAATTCAATTCACAAATTGAACACTAATTTTGGAGAACATAAAAAATCAACTGAAAAAAGAGGGGGCCCAATTTGTAAATTAGATCAACAGTTCGAACACTTTAGGAAAAGAAGATTGTTATGAAATCAATGAAAGACATAGAAGCAATTCAACATGAGAAGGAAATTAGGATCAAGTCACAACCAATGAAAGAAATCAAAAGGATTCCTACATATTTGATGAAATAAAATAAGTATTCAATATTATCAGAGAAAGCGGGTCCCCAAGTTTTATGTAAAACTTGGGTTGTTATTGAGGGCTCAATAGCTTGGCAATCCAAAATGTACCCACACATGAGTGAAAAGATGATCTGGATTATTTTAGAAATGATATGAAGGAATAAATAAAACAAATATATAACAAATAATTACACAGAGATATGGCATGGAACACAATATACAATAAACCTCAGATTCCATTAATAATTGTCTGAAATACAAAAGACTGTAAAATGCAAAAGCACACAAGATAGATAGAATGGTTGTAGCTTATCTCTGAGAAGAGATGTGTCAGCTACACTCATTCGCAAGAACATGGTTACAATGAGGCTCCAAAGGACCTTTTGACATAAATCATAAATGAGAAAACCATAAATATCCAAAAACCTAACCCTAGGAGATGAAGCATCAAAAGTCACATTGGCCCCGATGTGGTAAGTTGGTACATAAACTTCCCGGGGTCGTAACTTCTGTATACGATCTTCATGTTAGGAACACGATAGCCCATTGGAAATTTCTATTCGAGGAATACACATTTTTACATCACAATTTAAATTTAGCTATAGTATGACTGTGGCAAGCCGAAAAAGCGTTGTTTAGGGCCTCAAAATGGCCTCAAAATTTTAGGACCCGAAAAGATAGAAAAAACTGCCAAAATGAAAATTAGTCTTTTATATAGTGGAATAGGTGGGTGAACACCGGTATCCACTTGGATCATTCCTCCCTCATTAGGAATTAATGGTCTCCATTGCATCAAGTGCCTGCATCAGATGAGGAAACTTTTGTTGAACCTGACTCCTGGTGAGCCACTTTCCTTGATCAAGAAGTTGCCCTGCTTTAATGACTCGATAGAGTTTGATAGTATGTTGGCGGGTGTCCTTTGTATTGTTATCCATGATACCATCAAATATCACCTTCTCGATGCAGGAAGGGTTGAGTTCTGTAGGGGGAAACTATTCGACCACATTTTAAGTGTCCAGGAGAGGTGGAAAATATGGTTGAGAAGTTCCACATTAAATACTAGGTGCAATCCAGGAAAGGAGGAATACTTAATTCAAAATAAATCTCACCCATAGCCTTGGTGATGGTGTAATTCCCATATCAAAGTGGGTGCAAATTCTAATGGGGTCTGGTGAGGCGCTCTTTCTGTAAATGAACCTAGACCTTATCTCCCACCTCAAATTTTTGCAGTACCTGATGTTGATCATGGAACTACTTGTACTTGGCATTGGCTTTCTGCACAATATCATGAACTTGTTTTTGGATGTGATGGATGTGCTCAACAAATGTTTATTCCTAATCATCCTCTGCCTGAGCATGGGAGGACTCTTCCTATGCGACTACAATGGGCAGAGCTATGTCAATGGAGGCGAATGGTTAAAAACCCAAGAACATCTGAAAATGGTCGTGGAGGGCTCTGTTGTAGCTTTGTTGAACATAAGGAATGATTTCATCCCATATGTATAGATGTTTTGAATTATACATTCACATGATATGAAAAATCGTCCAGTTGGCTACCTCTGTTTTCCATCAGTTTGTGGGTGGAAGGTAGTTGATTTCATCAGCTTGGTATCCATCATCAACCATAGGATGGACTAAAAGGTGCTCAGGAACCTATTGTCTTGATAAAAGATAATAGTTTGTGGTAGCCCAAAATAAACCCAAACATGTGTGAAGAAGAGCTTGAGAGTGGCCTCGGTTGTGATGCTCTTCTTATAGGGTGCCAAAATTTCCATCTTAGAATATCGATCGACAACCAAGTAGAGACAATCATTCCCATGCTTTGTTGAAGGTAGACTAGGCATTTAGTCCATGGAGATGGAATCCCAAGGCCTATCTGGAGTAGGAAGACGGGTGTACAGCCCCTGTTTCTTGATGGTGGGCTTGGAAATGGTGTAGGAGGTGCAGGATCTGATGTACTTATGAACATTGTGTCGAAGCTTCGGCCAACAAAAATGATTCTGCAGTACTGCCACTTTATTTTCTACACTAAAAGTATTGTTTTCAAATTGTAATGAGATTCCTAGATCATATTTGCACACTCGCTTTAAGGAACACAAATGTGGCTCAGACGGCATAATAAACCATCCCTGAGATGAAAGTTGGGAACTTTTTTTCTTGCGCTTAATGTCTAATAAGAAGTAGAAAAGTTATAGTCATTATTGTATAATTTTATCCATCTAGATGTCTCATGTCCACAGGAATTGAGAACTGTGGTTAGCACTGCCATCGGGGGTCAATTGAGGCAATATGTGACATGGTTGGTGTTACCCTTATTGTACTTGATATTCAAGGGGAATTGTTGCAGATACGTGGACCACTTATGTTGGAGGTCATTTTGTAATTTTCCTTGTATTTGCATGAATTGCAGAGGCTTGTGATCAGTGTGGATGATCGTTTCCTTCCCCAGAATGTAATGCTTCCATTGTCAACATGCTTGCACAATGGAGTACATATCTTTTTCATAGGTGAGGTATATTTAAAAAACATCAGATGGATTTTCACTATGATATGCTACCAGATGCCCATGATGAGTGAGGATTGCAGCGATAGAATAATCTGAAGCATTTGTCTCAATCTCAAATGGTCATTGTAGGTCTGGTAGAATGAGCACTAGTGCTGAGAAGAGGTGGGATTTTATATCATTGAGTTCTTTCTGTTGGGGCACGGAACACACAAAATTGGCCTTCATGCCACCCTTAGTCACTTGGCTTAGGGCCCAAGCAATATGAGATAACCCCAAAACAAGACACTGATAGAAGTTAGCAAGCCCCAAGAAGTTGTAGAGCTCAATAATTGTTTTTGGGGCTGACCAACCACAGATGAGTTAGATTTTTGTTGGATCCACATGTACACCCTGTGCATCCACGATGTATCCCAAATATTGTATTCTCTGCATACCAAAGGAACATTTATCCAAGTTGGCATATAACTTTTGTTGTCGTAGGGTGCCCAATACATGTTGAATATGCTCAAAATGTTCCTCCCATGTTTTGCTGAAGATGAGGATGTCATCCAAATATACAACCATAAAGGAGTTTGTGAATGGTCGTAGTATATCACCCATCATTCACATGAATGTGTCCGGGGAATTAGTCAAGATGAAATGCATCACCAACCACTCAAAGAGGCCTTCTTTGGACTTGAAGGCTATCTTCCACACATTAGTTTCTCAATCAACACCTTGTGGTAACCTGACTTCATATCAATTTTATTGAAAAAAATGGATCCCTTGAGCTGATCAATAAGATCATCAATCTCGGGAATTGGGTATCGATTCTTGACTATGATATTTTTTAGGTCTTTGTAATCAATACAAAGTCACTGTGTCCGGTCCTTATTCTATACTAAAACAATTTGGCTTCCGCAAGGTGAGGATTTGGGTATGATGTGGCCCTTCAGGATTAGCTCTTGGATCTGGTGTTTGATTTATTTATTCTATAGAATAGAACGCATGTATACAGGGTCGTTAGGTAGAGGGGCACCAGGTGTCATATCAATTGGGTGATTTACTTGATAGTGCACTAACACCCCAATAGGTGATGCTAATATGAATTTGTACTCCACGACTATTCTATCCACTTGTTGTTGTTGGGAAGAGAGACCCTATGTAGAGGTTTTGGCAGTTGCGGTGACCTTCCAAGCACTTTCCAATAGAACCATACAGAGGAAAAATCTCCCAATCTGAGAAACCACCTTTCTGCACTGCTTCGCAGATATCAAAGAGACTGAAGTATTTAGGACTTCCTTCGGTACCCTGTAGAGTTGATATACCAAAGTAATAATGACACTAGGGGGCCTAGATTCATAATTAACATGACGTTTTCACATATATGGTTTTCCTAGAAAAAAATCACAAACTTCAAGTGGAGCAACATCACACAATACATGGATGTCCAATCCCTAGTGTATGGTTTAGTGTTGAAGGCAAGAAAAAGTGGAAAGAAAGGCTATTTTGAGAAAGAAATGTATGTACGAGGAAAGCGACAACTAGAAGGAAGAGAAACACATGCCTATGCATGGAATACCTAATGACGTTAGGTTTTTTGTAATACATTGTAATGGCTAATGAGCCAAAAGCTTATATATATATATATAGATACCTAGGAAGTCGAGAGGAGTAGTCCATTCTAGCAAGAGATATAGAAGGCAGTAGTTGTAATATGAAGAGACAATGAAGGACATGAGTTCTTTTTTGGTAGATGTTTGTGTGTAAGTTGTTGAGCTATAGAGAGTTAGGAGGGTAGATATCGAGTGTTAGATCACAGGCTGAGGAGCCTGGTGTGATCTAGTCTGACTCATAATATATATTGACCCGACTGAGGATGAGTTCTAAAGAATGCGGCATTGTAGTTTTAGAACTATCGTAATAGAAGAGCTTGAGAGCCAGATATTTGTGGACGTAGCCCAGGGGGGTGAACCACGATAAAACCCATGTTATGTGATTGAATTCTTGTGTCTCTTTTATTGTTTATGAGTAGGTATTAGTATGATGAATGAATGAGTTGATTATATTACATGCATAATCGGGAATGACAGTATACTACTTTAATAAGTTAAATAGAACTCTCAGTGCACACTTCTAATATCCCCACTCAATCCTGGACTGCAAACACTTGAGTATTGCAGTCACCCATTAAGACTATCTCAGGTGAGACTATGCAATGCACTATGTGCATTGTGTTTCCTTCTGGTTTACCACGAGGGTCGATATTTTAGAGGTTTTGTTGGAACCCCAAAAGACTTGAACCCTGGGTCAATTACGTTAAAGGTATAAACTCAAATACAAACCAACAAATGGTTCCATTGTCGGTTGGAATAGTATAGGATTAAGTAGAAGGGATCAGTTAAAAGAGGGTAAGATCTGCGGAAGGCAGATCAAACGAATGCCAAATCGGACAACAAGAAGTTGGGAATTCATTGCTAGAAGGGGATGTTGAGACTGTGGAAACCTACAAAAGCAGAGATTGAAAGCTGGTTGAAGACAAAGGAGCTAGAGTTTGCGTAGAAAGATAACAAAAACCCTAGAATAACACCGTGCAAATACCTTGAGAAGTACATGTTTACTGATCTACATGAAGTATTTTTCTGTGATTTTCCACACTTATTGCAGGAGTGGATTTTGAGGTTGAAGGATAACCACACAAAAAACCAAAACCGACAGTTAGAGTGGACCCAAGTTCATATTGAGTAGTTATAGTAGGTGAATAACAAATTGAACTGCGTTGTAGATTTTTGGCTCAATAGTATTGTAGTAGGCTTTATAACAGAATTTGCAGTAGATACCACGAAGTTGTACAATGCAGTGGAGCGATAGTTTCTACACAGGCCTCGAGGAAGGTATATTCAATAATTGTATACTTCGATTAAGATATTTCTCTATAACAAAGGTGTAATGACAATGGCATCAGACAACTAAACTTCCCTACATGCATGGGGGGAGGGGGGAAGCACTGACAAAAAGATGAGAAATGAAAGCAGAAGTGGATAAAGGAAATAAGGAGGAATCCTTGGACCCAATCATGATGGACGATGACTAGATCCAATAGATTGTGGTGACAACTGGAAATATGCACAGTGGAGTACCCTACCAATACAAGTTGAACACCAAGAAAAGAGTCGTAGCCAAGAGGGAAGGCTTGACAAGTGACGAAGAAGAGGTAGAGGATCTTCAGGATGTGGAGAAGATTGAGGAAATCCTGCGTGAAACATACGAGAGGAAGATGAGAGTTCCAAAAGCAAGAACCGAAGGCAACAATCTATTAAGCCCTAATATTGGCTCATTACCCCTTAATTGGGACATATTAGATTAGTAATGTTATTTTATTTATGTCATCTTTATTCCATTAGTTGTAATTATACCTCCTAGTCTCCAATATATACCAAAGAGACATTTTAATTTGGAATCATCTTGTACTTGAACATTTAAGTGGGGTAAAAGGAGGTTTCCCCCTCGAAGAGGCTTATTATCTGAAATTATCTCTTTTTCAAGGTATTGAGTACTTTTTCTGAGGTTTTTTTATGCTATATTGATATTTGGTTCTTAACATATGGTATCAGAGCTCAAGGTCTTGGGGTTTCATTGTTACATCTAACAAGGAATGGATTGGAGGATATTTAGTAGACGGATCAAGGTACATTGGGTTAAAATTTCAGCTTCAGAGGCCTTATACTTTCGAAGATACAGCCTATTCAAGATAGGGTTCTGGAATCATCATGAATTGAGTCATTGCAGAATTTTCTCTATAAAACATTTTCTGTAACATTTCAGACCCTGAAATCTGGAGGATATTCACAGAAATTAGTAAGGTATCTGTGGTACAAATTTCATCTTCTGGGTCATCTTAAATTTGTAGATACACACTGTGTAAGATAGGGTATCTGACTAGTCCTATTGACTAGTCTCAAGAAGGTGTTCCAGGTAAAACAATCATAACTTCTTCCTAGAGTATCCAAATTAAGTGGGACTAGTTTCATTGGATCGTGGATAGTCTATAGTATTTATGGTACGATTTTCAAAATGTTATATCAATTATTTTGTGCGGGGCACACTATAAAAGTGAGATATCCTGGAAAGGCCAAAAAGAGACAAGTTGTGGGGAAGTTACAGTAAATTCCACTTGGCACATCCAATTTTGATCAGACCGATAGCATTGCAGAGGAGAAATATCATAGAACTACATAAAAGAAAGTTTCATACCCAGAAGGGCTGAAACATGGTAGATACAACAAAATAAAGATTGTCTAGCAGAACCACCTCAAAATCAAGGTTCAAAAGTGATACTTGGCCAACATGCCACCCAAAAAGGGAACTTCTACAGCAAATAAGCCTCGAGACAATCCTACTTGGACTCTTGATGAAGGTGAAGAAATGTGTAGGGACATAAATTATTTACAAAATAAGATAGTAACAAAATATGAAATACAAGATATGGAAGCTAAGTTGGAGGCAAAGATGGATGGTTTAAAAGAGGAGATCATGGAAGTATTGAAAATTTTCATAACGGAGAAGACACCTGAAAGTGAAAATGCATCCCATGAAATTCATGATGAGGACACAAGGAAGGTGAATCAAGAATGGAGAAACTCCAACATTGGGTTGAAGACCAACCACGTTCCTAAGATTGATATGAGGAAGTTTGATGGAAAGGACCCAATCACATGGATACTTCAGATGGGGCAATTCTTTGATATACATGATGTGCCACATACACAAAAAGTACAAATTGCTTCTTTATATTTAGAACCTAATCAATTTGTATGGTATCGATGGATTTTTTATTGCAAATCATTCGTCACTTGGACAATTTTCATGGAAGAAATTATAGCACACTATGAGGATACAAGGAGCAATACCTTCTTTATCCAATTGATAAATCTCAAGCAAAAGGGTTCAGTTACCGAGCACATTGAGAACTTCCAAAGATTGAATATAAAGGTAACTGATATTCCAGATGAGCACTTGAT
>ML794213.1:373951-386251 GCA_009831015.1 Picea engelmannii | reverse complement strand
ATACAGAATCATCTAGAGTTACTCAAGCGTTGCAGACAACACTTGTCTCAAGGGGAGGGGCATGTTAAGCCCTAATATTGGCTCATTACCCCTTAATTGGGGCATATTAGATTAGTAATGTTATTTTATTTATGTTGGCTTTAAACATTAGTTGTAATTATACATCCTAGTCTCCTATATATACCAAGGAGACATTTTAATTTGGAATCATCTCGTACTTGAACATTTAAGTGGGGTAAAAGGAGGTTGCCCCCTCGAAGAGGCTTATTATCTGAAATTATCTCTTTTTCAAGGCATTGACTACTTTTTCTGAGGTTTTTCTATGCTATATTGATATTTGGTTCTTAACACAATCCTATCCATATTAATATCAGTGTGGAACCCATAAACCCATGTGCGACTAACACACCAAAAAGAATAACATTGTTTAGACAATCGAATTTTGGGAGAAGAAAGATAACATGAAGTACATCTACTGAAGGAACAACAACTGGGGGAGCCAATTTAGGAAGCATTAGTCAAGTATCTACACCAAGAAGAGGTATTAGTTCAACATTAAGGATGGTAGGACATGATCCCACCATCCAGTTACTAGAATTCAAAGGAGAAGCGTCAGAGGACCCGAAAAAGCACTTGTTTATCTGTGAGAAGATTTGGGAAGCAAAATGGATCACAGAAAAGGACACTAAACTTGCACAGCTAGAGATTACACTAAGGGATCACACACTGGATTGGTATATGATTTTAGCTACAAACAATCCACCAGGGACAACCAGAACAATTGCGGACATCAAGAAGTTATTGATAGATGAGTTTCAAAAGCCAAGTTCAGAGGATCAGTACATGAATGAGATGATAGAAATTAGATAGAAACTAGGAGAATCCATATGGGAGATTGACTAGAGATTCAAGTGACTAAAAGGAAAATTGAAATATCTCATGACACATATGCATCACAGGCACCTATTCGTCAATTCACTAGTATCACACTTGAAATATCCACTACATCAACATACGTTTCAGACAAAGGTAGAGGCTTTGCAGGAAGCCTTGCAACTGGAAGAAAACCAATATCAGAAGACAGATCCAACCATTGGAGAGCTGAAGGAGGACCTGAAGAAATTAATGTTCTAGATAAACTAGAACAACAGTAAGTACAAATGAGAAGTCGTTTGGTGTACCACATGCGGGATGGAAGGACACCATAAGAATGAATGTCCAACATTCACATAGTATATGGAAACAGGAATTCCAAATCTGTTACCAATAGGAGGACTATGGTGAAAAATCTGTAAGAAACTGGGCCACGATCCATATCACTGCCAAATAATGCAGAAATACCAGACAGTTCCCAAGAGTTCATATTGCAACTTTTGCAAATCACAGGGCCATGATGACAAAGATTGTAGAAACATGGAGTTGATGAGAGAGAGGACATCAGATGCATATAGGGTATAGGAAGAAATTATGACCAGGTAAGCCACACCCCAATTTAACCAAGTCCCAACCCCATACAACACTGCGTAGTAGCAGTATAATACTACGCAAAAACCATACAATACCGCACAGTACAATTAGGCACCTCAGTATAACACACCATGAGGGTATCGAGCTAGCTGTAGAGGCAGAGGACAAGCAAGAGGAGGCTTTGGAAGAGGTAGAGGACCAGTGGTATTTCACAAATATAAAAAAATGAGACACTATGCAAGGGAATGTCCACTTCCACCAACGACTTGTATGTATTGTCGTGCATCGGATCATGACACGGAATAAATTCCTATGTTACTAGGGAAGATCCAGGAAAAGAGGAATCAAAACAACCAAAATGTTCAATGTATTTCATCCGAAGCAAGGGATGAAATACGAAACATCAACATAGTTACGCATGGAAGAGCTAAAATAGGAAACAATGCAGTTTGATAAGAGTCGGTACAACATCAGTGGGTAAAGAAGAATGTTGAACCAAGGAAACAGTTCAACACATAGAATGAGAAGGAAACATTTAAGCAATCCAGACAATAATTTATGAAGTAAGACATTGCGTCGATTTCAACTACACAACAGATCAAGGAAGTACCAGAGTACGAGATGCCTCCATTGTTGGATCATACCAAATAAATGCAACCCCTGGGACAAGTAAGTACAATAAAAGGATTTTTGCAATCCTGTGTAAAAATATTAAATGATCCATCCTCTATCAAAATATTTCAAAATATATTAGAAAGATGTAGCATAGAGACAGAAGGAAAATTAGAGAAAAAAACAGTTAATCACCTAAATACAAGGAGAAGAACAAGTAGGGAGTTCAGGATGAATGCCGACATCGAAGATTTTAACATGGGAGATATCATACTAGATCTAGGATCCGAAGTCAATGTATTACCCAAGAAGACATGGGAATGTATTGGACATCCCACACTAGGATACTCATTGGTTCAGCTGAAACTAGCAAACCAACACAAAGTTATACCAATTGGTAGACTAAAAGGAATGACAGTAGACCTGGATGGTGTGCACACTAAAGAAGACTTCAAAGTAATTGAGATAGTGGATGACACAACACCATATCCATCATTGCTCGGCTTGGATTGAGAATTTGATAACCAGGCCATAATCAACTTAAAGACACAGAAAATGATATTTGAGTCAGGAGAATACATGGTCATTGCGCCATTAGACCCATCATAAGGAGAGAGGTTCGTAGAACCTACTTGTTTATACTTGGAGGAAATCAGCTAGTTGTACAGAAAAATTGCACGCGATGATTATTACGTCAACCCAAATGCATATGGAATACTCAATTGGCAGAGCATTACTTCATGTGTGACAGACTTAGATATAGGGTTAGAGAACTAGAAACAAAGGCTACATGAAGTTTCCACAAGGAGATGCGCAAGAATAGATTGCACAGTAAGATGGGTACGTATGGAAATAAGGGAACCACCCAGTTTCCATGGGGTAAATGATCTAGAAGATTTCATGAAACAATACAAAGATGAGGTGTTAAAAAATAAGAGACTCTTAGCACTTGATATATCACTCAAGACCAAACCTTCAATATGGTGGGGTGTACACAAATAAAAAATCAAAGATTGGTACCAATGTAAGCAGTTATTGCACATAAGGTTTGGCGCATAACAAAAAATCAAAAAATAGGAGAAGTATGATGGACAGAGAGCACCAGCGGAACACTTGGAGAAGTGCAGAGCACTATGTAAAATGAAACCCCTAGAGGAATGGCCTCATCATTTCATACATACCTTAGAGGGAATACCAACAAACTAGTATATAGACCAGGAATTGCATAGAGGAACTCCGATCTAGCCAACACTACAACATCACTTTACAGTTACTTCCTCATTCGAGCATGAGAACCCCAACATAGATGCAACACTTAAGAAAATAAGAGGGGTGATATTCATTAAGGAAGCAGAATTCAAACTCATAACAGAGGAAAAACAACGGAACATATAGCATGAGTTAACTCAGCCTAGAGCATAAAGTAGCCACAGCCTACAAGAAGATTCCAAAGAACACGCAGAAGACCGAACTCACAACGACAGAGAATATTGATCATATTGTGAAGACTATCGATCAATACCAGTAGGAGATCAAAAATATTCAGGAGAATATCACACCTACCACTCCACCAACAGTGAAGGAGCGAAGGAAACATGAGGAAACAGAGAAGATACAAGAGATAGAATGACAAGTCCACACAGCGGACTACCCATAATTCGAGAAAGCAACGCAACTCTGGACGAAGCTGGAAGAGGATCAACAGGTCCAGCAGTGGGACCATGAAGGAGAAAGGATAAGTGTGTCTATCCAATACCTCAAGCAGAGGCAGAAGACAATGTAAATCACGAAGTGCGTCAAAGGGGAGCAAGACATGAAGAAACTGCAGGAAGAACTCATAACTTCACAGACGAAGAAAAAGGAGCGCCAGGCTCAAATGGAACCTCTCCAGGAGCAAGAAGCAGAGGTCATTGCAAAGGCAGAGGAATCCAAAAAATACATGGTACAAGCCCAAGCATAATGTGCAAGGATGTTCAGGGATGAGATTGTAGTGTGGGTATTGGACGCACTCAAGGAGAGGACCGCGCAAGCCCAAACACAAGCAACGAAGCTCAGGGAGAAGTTCCAAGCGATCACCAGGGAGATCAACGAAGGACATAGGGGTTAGGTGGCTTGGGATAAGCCGCATGTTAGTGTTGGGGGCCTGTTGGAGTCAGGCCAAAGTAGAAAGAAAGGCTATTTTGGGAAAGAAAGGCATGTACGAGGAAAGAGACAACTAGAAGGAAGAGCAGAACGGACGCATGCATGGAAGACCTAATGACATTAGGTTTTTTTTAATACATTGTAATGGTTAATGAGACAAAAACCTATATATATAGATACCTAGGAAGTCGAGAGGAGTAGTCCATTCTAGTGAGAGATATAGAAGGTAGTAGTTGTAATATGAAGAGACAATGGAGGACATGAGTTATTTTTTGGTATTTGATTGTAATGCTTGTGTCATACAACCCAATTTTGTAATTTGTTGAGCTATAGAGAGTCAACAAGGTAGATCATGAGGGCTAGATCACAAGTAGAGGAGCCTAATGTGATCTAGTCTGCCTCATAATATATCTTGACCCGACTGAGGATGACTTGTAAATAATGTGATGCTATAGTTTTGGAACTACCATAATAGAAGAGCTTGAGAGCTAGATCATTGTGGATGTATCTCGGGGGGGTGAACCACGGTAAAACCTGTGTTATGTGATTGAATTCTTATGTATCTTTTACTGTTTATGAGTAGGTATTAGCATGATGAATGAATGAGTTTATTATAGTACATGCATAATCGGGAATGAAAGTATACTACTTTAATAAGTTAAATAGAACTCTCAGTGCACACTTCTCAGATCCCCACTCAATCCTAGACTGCAAACACTTGAGTATTGCAGTCACCCATTAAGACTATCTCGAGTGAGACTGCATCGTGCACTCTGTGCACTGCATTGCCTTCTAGTTTACCAGGAGGGCCAATAGTTTAGAGGTTTTTTTGGAACCTTGAAAGACTTGAACCCTGGGTCAATCACGTTAAAGGTATAAACTCAGATACAAACCAACACTGAGGATGATGTGTTGTTGTCAAGTTCAACCTCTTTACAACCTCTATTGAAATCAGGTTATTATGGCTACCACTATCAACAATGAGATGCATTGGGGTTCCCTTCACCCACATCTACGAGTGGAAAGATGATCCCCTTCTTCAGGCTCCCCCGGTTCCTCTGGCCAGAAATTTTTGTTAGTGATGGTGACACTAGGTTTTGCATCAATGATCCATCTTCCCTTTTATGGCTCAGAATCATATTTTGAGTCAAAATATTACCCTGTGGTTTTCATATCAACCAACAATGACTTCTTCGAGTGACATTAATTAGTATTGTCCCAAGGGATTTTGCAAAACTCGCACCATTTTCGAGTGTCCTTCTTTGACTTCCCATTACCCTTCTTTGTTGGTGGCTTGGGCTAGTTATCCTAGGGTTGGCCATCCTTTCTCCATCCTTTGGCCTAGGATTTAAGGCCACCCTTACTATACTTTCGCTATCATGGATTTTCATATCCAAACTCTCTCTTATTCTTGTCCTTGAATTTCTGGTTGTTTTTGACAACATATCGATAAAGGGCTCCCAATGACAAGATTTACAGAAATTCCATTTCGGTTTGGATGTACCAGTGCAGAGCCCCACGATATTTTAGGAATATATGCCTCTTAGAGTATTTGATACCCAGCTTGGTGTGTAAGGTATGGAAAGTATTTGTGAACTCTGGCACTGTTTGGAACCTTTCTTGTCGTAATGTGGTCCATCTCATGTACTGGTCATCATAACTTCAAATAGGGTAATATTGTTCCTTGAGGGAATCAACAAAATCCTCCCAAGTGGGTCCTAGCCCAAAAATTCCAGCCTCATCCTTGAAATGTTTCTCATAGTACGTTTCCCACCAATATCTATCATGAGGAATGGCCTTAAGGAGCGCGAATGTGATTTTTTCACTGTTGGAAAAATTCTGGACAGAGAAATAACCCTCTAGAAGATTTAACCATATTTCGAAAGTGCCAACATATATCTGGCCTTCAAATAAAAAAATATCAAAGTTAACTTGTACCTTGAAGGACATCGCACCTCCGAAGTGATTTCTAGTTGAAGGTACCTTCGTTGTTTTAGGCAGTTGTCAAAGGATCTGGGTGAAACTATCCATCATATCATTCCTCTATCGCGCGAGGGATTCCTCGAGCAACATTTTGAAATGGTCTCTTGTATTGTTGTCTCTCTTTTTTTCTGCCATGGAAGGTCGCTTGGGTGTGCGAGAATGGTTTTTCTCAAGAGATAAAAGCTTGAGACCCAACTCTCTATACCCTGACCTCATCGAGGACATGTACTGAGGACGACACGGAGCAGACCACTTTTATACCATTGATCCAAATTATTTTAGGAACAATATGAAGGAAAAAATAAAACATAGATATAACAAATAATTACACATATATACAGAATGTAACATAGTATACAATAAAGATTAGATTCTATTAATAACTGTCTGAAATACAAAAGACTGTAAAATGCAAAAGCACACAAGCTAGCTAGAATGGTGGTAGCTTATCTTTGAGAAGAGATGTGTCGGCTATGCTAATTTTCAATAAGTTGGTTACAATGAGGTTCCAAAGGCCTTTTTGACATAAATCATAAACCCTAAACATAAAAAAACCTAATCCCTAGGAGATGAAGCACCAAAAGTCATGTGGGCCCTGAGGGGGTAAGATGGTACATCAACTTCTTGGGGTCGTAAATTCTACATACGATCTCCATTTTATGCGCATGATCTCCTGTTGGAAAGGTCTATTCGAGGACTACACATTTTCCAATCATACTCTAACTTTGTCTATAGTGTGGCTGTGGTGGGCCCAAAAAACGTTGTTTAGGGCCTCAAAATGACCCTAGAAGTTTAGGACTCCGAAAGATAGAAAAAAACTGCCAAAATGGAAATTGGGATTTGAGCCAGTGGAATAGGTAGGTGGCCAATAATATCCACCTAGATTAAAAATAACTTAGCTACTTCTTTTCAAGTGGTAGTATTATTGCAAGGAATGAGCATAGACATATTGTTGAATCTATCCACAATTACAAACAAGTAACCACGACCTTTCTAGGAATTGGGAAATCCTCTAACAAAGTATATGGAGATGCTCTCCCAAGGTATATTTGGTAGAGGAATAATATTGTACAACCAAAATTTCCTATTGTTAGGCTTGTTAAATTTTCAATGGACACAACCCCTAACAAATATCCCCACCTACTCTTCCAGATTGGTCACTGTTTCTATCATGCCAAAATGCTTGGCTATCCTATTAGTGTGAACTTATCACATCAATCATGTCCTTCTATCCTATGGTATGCATAATCATATATATTATACAATATCCCACTGTAGAGATGGTATTCATTCACTTCCACATCAACGGATGATCTTTCTTTCAACTATTAGTACATGCCTTCAAAATCGTCATCACTTTCATAGTATTCACTCAATAGATCATGAGTTAAGGGCTCTTGTCATACTAATGGGTGCATCCTTATAAATTAGTGGGCATTGTGAATACATGTTGATAAGATTGTTTGTATCCCCTTTCTTGTACTACTTTATTAGTAGAGGAATTGTTGTAATAATTCCATCCATTTGTAATGCCTCACTTGCTGCATTTTATTGTGTCTTTGCAAGTACTACGTAGATTGATGGTAAATGTGTATCATGGTCTCCTTTTGTAGGATAGTGTTTCTACTTCTTCACCACTTTACAATAGAAAACAATTCTTTATCATATGTGGGGTGTTCCAACATTGCTCTAGGAAACAATTCTGAGTGACAACATACGAGTCCTATTTCTTGCATGAGCATTGTTCTTAAAGCATACTTGCTTGCCTTTGTTTCTAGTTCAAATTTTCAACTACGAATTGGGAATGAATAAAACCAATGCATTATTGACCTTCCTCTTAAGTTCTTAGAAGGACGATTATTGTGGCTTGCCCTAGTAAAAACTATTCCCTTTAGCGGTCATGGTATGCAATGGTGCAACTACTGCTGGAAGTTTTGCTATGAACTTCCTCAAGTATTAAGTTTCTCCCATGAAACTCCTTACCTATGTCAAGATGATAGGAATACAATTATTGTGGCTTTCCCTAGTAAAAATTATTTTCTTTAGCAGTCATGGTATGCAATGGTGCAACTATTGCTGGAAATTTTTCTATGAACTTCCTCAAGTATTAAGTTTCTCCCATGAAACTCCTTACCTCTGTCAAGATGATAAGAATAGGCCACTAGTTGAGGGATTATATCTTGTTAGGGTCCACCTTCAAATCTCCTCCATCAAACACATGTTTGAGATAAATCAATGATTCTTTTCCAAATTTACATTTTTTCAAATTTGCAATTGGTTGATTAGTTTTCAACATCTCTAGTACTTATGTGACATGTGAGATTTTCTTTTGTAAACATTAATATTCCATCTAAATATACCATTACAAATGAGTCAATAAATGGACATAATACATCATTCATTAAGTGCATGAAAATTGCAGGGTCATTACATAAACCAAAAGGAATGACTAACCATTCATACAAATTGTTATCACATATTATTGTATGGGGTGTTTTCCCCGTTGGATTTGGCCCTTGGGTGGCAGAATGCGAAGAAAAGGGGATAAAAACCCACTAAATGGTGCTTGTCCTATGTTTGTGTTCCTGGGAGCGTGGTGCTAAGAGGTGCATAGATCTGGGTGGCTGAGATTTATGCACTCAGATCTATGGCGCAAGATCCCTATTAGAACCCCCCCCGACATTCTGCCTTTAATGAGGGGGGCTGGTCCAAGTTGGTGGTTTTTGAGTGTGGGACACCCACTAACGTGGTGCCTCCTCGTTAACTCAGACCCCCCTGACCTTTCCCTCTTACCACTCCCCCCCCCTCTCTGAGTAGATCTCTTATCGCTCGCCCTTACTGCCTTCCTCTCTCCTGACACATGTCTCCCACTCAATATTCCCCCCCTCTGTCTGTCACATCTCCCGCTCCAGCTCCCCCTCTCACCTATTGACACTTGTTCCTCTTCTCTCCATGTCACCTTTGTCATGTCGTCGTGTCCCCCTCAACCAGTCACACATCACTACAAACTCCCCTTTTCCTCCACATCCTCCCCCTACACTGCGTCACACCGCACCTTTACACCTCAACACCCATGCATACCCAGTAGCCTGCCGATCATGCCCATCGCCTCATCCTCATCAGCTCCATCTATGTCCTCCAGCTAGGCCCCTCTACAAAGGTCCAACAAAGCAGCAGATGACCAAGGTGTTGGATCATGTTGTCATTGATGCCAATCATTTGATTGATTAATGTCATTGATTGATGTCAAGTGATTGATTGATGTCAAAGGATTGATTGATTGATATAATATAATATGTATTGTCCTTGATGAGAATGCATAAATGAAGATGGATAAATGAGTTGTCATTGATACATGATGAAGATGGATCGATGTGGTTTCATTGGTATATGATGCATTGTTGGAAAAATGTATAGATGACTCATTATTGTCTTATCATGATTGGTAAGGTGCACAAACGAATGAACTCCAAAGTAGTCCCCTTATGGTGAAAGCCCTCATGGGAAGACGCTTTGCAAATTGAGTTATCCTAGAAGAATGGTTGGAGGACCCATGCTCTCATTATTTTCTTATCATGATTGATAAGGTGCACAAATGGATTAACTCCAAAGTGGTCCCCTTATGGTGAAATCCCTCACGAGAAGACGCTTTGCGTATTGAATTATCCTAGAAGAATGGTTGGAGGAACCATGCTTGTATGTGGAATAACGATATGAAGATCAAGGAAATTGTTGGTGAAACTATCCTAGATGGATAGTGCTTGTCATGCCATTTCTGGTGGTATGTGGAATGTCACATAACTGTTGGACACACCTACCACACTTAGAGGGAGGGGTGAATGAGTGTGGGGATCTTTTTCGCAAAACTTCCCTCTTACACAAAAATCATTAGTTAGCATTTGAAATTTACTCATTACTCATTGCTTTCATTAATAATAAATTAGATGTGAATACATATCAGCAGCATATATCAACAATATATCATCAACAAATCATATCCACAAGGAACACAAGGAACACAATATGTATGTACAATTTTTCTTTTTATTATGGACTTCAATCCAGGGGTTTTTCAGCAACAACTGAATAGAGTACAACTCTACAAGAGAACCATCTCTATATGCAAGACTCAGCTTACATTCTCATCACCAACTGAGATGAGGCAACAACCCTCAACAGATATCAATCTGTACCATAGACAAGAGCATCAACCATGCACCAACCTGTGTCAAACAACATGTAATCAACCTATACCATAAACAAGTGCATCCAACCATGTACCAAGCATATACCAATCATGTGTCAAATACTCATAAAAAATGACTCATCAATATGTACTAACATATTCAACTATACACCTCATGTATGTGCCAACTCATCAACTGCTTGTCTCAACCATGACTAGTTTTGGATTAGTCAACAACCCTAACTTGAAATAATCATAACTTTGTATCTGTAATGAATAAAGATCTAAAACTGATATACAATGTTATTCAGTTTGTTTTATGCAATTCCTCCAAGTGGAACTACTTGTAACCTCTCAGAAAAGGATTTATAGCAAAAATGGCATACCTTGCTGAATTCTAGCTTATTCTAGAGAGCGACCTTGTAGAGCATGCCCCGCACAAATTATTTGATGAAATTATATGAAAATGTTACACAACATACTACAGAATGTACCCTAACCAACACATTTCTTCTCAATTAATTTGGATTTTTTATGAACAAGTTATGATGTTTTTACCCGAAACACCTGATTTTGACTAGTTTCAGGACTGGCCACAAACCCTATTTTCCACAGAGTGTAACTCCCCCAATAAAACGACCCACAAGATAAATTTGTAACCACAGATACTTGGATATGTTTTCTCACTTGAATAGAAATTTCAGGATCTGAATCATTATAGAAACAAATTTATAGAGAAAATGGTGATATGACCTGTAAATAACATACCTTAGAAAGTACCATCAAAAGAATTTATCCTTCCTTGCATTTCGGCCTTCTTTTCTTCACTTTCCTTAGAATTTAGGCTTATATATCCTTGGTTACCTCATTCACCTATAGATATTCAATATTCTCAAGTGTTCCAAACCAAAAATGCTCAAGAATCTCTCACAAGAAGCTCTCCATCAATACTCCAAAATATATTCCCACAAGAAGCTCTCCATTGATCCACAAAAAGGATGATCTACAAGAGACCATTGCTATATTATTTGTCTTAGATGTACATGAGGAAGCACCATAAGAGGACAGTCTGTCAGGGGGAGTAGACCCAGATGGAAAGATACATTTTCCATTGATGACAAAGGGGGAGAGATTTATTAGATGCAGAGGACATAGGCATGGTTCCAGGAGGATCAAATTTATCATATGCAGAGGACAGAGGCATGGTTTCAGGGGGAGCATGAGTGATATGATTTTAGTGTTGCATCAGAGTGTTGCCATCAATGCCAAATGGGGATATTGTTGATTAAGGTTGGTTGTCATTGATGTCAACCCTTGAAGAAAGACCCGTAGCACAAAGGGTTGGGTAATGGACCCAATAGTGTTTGATGTAAATATGACTCATTATTGTTTTGTCATGGTTGACAAGAAGTAAATATGGATGAACTCCAAAGTGGTCCCCTTATGGTGAAAGCCCTCACGGGAAGACGCTTTGTGCAGTAAGAGAACCCATGATTAATTGTGGAATAATGAGATGAAGGAAAGTGAATTTTTCAGGGAAAATATCCTAGATGGATAGTGCTTGTCATGTCATTTTCAGTGGTATGTGGAACGTCACATAATTCCTCACGGTTAGAGAGTTATGGCCATGAGAAGTTGGATACCCCGGGTTTGGGTAATGGACCCAAGTTTGTTTGATGGGTAATGGTATGAGTTATGATATATTTTTAGATAATACTATTTTATATGGATAGTGCATGTCATGCCATTTCTGGTGGTTTGTAGAACGTCACATATGTCCTCACGGTTTGAGAGTTATGGCCTTACGAAGTTGGAGGACCCTCATATGTCATCTAGAAGCCCCAAAAGGTCAAAGTAATCAAAGTGGTTTAAGAGATTTTAAAAGGTAAATAATAAAGTGAAGTGATGAG
>ML794213.1:342135-365219 GCA_009831015.1 Picea engelmannii | reverse complement strand
TCCATTAGGTGAAAAAAATGGCATGAAACTATATAAAGTGGGTAAAAATAACTTATAAATAGTAATAAAATAAAAAATTACTATACCATTTTGATTTTTACCCAAATAGTGCAATTTGGACCAAAATACCTCCAAGATTCAAATGGTGATCGCGGGAGCATTATGCAACGAAATCACAAACCGTCTGGATCGGGTAACTCTACTTCTCATCCTCTTCAAATTCAGTGGATTACATTTTTGAATTAGGTTCCAATTTTTTAGTTATTGAGGGTGTAAAATGTGGATTTTAGTGTACGTGGGCTAGCTTTGTTTAGGTCGTGTATACGATGAGGTATATGCTACTTTGTGAACCATAGGGGGCATATATTGATCCCTACACGTGATTGTATGCAAATGAAGCCACGCACAACACACAAATGAACAAAAAGGAGTGTTCTAACTCAAAATTTAATTTGTCCTTTGTAGGATGGTTCTTGAATGGAGAGAGAGAGAACATGAGGAGGTTGATGCAGCTGTGGATCAAGATCCGATGGCTCAAGTGGTTCTAAAAAGGTGTGGATTGTATAAGTTTTCGGCTCTCAAAGGAATGAGGGCCCAAGTGAGGTTGTTGGAGGTGTTGGTGGGTTACTGGGACCCTGATGGCGAGATATTTATCCTCGATGGACAACCATTGAGGATCAAAGTAGAGTACATCTACTTCTTGACTGGTCTATCACACTGAGGAGAGTTTGTAAACCTCAAGTCACGCAGAGTAGGGAGTGGGATGAAGATCGAGGAGTATATTGATGCCCACTGTGTAGTGGGGACTCCCAAGGTGGGAAGTCAAATCCCTATTCGGGAAATAAATAACCTCAGCCTAAATATCATCGTGCTTGTATTGAATAAGATCACAGGTTCGGCTTCATTGCACTAGGCATCAAGGTCGCTCATGTTTTATGAAGTACAGTGTGCGAGATCCACTGTCTATGATTGGTGTACCTCACTACTGACCAATATGAAACTTCAGTTGATAGAGTGCAAACAAGGGGGTAAGTGAAACTTTGGGTTTGCCTCTATTCTTTGCAGTTTCTTTTTTGAGCAGGTTCCAAGTCTGGGACCTAGAGTGGAGATCCTTCCTAGAGTACTGTGTGATCCAACCATGGTGCGATAGACCGAGATCATGAGATGGCAAGGAGGAGGTAGGGTGCCAACACCCTACAACGAGGATTTTTTCTTCTGGTGGCAGCGACAAGTCATCATTCTAGATGACTATCCCTATGTAAGGATTGATTTTAGAGGAGATCCAGATATGCCACTTCCATCAGGGACCACCTATGGTGACATAGGTAAAATGTTTTTAAATATTTCATTTTTTATTTTTTTTTGTATTATGAGACAAAAATATTTTTGGGTGGTGTTTAAGTATTAACTAGACACTTATGTGACACAGACGTGGGTTCGTGATGGTTGGAGGGGTTACCTCGACATCAACAAAGGAACTGGGGTGACGAGGGGGCGGGTGGAGAAGCTAAGAGATTCCTACAAAATGTGTAGGGAAACCTTTCTCGTTTGACTCAGAGGATTCCAATGGTTCAGGTAGAGGATCTACCTGAATCCATGCAGCGACATGTGGTTGGTGTACCTAGAGCATGGGTACGACTCTTTCTGTGTCTCGCAAACACTGTGGTTTTATATCATAACACACATCCAACGCCACAGGCGTAGATGTGGTGGGATCTGTATACCGGTTGTATATGTGTATTGAGGGTTTTAGCCCCAATTTTGTAATATAAACACCATATTTTTGAAATATATAAAAAGGGATCTCCGGTTTTACTTATATTTTACAATGTGTACATTGATTTGTTGGTTTTCTTTGCTTTATTAATGTGACAAATTCCAATCTAAAACATAATTAGCATAGGCATCAGATACATGATTAGCACTCCTAGGAATGTGATAATATGTGATAAAATCAAACTGTCGTTATAAAAGACGTACCCGTAGGAATTGTCAGAGTAAAGTAGGATCACGCACAAGGTAATGGTCATTCAATTGACATACTACTAACTGGGAATCTAGGCGAACCTCTAAAGAGAAAATACCATGTGAGATAACATTGTACAAAAGTTCTATGAAAACACTATATTCGACCACATTATTCGTGGATGGCCCTAGGAATACACCACCTGAAGACACCATCATACCTTCGGGTGAGTAAACCACCCAAGCGATGGAAATCAAGTTCCATGTATGACGACTGTCTCCATCTGTGAATCCTAGGTAGACCGAAGGCTTCGTTGACATCTGTCAATAAAGGGAAAACTCGATAATCAAGCCGGAGACAAAAAGAAAGGGAAAATATATGTATATACACTAAATTACATTAGTATACAAAGAGTTCTTCTCAAGCCTAGGGCTCAAGCGTAATATCTTTTCAAGTAGAGCCCATTTTTGGGCTCGACCAAGACATTCCCTTCATAATCTTATAACTCATAGGCTCCTTTTTCTAGAACACGTCGGATGATATAAGGACCGTGCCACATGGGTTTAAACTTGCTTTCCCCCAACGGTTCTTTGGCTTGGTCATATAAGAGGACCAAGTCACCCTCAGCGTACAACCGAGGATGGACATACTTGTCGTACTAGACCTTTACACTTTTTTTGTTCACCTCGATAGCCATAAAGGCATCCCCACGTTGCTCATCAATAATCTCTAGGTGCACAAGGCGTCACTCTAAATCTGAAGTGTCAGGTAGGAGTGCAACTGCCAACTTAAGAGAAGGGATTTCACATTCAATAGGAAGAATCGACTCCACACCGTGAACTAACTGGAAAGGGGGAAAACCAGTTGCAGTCTTAACCATGGTTTGGTATGCCCAAAGTGCGGGATATAGCATGATGTGCCAATAAAACTTACTCTAATTGAAATTTTTTTGCAAGATGGTCTTGAGAGACTTGTTGATGGCCTCTACTTGCCCATTTTCCTGGGGGTAATAAGGAGAGGAATTACCATGTCTAAACCCCAACTTAGATGTTAGTTATACCATCATTTTGTTTTGAAAGTGACTTCCATGATCAGTGACAATCTCACTTAGGATACCGAACCAGGAAATAATTTGATTGAATATGAAGAAGGCAACAATCTTCCCTTCGGACTTCACAGTAGGCATGGCTTCAACCCACTTAGTAAAGTAGTCAACCGCCACAATAATATGTTGATGCCCCCCAACCAAAGTTGGGTTGCAATCTATGAAGTCTACCCCCAACTTGGTGAAGGGACCGATGATAATGACTAGGTGAAGAGGGGCTGGGTGTGAGCACATTTTCCGAGTGAACACCTGGCAAGGGTGACACTTCTTAACCGCTTCAATACAATCTTTAAAGATAGTAGGCCAGAAATAACCAGCTCGCAAGATTTTTTGGGTTGTCGCAAGCCTGGATAGGTGACCACCACAAGCCCCTATGTGGCAATCATTTAGGACTGAATCGACCTCTTCATGAGTTAAAAAACGACGTAAGATATCATCTATTCCTCTGCGATACAAAGTGTCACCGACGATGGTATACTTCTTAGCTTGGTATCTAATACGTCGTCGATAATCTCGCGAGAGATGTTGAGTGAACTTCAAGGTTTGAATATAGAGAACAATGTCTCCATACCAGGGGTCTAATGATGAGACAAGGAAAATGTGTTCATCTGCAAACGAAAAAACATGGATAACATCCTCGTCTAATCATGGAAAATCAAATATTAACTCTGTGAAGACTAGTGTTTTCTTGGACTTTGCCGAAGCGAAGTCAAGATCAAACTCTTGTAAAATGACAATGCATTTATTCTATTTACCCCCTATGATACGTCTGGTAAGGACATATTGAAACAGATTGACATCAACAACCATAGTAGTCTTTCAAAGAAATATATAGTGACGTAAACGTTGGACTGCGTGAATGGAAACCAAAGCTAGATTTTCAACGTGAGAGTAATTAAGCTCAGGGCCAACTAAGTTTTGACTAAGATAGTAGATGACGTTCTCATGGAGCTCATCATCCTCCTGAACTAGAACCATACCAATTGTGTCTTCATACATGGAAATATAAAGCAAGTAATCTCTATTGTAGTCAGGAAACTTCAGTAGAGGGGCTGATACCAAGGCTTTCTTCAAAGCGTTGAAAGACTCATGGGCTCACTCATCCCAAATAAAAGGGGTGTCTTTATTCAAGAGGTGCATGAAACCCTTGGTGATATTGGCATAATTCACTATGAACTAACGTAGAAAGTTAGCTTTCCCCTATAAACCCTGAAGTTGTCTAATGATGCACGGTGGAGGCAATTGAAGTATTTCCTCAACCTTAAGAGGATCTACCATGATCCCTATCTCGGAGACTAAAAATCCCAAAAGACGACCAGGCTTAATGCAAAAGATGCATTTATGGGGGTTCAACCAGATTCTATAATAACGAAATCTTTCAAAAATGAGTCGAAGGTGCATAACATGATCCACTCTCTTGCGAGAGTGAGAAAAAGATCATCAAGGTAGGCGTCGACTATGTGCTTTAGATCATGAAAAGAGAAATTCATGGCACATTGGAAGGTTACCCCAGTGTTTTTAAGGCCAAAAGGCATTTTCTGGTATGCAAAAGTACCCCAAGGAAAAATAAATTCCGTCTTGTGTTGGTCCTCAGGTTTTATTTGGATTTGGTTATACCCTAAAAATCCATCCATAAAAGAAAATATCTCGCTTCCCACACACTCGTCGAGAATCTGATCGATGAAAGGTGTGGGTAATTTATCTTTAGGACAATCCTTGTTCAGGTCACAAAAGTCCATACATACACAGATGGTTCCTTGATTTTTATTCACAGGAACAGAGTTAGATACCCATTCGGTCAAGGGAACCAGGTAGATGAAGCCAGCATTAAGTAGCTTCTCCACTTCTACTTTAATAGCAGGGGCCTTCTTAGGATTCACAACTCTAAGACATCGTCGAACAGGTTTAGCGTCCCGATAAGTTCTAATCTCATGTTCAACAATATGACGGTTGATCCCTGGAATCTCTTCATATGACCAAGCAAATACATCTCAAAATTCTTTGAAGAGTTCGGTGTAGATCAAAATTTCTTTTGGTGAACAATCTGCACCTATATTTACATTTCCAACCTTGCTAGGGGTACGAGAGATATCGATTGAGATGGTAGGAGAAATACTCGCCATGTTTCCTTTGACATAAATGTCATGCGTATCAAGTGGAACCACGACGTGACCGACTATCTCACTCAAAGTAGATCAAAAGTCATCTTGCATGATTCTTTCAAGACTTGGGAGAAAATAATATCAATGATGCATATCATCCCAAGGTCTATCGGAACCATTCATGGCTTCAAGGATGGATTCATCTGAAGGAAAAGTCTCATCTAGGAAATCATGTTATCAAGAGAACGAGGTGGCCCATACAGGCCTAAGAAAATGATCCTCCTCGTCCGTTGGTGAAGTAACAGGATTGAGATTTACGGAAGAGTCAAGAATAGCTTGATATGCAATCTCCACTGTCGATAGTGGCATGGCCATGCCATCATGCGAATGAACTTCACACAATGAACTCAGGGAAGGTAGGGTCCATGGATCACTAAAATAGGAAGTGAGGAAAGGTATGGACCTCCCTATCATAGCAGGCCTACTAGACATGGCATAAACATGGTGATTCGGTGCCAAGAAGTCAAAAGTACCCATAAGGGAAGAATACATTCCGACACCGATATTCTCAGTTGTCGGCTGAGAATTGTCGATCACAGGGATCGAAGGTCTGAAAAATGCATTAGGACTAGAGTACGCAAAGGATAACTGGTCGATGGTCACGATCTTTTGTTGATGAGGAAAATAAAGCATACGGAAGATGAACGATAAGAAAACGACCATAGCATAGGTCCAATTGTGACCTAGTAACAGGTTATAATCAAGGGGTGCATCAACTACCTCTACCTCCACCTCTACTGTATTCCCACCTAAATGGACCAGAAAGGAAGGGAAAATACCGTGAGGGAAGAAGGAATGATCATCAAATGTAGTCAACATATTCAATGACTTGGAAAGGGTCAGAGAACCAAGATCTTTCCAACAGACTAGGAACATCATGCAGGTGGCAGCACCTTCATCAACAACCACACGTTTGATGGTATACTTGGAATACTCAATGTGGATTTGGAAGGCCACATGGTAAGGTAAGCGAGGATTCACATCCGTGACATCAAAATTGATAAATTTTGAGCCACTGGGTTCTAGAGCTCCTAAAGAAGAGAGTAAGGCATTCCTTTGTGAAGGACATGTTTGGAGTACCTCCAAAGCCAACATCGCACAAGGGGTTTGGCGCAGATCCTCAACAATCGAGTAGTTATGGGAGGCTCTAGCATTAGGATTGTGGGTAGAGCACATAAGTACTCCTTTTGGAATATGAGGTGATGGCTATGGTTTCTCAATCTATAAGTTTGTCTCCAAAGTAAGAGGGGGAGATTCTAGACCAAAGTTAGCTTGCGAAGAGATATAATCTCGAGATCGAGTGGCTACATCAATTTTCGCATCGACCATATTGATACATACATGGTCACCGTCTTATGACAGTGGGTTTTGACTCCCACTGGACGCATTTTCAGCGTTCGAAGAGCTCGAGGCTAAGTGTTGGTTATGTGGGAATGGATTCGTTAGCACAATGGGCAGTAGATTCAAAAGCCTCGCAGCCTCCATGAGTTTGGGGAATAAATGCGTAAGGTGGTCATTGGTACAAATTTTACAAGGAAACTTCACCTTACACTTTTCTTTCTTGCCCTCTCCAGCATTATCATTCATCTTCCCATTATTATCTTTGTCCTTGGGTTTATTACCATTTTTCCCACCCTTACGATTGTTTCGACCTTTCCTTTTATTCCCACCTGGTTGTTGGTCACCATTTGGGTTTTTTGACGATTTCACATAATGTACATCCACTGAATGAGTGAGGTTGGATGACACAGATGAAGTTGGTCCTCCAGTAGACTGGTTTAGAGACAAAGTCTTCAAGTGGCTCGTCATCGAGTCTGCGGACTTTACATTGGCGGAAGCTACAATGCCATCGGCATGAGGTCCAGGTTTTTGCCTAGGGTTGTAACTTGACCGTGGTGCTTCTGGAAGAAGGTGATATAACATCCCAGACTAAGCATATATCAAATCTAACTGCTGGGCTCTAAAGATAGCTTCTTCCTCAGTGGTGACCTCGGAAGTAGCAACGTCCTTCGAGATAGGAGGGTGAAAATACTTAAGGAACCATTCTAAAAGAAAGGTCAGGGGTATAAGAGTTTTAATCAACCTCTTTCGTCTGCACCACTCCTAGATATGATCCGAGATATGAGTGGCGATGTCCTGGAATAAAGTCGACAAAATTTCGAGGCCAACATCATAACAAATGGGAAATTGAAAGTGGTTAAGAAATACCATCACCAACTGATTAAATGACCCATATGTCCCCCTAGGTAGCTAAATATACCATTGCACTACAACTCCAATGAGAGTGCGTTGAAACAATCGTAATCTAATAGAATCATCGTTAAGAGAATTCGATGAGCACCAAAGGTGAAAGGCAGTGACGTGATCACCAAGGTCCTCTCCATTCTTGCCTTCAAACTTTGGGATGTCCGAAGGAAGTTTGGTGGGGACGGGGGGCCATGTGGGATCATGACTCACCGGTTCGTTCATTAACTTAGCCAAATATGGCAGACTAAGTGTGGCCAGAAAAGGGAGACGGGGTTGCAACATCTAGCCCCAACCTCCTGCGAAAGATTGTGTGTGTGGAACTACAGTCCATCCAGGATTCTAGTAAGAACCATAGTCCTGTACGGAATTATAAGGGCCTCCTCTGGGCTGATTCGTATAAAGTGGGTTGGGCATCATTCCAGCAGGAATGTTCTGTTGAGGATTATAAAAATTTCCCCTAGCCGAGTAAGATCCGGGTTGGGGGTTATGAAAATTGCTCCCAACCAGATTGGATCTAGGTTGGGGGTTGCCCAAAGGGTAAGAATGACCTCCTCGGGGAGGGAACCTGGAGTATTGAATTGGATTTGGCATGCCAAAAGTATTGGTCAGAATCGACACCGAGGTGGTAGGGATATAGGACAGAACTTGTCCACCGGGTTGGTTGTTCTATCCAGCCGTAAAAGGATTAGACCCGGGGTTAAGAGAAGGGACACTTCCTATATTAGGATTCGTTTGAGGGATATGAGAACCTCCAAACAGAAATTGAGTATAAGGAGGTGTAGTGCCCCCAATTCCAATGCTAGCGTTAGGGCCAGCAGTTGGGATGGAAGTTGAAAATTGCGAAGTGAAGTTAGGAATACCATAAGAAAATGGACTAGAAACCATAGGGATGGATTGAACATTGTAACCCGGCGAATGACCAAGACCCCCAAAAGGGTTCGAGGGAAGAGATGAAGCATTAACTACAGGCTGATCCATAGTACCAGTATGTGCCTCCTGCACTACAACTGTAGTGGTTGCAAGAGTCGAAGGGGTGCCATTAACTATAGTGGGTATGGGAGTCGAAGAACTCCCAGTGTTCTAGAGACTAGATTCAATACTCATCCTTGTGGAACCATAAGTCTGAAAGGTGAATGTGTCTATACTATGCCTAATAAATCTACACCTTTTAGAAGGAAAGAACTGGAAATCTGGTGGTAACTGTAACAACCGAAGAGATCGGTGGGGATGTTGGTCTGACTCCACGACGACTTATGACTCTACAAAAAAATAAAAATGTCCTAAGGCTGAATATTAGTCAAAGATAATTCCAAAAGTCAAATGACCAATATGCATGCAAACGGGCTAAAGTGGTTGAGTGGCCTCCTTCACTAAAGAAGGTATGTCTCATCCAAGAGGGACCTGAGACTCCCTGCTAAAGTTTGGAGGTAACAAAATCAGTTATAGGGGCCCACGTGGGCTGAAGTACCAGTTGGTTAGATCCCCCCAGAGAGGTAATCTTCCATAAAGGCTATGTGATGCTCGAACCCTATTTGACCCAGGGTACAAGTAGAATAACCCCTACAAGTAAATACCTAAGTCAAGCAACTAAAAAACCATTGTATAAATGATGCACAGGTGAGAATTCATAAGTATGGATTACCGTATGGGCAGGGTAGCAAAGCCCGAAACCTTGAAAGCACCACCTCTCATAGAGGTATGGGTACTAGCAAGATCCCCAAATATGAATAAATCCACATAAATATCTCTGACGCTAGGCGAGTATCCTAGGGTTATGCCTTCAACTAACCTCGTGCGACCTCGTGATTAACTCTAGTGTGAGAAGAGCCTCCTGATCTTACCAATTATACAATGGACTTCTCAACTCCATGTCTCAGACACATATGTTGATTTAATTTCCTTGGAGAAGTTTACTCACAAAATCCTATTCCAAGCCACTAAATCCTAGACTAGTTTGTGCACCCTAAAAATAAAATCGTGACTAATCAATTTTAGTTTAAAGCATAAATTTTATTGGCTGTGATGACTCAAAAGGGTATGGAACTGAAAATCATGATATTATGACTCCACAAGAAAATAAATATAAATATAATGCAAAGTCTAATTGTAACTTTTCAATGAATGATATGCGTATAAAAAACAATGCAATTTTCAATTTCAACTCTGCAATTCAGAAGTAAAAAACAATCTTTCACTAAATGCATTAAGCTAATGATAAAGATTCAGAAGACAAAAATGCCAAGCAATGTAAAATGCCTATTTTGTTTTTTGTATTTTCAATATACCAAAAAGAAAATGCATGGACTGATAAGAAACCTGATATATAAATTCTACTGTGTATAAACAAAATAACTCAAGCAGAAAAACAAGCAGCCAAGAAAACAACCTAGAGTTCAAGGACAAATTAAAAATGAAAAGCAATGAGAAAGACTAAAAATTCAACTCCAAACAACTTTCCTGTCAACCCAGAGAAGCTTAACAGGCACTACAGATACCTAAGAAGGCTCAACAACTATGAAATCCCACCCAACAATCACAAAACCAAGCAAGCAAGAAAGGAAAAGTGGTATACGTGATTGTTCAGGCAAAAAGTGTGTATATACATAGTTTGCAATGAGACCGCACGCTTATGTACGCGATTGTCAAGGTAAAAGGCGCGTACAGGCTTTAAAACAAGGCCAGGCAAGGGAAAAAGGCTGAAGACTCAGAACCAGAGTGAACATAATCTATCAAGTAGTGATACAACAAGAAACAAAGAAAGGAAAAATAGAAATGCAAGGAGAAAAAGTACTTCAACCCTTAGAAAGAAGATCTCTCCTCAGTGGAGTTGCCAATTCTGTTACGAGGGAAAATGATCCGGGTTATTTTCGGCACGAAATGAGATCAGAGATATAATAAAGAAATGCATAGAGATATCACATATATTAAATAATATAACAGAATGTGTCATATATGCAACCATAAACACAGATATATAGTAATACACGATTTCTATTAGTGAAAAAAATGTACAGAGACTGTAAAAATACAGAGTGAAAGACTCGCTAGAATGGTGGCAGCTTATCTCTGAGAAGAGATGTGACGGCTACTCGCATTCGCAAGAAGATGATTATAATGAGGCTCTGAAGGCCTTTTTACAATAAACGGGAATGCCAAAATTCCTAGATATCCAAAAAGCTAACCCTAGGAGATGAAGCGCCAAAAGTTTGGGTAAATTAGTACATCAACTTCCCGAGGTCGTGACTTTTTCATACGATCTTTTTTTTAGGCGTATGATAGCTCATTGGAAACATATCATCGAGGAGAAGCATTTTGGGGGCTCAATCATGCCTTTGGCTATCGTTGAGAACCTCAATCTCGAAAAACCTTCATTTAGGCCCTCAAAATGGCCTCGGAAGTTAAAACCTGCTAAAAATAGTAAATTACCAAAATTGCCAAAAAGTTGTTTTGAGCCAGTTGGAAAAGGTGGGTGGCCACCGATATCCACCTAGATCAATCCTCCCTCATTAGGAATCAATGGTCTCCATTGCATTGATTTCCCGGGGGAGAAGGAAAAACGTTTGTTGAATCTGCATCTTGGTGAGCTGCTTGTCTTCCTGGAGATGTCGCGCTGCTCAATTTGTGGAAGTCTATCACGAACCTGTTGAGGTTGAGGTTGTTCAACAAGTCGAGATACATGAGAGGATGGTGTGTAGAAGGAATCGTTTCTCTTTGTTGCAACCTTGTCGACCTGCTTATGTTGGATAGAAGGTGCTTGGGGCAAGGCTGTAGTGGTTGCAGTGTCCTTTTGTTCTCCTTTTGAACAGATTGTGAAGAAGCTGAATTTTGTAGTATGAGATACTACCTTGTGACACTTTTTAGGTGGAACAGTAGTCGGAACTACCTCTGGTATTCTATAGAGATGACCACCCAAAGTAACAATGACACTACGGGGTCGAGACTCATAAACAACATGGCGTCTCCACATATATGGTTGGCCCAAGAGCACATCACAGACATCCAGTGGGACAACATCACATAATACCTCATCCTTGAAGAGTTGGATGTCGTATGATAATCGACATTGTTGGCTGACATGGAGATCTCGTCCTTGGCAAAGCCACCCAATGTTGTATGGCTGAGGGTGTGGTGTTGTCAACAATCCCAATTGTTTGACGATCTCTGCTGAGATGAGTTTCTTCTGGCTTCCGCTATCTAGAATAAAATACAGTGGGGTCCCCTTCACCCACATCTATGAATGAAAAGGTGCTACCCCTCTACAGGATCTGTTGGTTCTTCTGGTTGAATTGTTGCGATCGCGACAATAGCAGTGGGGTTCATGTCAATGATCTTTCCTTTACCATTATTTTCAGAATCATATTTTGAATCAGGGTTCGGTTCTTTGTGTTTTATATTGGCCACCAATGACTGTTTTGAGAGACATTCATCGGTGTTGTGACAGAGGCTTTTGTGGAACTCACACCATTTTCTGGTGTCCTTCTTTATCTTCCCGTGACCCTTCTTTTCCTGTGTCTTGGACTAGTTTTCAGGAGACTGTTTGTTCGGGCCGTATTTTTCATACTTTGGTTGTTGCAGATTTGTAGACTCAAACTCCCGTTTGTTCTAGTGCTTAAATTTCTGCTCGATTTTAACAACATATTGATAAGTAGCACCGAGTGATGAGATGTCCAGAAAATCCATTTTAGTCTAGATGTATCTGTGTAGAGCCCCACGGTATTTCAGAACCAAATGTGCCTCGGAGTCTATGATACCCAGCTTGGTGTGCAAGGTATGGAAGGTATTGGTGAACTCCAGAACTGCTTGGACCCTCTCTTGCCACAGTGTCCTCCATCTCATGTACTGGTCCTCATAGTTGCCAATAGGGTAATACTGTTCCTTTACCGCATCCACAAAAAAATCCCAAGTGGGATCGGCCCTATATATCCCAGACTCCTCTGTGGAACTTTTCTCCCAGTAAGTTTCCCACCAATGTTTGACATGAGGGAGAGCTTTAAGGAGTGCGTACGTGATCTTTTCTTCGTCGGAAAAATTGTGAACAGAGAAATAACCTTCTAGCAGAGTTAACCATTTTTCTAGGGCTTCTGCATCTATCTGTCCTTCAAATACAGGAATATCAAAATTAACTTACACCTTGAAAGGTGAGGTGCCTCCAAAGTGGCCACTTGATGAATATGTGCTTGCTGTTATCGGCAGGAGTTGAAGGATGTGAGCATAATTTTCCATCATTTCATCCCTTTGTCGCATGAGAGCTTGCTCAAGCAACAGATTGATAGGATCGTCTGCTCCATCGTTTTTCTTTTCTTCTACCATTGAGAGATTCTTGGGTGTGCGAGAGCGATTGTCTTCAAGAGAGACAAGATCGATACCGAACTTGCTATACTCGGACCTCATCGGGGACATGCACTGGAAAAATGATCAAGAGGAGCCTGCTCTGATACCACTGATCCGGATTATTTTCGACACGAAATGAGATCGGAGATATAATAAAGAAATGCACAGAGATATCACAGATATTCAATAATATAACAGAATGTATCAGAGATGCAACCATAAACACATATATACAGTAAAACACGATTTCTATTAGTGAAAGAAATGTACAGAGACTGTAAAAATACAGAGTGAAAGACTTGCTAGAATGGTAGCATCTTATCTCTGAGAAGAGATGTGATGGCTACTCGCATTCGCAAGAAGATGATTACAATGAGGATCTGAAGGCCTTTTTACAATAAACAGGAATGCCAAAATTCCTAGACATCCAAAAAGCTAACCCTAGGAGATGAAGCGCCAAAAGTCATATGGGCCCCGTTTGGGTAAGTTAGTACATCAACTTCCTGGGGTCGTAACTTTTGCATACGATCTTCGTTTTAGGCGTATTATAGCTCATTGGAAAGGTATCCTCAAGGATATTCATTTTGGGGGCTCAATCATGCCTTTGCCTATCATTGAAAACCTCGATCTCAAAAAACCTTCATTTAGGCCCTCAAAATGGCCCCGAAAGTTAAAACCTGCTAAAAATAGTAAATTGCCAAAATTGCCAGAAAGTTGTTTTGAGCCAGTTGGAAAAGGTAGGTGGATACTGATATCCACCTTTATCAATCCTCCCTCCTTACGAAGAAATGGTCTCCATTGCATTGAGTTCACGGGGGAGAAGGAAAAACATTTGTTGAATCTGCATCTTGGTGAGCTGCTTATCTTGCTAGAGATGTCGCGTTGCTCAGTTTGTGGAAGTCTATCAGGAACCTGTTGAGGTTGAGGCTATTCAAAAAGTTGAGATACATGAGAGGACGGTGTGTAGAAGGAATATTTGCACTTTGCTGCAACCTTATCGACCTGTTTCTATTGGATAGAAGGTGCTTGTGGGAAGGATGTAGTGGTTGCAATGTCCTTTTGTTCTTCGTTTGAACAGATTGTGAAGAAGATGAATTTTGCAGTATGAGATACTACCTTGGGACACTTTTTAGGTGGAATAGTAGTCAGAACTACCTCTAGTATTCTGTAGAGATGACCCCCCAAAGTAACAATGACACTATGGGGTCGAGACTCATAAACAACATGGTGTCTCCACATATATGGTTTTCCCAAGAGCACATCACAGACATCCAGTGGGGAAACATCACATAATACCTCATCCTTGAAGGGTTGGATGCCATATGATAATCGACATTTTTGGCTGACACGGAGATCTCGTCCTTGGCAAAGCCACCCAATGTTGTATGGCTGAGGGTGTGGTGTTGTCGACAATCCCAACTGTTTGACGACCTCTGCTAAGATGAGGTTCTTATAGCTTATGCTATCAATAATAAAATGCAGCAGGGTCCCCTTCACCCACATCTGTGAATGAAAATGGTGCTCCCGGTCTTCAAGATCTGTTGGTTCTTCTAGTTGAATTGTTGTGGTCACGACAATAGTAGTGTGGTCCACGTCAATGATCTGTACTTTACCATTATTTTCATAATCAGATTTTGAATCAAGGTTCAGCTCTTTGTCTTTGATCTCGGGCACCAATGACTATTTTGAGCAACATTCATCGGTGTTGTGCCAGGGGATTTTGTGGAACTCGCACCATTTTCTTATGTCCTTCTTTGTCTTCCCATGACCCTTATTTTCCTGTGTCTTGGACTAGTTTTCGGGAGACTATTTGTTTGGGTCGTCTTTGTCATACTTCGGTTGTTGCAGATTTGCAGACCCGAACTCCCATTTGTTCTGGTGCTTAAATTTCTTCTCAATTTTAATAGCATATCGATAAGCAACACCGAGTGATGAGATTTCCAGAAAATTCATTTCAGTCTGGATGTATCTGTGTAGAAACCCACGGTATTTCAGAACCAAATGTTGCTTAGAGTCTTTGATACCCATCTTGGTGCGCAAGGTATGGAAGGTATTAGTGAACTCCGGAACTTCTTGGCCCCTCTCTTGCCGCAGTGTGGTCCATCTCATGTACTGGTCCTCATAGTTTCCAATAGTGTAATATTGTTCCATTACCGCATCCACAAAAAAATCCCAAGTGGGATCGGCCCAGTATATCCCAGACTCCTCATGTATCTGTCCTTCAAATACAGGAATATCAAAATTAACTTGCACCTTGAAAGGCGAGGTGCCTCCAAAGTGACCACTTGATGAATATGCACCTGATTTTATTGACAGGCATTGAAGGATGTGAACAAAATTCTCCATCATTTCGTCCCTTTGTCGTGTGAGAGCTTGCTCAAGCAACAGATTGATAGGATCGTCTGCTCCGTCATTTTTATTTTCTTCCTCCATTGAGGGATTCTTGGGTGTGCAAGAGTGATTGTATTCAAGAGAGACAATCTTGAGACCCAACTTTCTATACTCGGACATCGTCGGGGACATGCACTGAAAAAATGATCAAGAGCAGCCTGCTCTGATACCACTGAACCAGATTATTTTCGGCACAAAATGAGATTGGAGATATAATAAAGAAATGCACAGAGATATCACAGATATTCAATAATATAACAGAATGTATCATATATGCAACCATAAACACATATATATAGTAATACATGATTTCTATTAGTGAAAGAAATGTATAGAGACTGTAAAAATACAGAGTGAAAGTCTCGCTAGAATGGTGGCAGCTTATCTCTGAGAAGAGATGTGACGGCTACTCGCATTCGCAAGAAGATGATTACAATGAGGCTCTAAAGGCCTTTTTACAATAAATAGGAATGTCAAAAGTCCTAGACATCCAAAAAGCTAACCCTAGGAGATGAAGCGCCAAAATTCATGTGGGCCCCGTTTGGGTAAGTTAGTACATCAACTTCCCGGGGTCGTAACGTTTGCATACGATCTCCGTTTTAGGCGTATGATAGCTCGTTGGAAAGGTATCATCGAGGAGATTTATTTTGGGGGCACAATCATGCCTTTGAATATCATTGAGAACCTTGATCTTGAAAAACCTTCATTTAGGCCCTCAAAATGGCCCTGGAAGTTAAAACCTGCTCAAAATAGTAAATTGCCAAAATTGTCAGAAAGTTGTTTTGAGCCAGTTGGAAAAGGTGGGTGGCCATCGATATCCACCTGGATCAATCCTCCCTCCTTAGGAAGAAATGGTCTCCATTGTGTTGAGTTATCAGGGGAGAAGGAAAAACGTTTGTTGAATCTGCATCTTGGTGAGCTGCTTGTCTTGCTGAAGATGTCGCGCTCCTCAGTTTGTGGAAGTCTATCACGAGCCTGTTGAGGTTGTGGCTATTCAAAAAGTAGAGATACATGAGAGGACGGTGTGCAGAAGGAATCTTTGTGCTTTGTTGCAACCTTGTTGACCTACTTCTGTTGGAAAGAAGGTGCTTGGGGCAAGGCTGTAGTGGTTGTAGTGTCCTTTTGTTCTCCTTTTGAATAGTTGTGAAGAAGCTGAATTTTGCAGTATGAGATACTACCTTGCAATACTTTTTAGGTGGAACAGTAGTGGGAACTACCTCTGGTATTCTGTAGAGATGACCCCACAAAGTAACAATGACACTATGGGGTCGAGATTCATAAACAACATGGCGTCTCCACATATATGGTTGGCCCAAGAGCACATCACAGACATCCAATGGGGCAACATCACATAATACCTCATCCTTGAAGGGTTGGATATCGTATGATAATCAACATTGTTGGCTAACATGGAGATCTCGTCCTTGGCGAAGCCACCCAATGTTGTATGGTTGAGGGTGTGGTTTTGTCGACAATCCCAACTGTTTGACGACCTCTGCTAAGATGAGGTTCTTCTAGCTTCTGCTATCAACAATAAAATTCAGTGGGGTCCCCTTCACCCACATCTTTGAATGAAAAAGGCACTCCCCCTCTTCAAGATCTGTTGGTTGTTTTGGTTGAATTGATGTGGTCGCGACAATAGCAGTGGGGTCCGCATCAATGATCTATACTTTACCATTATTTTCATAATCAAATTTTGAATTAGGGTTTGAATCTTTGTCTTTGATCTCAGCCACCAATGACTATTTTGAGCGACATTCATCAGTGTTGTGCCAGTGGATTTTGTGGAACTCGCACCATTTTCTAGTGTCCTTCTTTGTCTTCCCGTGACCCTTATTTTCCTATGTCCTGGACTGGTTTTCGGGAGACTGTTTGTTTGGGTCGTCTTTGTCATATGTCGGTTGTTGCAGATTTGCAGACCCAAACTCCCGTTTGTTCTAGTGCTTAAATTTTTGCTTGATTTTAACAACATATCGATAAGCAGCACCGAGTGATGAGATGTCCAGAAAATCCATTTTAGTCTGGATGTATCTGTGTAGATCCCCACGGTATTTCAGAACCAAATGTCACTCGGATTCTTTGATACCCAGTTTGGTGTGAAAGGTATGGAAGGTATTGGTGAACTCTAGTACTGCTTGGCCCCTCTCTTGCCGCAGTGTGGTCCATCTCATGTACTGGTCCTCATAGTTGCCAACAAGTTAATACTGTTCCTTTACCGCATCCACAATGAAATCCCAAGTGGGATCGGCCCCATATATCCCAGACTCCTCTGTGGAACTTTGTTCCCAGTAATTTTCCCACCAATGTTTGACATGAGGGAGAGCTTTAAGGAGTGCGAACGTGATCTTTTGTTTTTCGGAAAAATTGTGAACAGAGAAATAACCTTCTAGCAGAGTTAACCATTTTTCTAGGGCTTCTGCATCTATCTATCCTTCAAATACATGAATATCAAAATTAACTTGCACCTTGAAAGGCGAGGTGCCTCCAAAGTGGCCGCTTGATGAAGACACATCTACTGTTATCGGCAGGCGTTGAAGGATGTGAGAAAAATTCTCCATCATTTCATCCCTTTGTCGCGTGAGAGCTTGCTCAAGCAATAGATTGATAGGATCGTCTGCTCCGTTGTTTTTATTTTTTTCCGCCATTGAGGGTTTCTTGGGTGTGCGAGAGCGATTGTCTTCAAGAGAGACAAGCTTGAGACCCAACTTGCTATACTCGGACCTCGTTGGGGACATGCACTAAAAAAATGATCAAGAGCAGCCTGCTCTTATACCACTGATCCAGATTATTTTCGGCACAAAATGAGATCGGAGATATAATAAAGAAATGTATAGAGATATCAAAGATATTCAATAATATAATAGAATGTATCAGAGATGCAACCATAAACACATATATACAGTAGTACACAATTTCTATTAGTGAAAGAAATGTACAGAGACTGTAAAAATACAGAGTGAAAGACTCGCTACAATGGTGGCAGCTTATCTCTGAGAAGAGATGTGATGGCTACTCGCATTCGCAAGAAGATGATTACAATGAGGCTCTGAAGGAATTTTTAAAATAAATGTGAATGCCAAAAGTCCTAGACATCCAAAAATCTAACCCTAGGAGATGAAGTGCCAAAAGTCATGTGGGCCCCGTTTGGGTAAGTTAGTACATCAACTTCCCGGGGTCGTAACTTTTTCATACGATCTCCGTTTTAGGCGTATGATAGCTCGTTGGAAAGGTATCGTCGAGGAGATTAATTTTGGGGGCTCAATCATGCCTTTGGATATCATTGAGAACCTATATCGCGAAAAACATTCATTTAGGCCCTCAAAATGGCCTCGGAACTTAAAACCTGCTAAAAATAGTAAATTGTCAAAATTGCCAGAAAGCTATTTTGAGGCAGTTGGAAAAGGTGGGTGGCCACTGATATCCACCTGGATCAATTCTCCCTCCTTAGGAAGCAATGGTATCCATTGCGTTGATTTTTCGGGGGAGAAGGAAAAACGTTTGTTGAATCTGCATCTTGGTGAGCTGCTTGTCTTGTTGGAGATGTCGCGTTGCTCAGTTTGTGGAAGTCTATCATGAACCTATTGAGGTTGAGGCTGTTCAACCAGTTGAGATACATGAGAGGGCGGTGTGTAGAAGTAATCTTTGCTCTTTGATGCAACCTTTTCGACCTACTTCTGTTGGATAGAAGGTGCTTTGGGCAAGGCTATAGTGGTTGAAGTGTCCTTTTGTTCTCCTTTTGAACAGATTGTGAAGAAGCTAAATTTTGCAGTATGAGATACTACCTTGCGACACTTTTTAGGTGGAACAGTAGTCGGAACTACCTTTGGTATTTTGTAGAGATGACCCCCCAAAGTAACAATGACACTACGGGGTCAAGACTCATAAACATCATGGTGTCTCCACATATATGGTTGGCCCAAGAGCACATCACAAACATCCAGTGGGGCAACATCACATAATACCTCATCATTGAAGGGTTGGATGTTGTATGATAATCGACATTGTTGGCTGACACGGAGATCTCGTCCTTGGCGAAGCCACCCAATGTTGTATGGTTGAGGGTGTGGTTTTGTTGACAATCCCAACTATTTGACGACCTCTGCTGAGATGAGGTTCTTCTGGCTTCTGCTATCAACAATAAAATGAAGCGGGGTCCCCTTCACCCACATCTATGAATGAAAAAGGTGCTCCCCCTCTTCAGGATCTGTTGGTTCTTCTGGTTGAATTGTTGTGGTCGTGACAATAGCAGTGGGATCCACGTCAATGATCTATCCTTTACCATTATTTTCAGAATCAGATTTTGAATCAGGGTTCGGCTCTTTGTCTTTAATCTCGGCCACCAATGACTGTTTTGAGAGACATTCATCGGTGTTGTGCCAGTGGATTTTGTGGAACTCGCACCATTTTCCAGTGTCCTTCTTTGTCTTCCCGTGACCCTTCTTTTCCTGTGTCTTGGACTGGTTTTCAGGAGACTTCTTGTTCGGTTCGACTTAGACATACTCCGATTGCTTCGGATTTGCAGACCCAAACTCCTATTTGTTCTGGTGCTTAAATTTCTGCTCGATTTTAATATCATATCGACAAGCAGCACTGAGTGATGAGATGTCCAGAAAATCCATTTTAGTCTGGATGTATCTGTGTAGTGCCCCATGGTATTTCAGAACCAAATTTTGTTCGGAGTCTTTGATACCCAACTTGGTGCACAAGGTATGGAAGGTATTGGTGAACTCTGGAACTTCTTGGCCCCTCTCTTGCCACAGTGTGTTCCATCTCATGTACTGGTCCTCATAGTTGCCAATAGGGTAATACTGTTCCTTTACCGCATCCACAAAAAAATCCCAAGTGGGATCAACCTCGTATATCCCAGACTCCTCTGTGGAACTTTTCTACCAGTAAGTTTCCCACCAATGTTTTACATGAGGGAGATCTTTAAGGAGGGAGAACGTGATATTTTCTTTGTCGGAAAAATTGTGAACAAAGAAATAACCTTCTAGCAGAGTTAACCATTTTTCTAGGGCTTCTGCATCTATCTGTCCTTCAAATACAAGAATATCAAAATTAACTTGCACCTTGAAAGGTGAGGTGCCTCCAAAGTGGTTGCTTGATGAAGATGCACTTATTTTTATCGGGGGGCGTTGAAGGATGTGAGCAAAATTCTCCAACATTTCGTCCCTTTGTCGCGTGAGAGCTTGCTCAAGCAATAGATTAATAGGATCGTCTTCTCAGTCATTTTTCTTTTCTTCCGCCATTGAGGGCTTCTTGGGTGTGCAAGAGTGATTGTTTTCAAGAGAGAAAAGCTCAAGACCCAACTTTCTATACTCCGACCTCGTGGGGGACATGCACTGAAAAAATGATCAAGAGCAGCCTGCTCTGATACCACTGATCCGGATTATTTTCGGCACGAAATGAGATCGGAGATATAATAAAGAAATGCATAGAGATATCACAGATATTCAATAATATAAGAAAATGTATCAGAGATGCAACCATAAACATAGATATACAGTAATACACGATTTCTATTAGTGAAAGAAATGTACAAAGACTGTAAAAATGAAAAGTGAAAGACTCGCTAGAATGGTGACAGCTTATCTCTGAGAAGAGATGTGATGGCTACTCGGATTCGCAAGAAGATGATTACAATGAGGCTTTGAAGGCCTTTTTACAATAAACATGAATGCCAAAAGTCCTAGACATCCAAAAAGCTAACCCTAGGAGATGAACCACCGAAAGTCATGTGGGCCCCGTTTGGGTAAGTTAGTACATCAACTTCCCAGGGTCGTAACTTTTGCATACGATCTTCGTTTTAGGCGTATGATAGCTCGTTGGTAAGGTATCATCAAGGAGATTAATTTTGGGGCCTCAATCATGCCTTCTGCTATCATTGAGAACCTCGACCTCGAAAAACCTTCATTTAGGCCCTCAAAATGACCCTAGAAGTTAAAACCTGCTAAAAATAGTAAATTGCCAAAATTGCCAGAAAGTTGTTTTGAGCCAGTTGGAAGAGGTGGGTGGCCACCGATATCCACCTAGATCAATCATCCCTCCTTATGAAGAAATGGTCTCCATTGCGTTGAGTTCCCGGGGGAGAAGGAAAAATGTTTGTTGAATCTGCATCTTGGTGAGCTGCTTGTCTTGCTGGAGATGTTGCGTTGCTCAGTTTGTGGAAGTCTATCACAAACTTGTTGAGGTTGAGGTTGTTCAACAAGTCGAGATACATGAGAGGACGGTGTGTAGAAGGAATCTGTCGAGACTCATAAACAACATGGCGTCTCCAGATATATGGTTGTCCCAAGAGCACATCACAGACATCCAGTGGGGCAACATCACATAATACCTCATCCATGAAGGGTTGGATGGCGTATGATAATCGACATTGTTGGCTGACACGGAGATCTCGTCCTTGGCGAAGCCACCTAATGTTGCATGGATGAGGGTATGGTGTTGTCGACAATCCTAACTATTTGACGACCTCTGTTGAGATGAGGCTCTTCTGGCTTCTTCTATCAACAATAAAATGCAGTAGGGTCCCCTTCACCCACATCTGTGAATGAAAAAGGTGCTCCCCCTCTTCAGGATCTGTTGGTTCTTCTGGTTTAATTGTTGCAGTTGCAACAATAGAAGTGGGGTCCACGTCAATGATCTATCATTTACCATTATTTTTAGAATCAGACTTTGAATCAGGGTTCATCTCTTTGTCTTTGATCTCGTCCACCAATGACTGTTTTGAACGACATTCATCGGTGTTGTGCCAGGGGCTTTTGTGGAACTCGCACCATTTTCCGGTGTCCTTCTTTGTCTTCCCGTGACCCTTCTTTTCCTGTGTCTTGGAATGTTTTTCGGGAGACTATTTTTTCGGGTCGTCTTTGTCATACTTCGATTGTTGCGGATTTGCAGACCAGAAATCCCATTTGTTCTGGTGCTTAAATTTCTGCTCGATTTTAACAACATATCGATAAGCAGCACCGAGTGATGAGATGTCCAGAAAATCCATTTCAGTCTGGATGTATCTGTGTAGAGCCCCACGGTATTTCAGAACCAAATGTCGCTCGGAGTCTTTGATACCCAGCTTGGTGCACAAGGTATGGAAGGTATTGGTGAACTCTGGAACTGATTGGCCCCTCTCTTGCCACAATGTGGTCCATCTCATGTACTGGTCCTCATAGTTTCTAATAGGGTAATACTGTTCCTTTACCGCATCCACAAAAAAATCCCAAGTGGGATTGGCCCCGTATATCCCAGACTCCTCTATGGAACTTTGCTCCTAGTAAGTTTCCCACCAATGTTTGACATGAGGGAGAGCTTTAAGGAGTGTGAACGTGATCTTTTCTTTGTCGAAAAAATTGTGAACAGAGAAATAACCTTCTAGCAGAGTTAACCATTTTTCTAGGGCTTCTGCATCTATCTGTCCTTCAAATACAAGAATATCAAAATTAACTTGCACCTTGAAAGGTGAGGTGCCTCCAAAGTGGTCGCTTGATGAAGATGTGCCTATTTTTATTGACAGGCGTTAAAGGATGTGAGCAAAATTCTCCAACATTTCGTCCCTTTGTCGTGTGAGAGCTTGCTCAAGCAACAGATTAATAGGATCGCCTTCTCTATCGTTTTTCTTTTCTTCTGACATTGAGGGATTCTTGGGTGTGCGAGAATGATTTTATTCAAGAGAGACAAGCTCGAGACCCAACTTTCTATACTCCGGCCTCGTCGGGGACATGCACTGAAAAAACAATCAAGAGCAGCTGTTGAGACCACATATTGTACCCTTTTACTCATACTTCTTGCCATTGTTATATCCTTCATCACCTATATTTAGACCCATATTATCACTTCATCTGATCACCTCAAGGTATACAACGTCCTTTCTCATCACTATATGTTTAAT
>ML794213.1:314420-335991 GCA_009831015.1 Picea engelmannii | reverse complement strand
AGTTTGGAAAAACACTTAAAAGAGAACTCTCTCAGTTCCTTTTTCGTACAGTAGTCCAACGAGACCGAAAAAGGGTTAAACTATCACTCGAAAGACGCGTACTTCAAATACTTTATCGAGCGTGAAAATAGCAAGGTCGCTCGGCAATATTTTCCTGTTTAGAGAGTCTGAAAAGAGCTTAAAAAAAAATCCAGGGGGGTTCCTTTTCTGTATAACCACGGTGAGCCTGAAAAAGCGATAAAACTATGCTCAATCACGTTCTTATGTTTTTCACGAGCGCAAGAACGGACAAAAAGACGCTCGAGGTTTTATGTAAAAACCATAAAAAAAACAATCAAAATCACACCACACCAGAGAAAAATCTGTCCATAATCATCCATGTTTCACACCTGCAAGTCATTACATGCATTTCCACATTAGTGATTAGGTTTAAATAATAAATAAACATAAAAAACCCAAAATTGACATAGTAAAAAGTAATTAAAATGAGTAAATAACTAAATTTACCATATCATTTCATATTTTTACCATTGAGTTCCCAAAACCCTCATTTTACCCTCTGAATTCAGTGTCGATTTCCAGGAGCTACGAGTGATCATTTGACGAGTCGTCAGCAGCATCTTGGTAAGTTCTTTATTCCTGATCTTTTCATGGTTTAAAAATTTGATTTCATTGGTTAAAAGTTCTGTTTTAAGTTAGTTTTTTGAACCATATATGTGTGGAGGCATTCTCGCAGGTGGCCCATACGAGACCTGCGAGAATGACTCGTTCTTGCAGGTGGGCCTTAAGCCACCTGTGAGAAGTTCGCACTATGCATAATATGGCACCTGCGAGCAGCGCAGAACTCAAAATTTTTTGAAAATTTTAGCCAATAGAAAAGATTCAATTCATGAATAAGATCATTAATCATCTTTGTATGTTTCTTACGCAGGTAAATAGCCACAAACATGGTGCTTGAGTGGCAAGAACGAGAACATGAGGAGGATAATGCAAATGCCGAGAATCACCCTCCCACCATAGCTGCTCTAAGAGATTGTGGTCTCTTAAAATACTTCTGTATCCTGGGCATGAGAGCCCAAGTCCGATTATTGGAGTATCTAGTCCGAATGTGGGATCCAGACCAACAAGTTTTCATTGTAGGAGATCACACATTAGCTATTGACATCGAGGACATATATTTCTTGACCGGATTATCTAGGCGTGGGTCCTATGTCAGTCTGACCAGCAGCAGAGCAGGCGGGTTAAAAATGAGTGAATACTGCAACCAATATTGTGTACCCGAGGCCGAAAGAAAGAAAGGGAAAGTGGCAATCTAGGGAGTCACTGACTTGACTCTCCGCACTATTCTCTTCACGATTGCTCGGATAGTTGGAAGTGTCACTCCCCATATGGAATTGCAGAGCTATTTCCAGTACGCCATCGAGTGTACTGAGCCCCGAGTATTTAACTGGGTTGATGCAGTATTGCGTAGTATCAAAAAACAGCTGAGTAAGTGCAGGAGAGGAGATCTTAAACAATTTGGATATGGATCTTTGTTAGTGTCCTTCTTCCTAGAGAGGATCCCTGTATTTCATCTACAGATTGAGTGGAACTTTTTGGGTCCTAGGGATCCGAGGATGTTATGATGGTGTCGGCTCATGGCCCGGCACGTGGCAAGACCAATCATCAAATATGACGATATCTTCTTTGACTGGTTGCAAAACCAGATGTTGATGGTCGACGACTACGCATATGTCGGGTTGGATTTCCGAGGAGATCCGGATCTAGCACTACCTGAAGACGCTCAGTGGGGAGACCTCGGTAAGAAGTACACAAATTTTCTCTTTTTAAAAGTTTTTGAATTTTTATCATATTTAAATGTTTTTGTTTTATATATTTATTCGAAGACTAACACAAAAAATTTGTTGATAACACAGATGCTGGACCATATAGACCTCCTGGCACCTCTCCTATCCAGTGACGAGGAGAAGCAGCAGAAGTATTACTACAGTATGTCGAATATTACCAGGTGGTGGAACAAAACTTAGAAGGCCTGACATCAGACATTCCAGATATGACTCTGGAAGAGGTTCCACGACGCGATCAGCGTCACACTGTAGGGGTTTCTGCAGCTATGGGTCAACTACTCCGCAGAGTAGCTAGGGCAGTAGTATGTTACCATGAACGTCATCCATGACGTCACTATGTAGAAGCTATAGGCTTCAATTTTTGATATTTTGGTCTTCGGACAAACATTTGTAAAAACAAACTCTTTTGATCGTTATATATATACAGACGGCTTCTACCGGTTTACTTTACATTGTGTGAATTTAAATGTGTTTGATTTATAAATGGTTCAAATGTTTGTCCAATACATAATTAGCCAATGCATCTATTAATGTATTAAGACACCTAGGAATATGCTGATATTCAATGTGATCAAAATATCGTTCCAAGAGGCAAATTCGCAAATACACTCGTAATAAAGTAGGACTTCGAATAGAGTAGACATTACTTAGTTGTAGTACCAGAAGCTGCGAGTCGAGTCGCACAACCAAATGACGAATTCCAAGCGAGATAGCATCAACCAATAGTTCAATAACGACGTTATACTCGGCAATGTTGTTGGTTGCACGACCAAGACATACACCTCGTAAAGATATAAGTTCATTGGTTGGGGCATAGATTTCCCATGCAGCGGAAGCTAGGTTCCAAGTACTATGGCTAGCACCGTCAGCAAAGCCAATATAAGGTAGCGGATACTCCGACATCTGGAAATCAAACACAACATCACGTAAGGGTAGAGACCAGATAACGTAAAAAACAAACTAAAGTAACACACACACAGTATGATACATAAAATACAAGTACTTGTGCACAAATAACTTATGCATAGTACTTCTTCAAGTACAACCCATTCCTGGGTTCACTCAAAGGTATACCATCATAATCAACTAGCTCATATGCTCCTTTTTCCAACACTCTACGAACAATGTAAGGACCACACCACATTGGTTCGAATTTTCCAGCTCCTAAGACATCTTTATCTTGTTCATACAGAAGAACAAGATCACCTTCAAAGAAAACGTGAGGCTTGACATGCTTGTCATACTGTGCCTTAACGCGTTTCTTCTAGGCTTCTATTACTAGAGTAGCGTCACGTTGAGTCTCATCTAATCGCATCAGATACAACATACATTCCTCTTCAGCAGAAGTATTGGGTAAGAGTTCTACAACTAGCTTCAAAGAAGGTATCTCACATTCTATTGGCAGAATGGCTTCCATGCCATAGACTAATCGAAAGGGCGTAAACCCCGTAGTGGATTTAACAAATGTCCGATATGCCCACAATGCCGAAAACAACATTGTGTGCCAACTGGTTTTATGAATTCCTATCATCCGTCGAATCATAGTTATAAGAACCTTATTGATTGCTTCGACCTGGCCATTAGCTTGCAGATAATAGAGTGTTGAGCTATCATGAAGAAGACCCAACTTTTCCGTAAGTTCAGACATCATAAAATTCCTAAAATGACTACCATGATCAGTAACGATAACTTGAGGAACACCAAAACGAGCTATGACATGGTTGAAAAGAAATAACGTTGCAGTCGTTCCAGTATTATCGAATGTTGGCATCGCCTCGGCCCATTTGGTAAAATAATCAACAACTACAATGATGTAACCATGCCCCCCGGTCGAATGAGGGTGACATGTCATGAAATCAATGCCCCATTTTGCAAAAGGACCAACTGAGACCACAGGACGAAGGGGAGCAGGATGCGACCAAATTTTTTGATTGTAGGTTTGGCAGGCATGGCACTTCTGAACAACATTAATGCAGTCATTGAACAAGGAAGGCCACAAATATCCTGCACGTAATATCTTATGGGCAGTAGCATACCCAGACATATGACCACCACATGCTCTGGAATGGCAATCATTCAAAGCTTTCTCGGCTTCGTCAAAAGTCAAACAATGTCGAAAAAAAGAATCAATTCCTCGACGGTAAAGAGTATCTCCAAGGATAATGTACTGACGGGCTTGATAATGAACGCGACGTCGTTCAGTACTAGACAAAGCAGGCTGAAAAGTTTGGGTTTGGAGATATATAATAATATCTCCATACCAAATATCGTCAGTGCTGATAAGGAAAAGTGATTCATCGGGTAATGAATCTACTGCATTTTCCATGGCAGAGTGGGGAAAATCACATATTAACTCAGCAAAGACTAAGGATTTCTTAGACATGTCACAATCGAATTCCAAGTCGAACTCCTAGAGTATGAAAATCCATTTGGAGTACTTGCCCCCTAGAAATTGACATGTCAAGATATGTTGCATAGGGTTGCAATGAGAAATCACTATAGTTTTCCGTGAGAGAATATAATGGCGAAAATGTTGAACTGCTTGAACAGCAGCCAAAGCCAGTTTTTCAACATGTTGGTACTTGATCTCAGTGGATGTGAGACTTCGACTCAAGTAATAAATAACATGTTCATCGTGTGCATCATCCTCCTGAATGAGAACCATGCCAATAGTATACTCGGAGGCAGCAAGATAAAGAAAGTAATCACGACTATAATCAGGAGGGAAAAGAAGTGGAGCTTTCGTGAGGGACAACTTCAAAGCCTCAAAAGCGTTGTTGGCCACGGTATCCCAAACAAACTCAGAACCTTTCTTTAGTAGCCTTGTAAAACCTCGAGTAATCTCGGCGTAATTAGGGATGAAACGACGAAGAAAGTTTGCTTTCCCCTGCAAACTTTGTAACTTGCGCAACGAAGAAGGAGGAGGGAGATTAAGAATCGCCTCAACCTTAATAGGATCTACCCGGATCCCTTGACGTGAAACAATGAAACCTAGAAGACAGCCGGACTCTATGCAAAAGACGCATTTATGAGGATTTAAACGAATGCGATAGAACCGACAACGAACGAAAATTGCTCGGAGATGATTGGGGTGATCGACTCGGCGTAAAGAATGAGCTGGCAAGTCGTCCAAATAAGGTTGAATGATATGCTTTATATCGTGAAACGCATAGGACATAGCACGTTGAAACGTCGCACCTGCGTTCTTAAGACCGAAGGGAAGTTTTCTATAGGCGAAAGTACCCCAAGGACAAATAAAAGCAGTTTTATGTTGGTCCTCAGGAGCGATGTTAATTTTATTATAGCCGGAGAATCCATCCATGACAAAAAAGATTTCACTGTCGGCACAGTCATCGACGATCTGGTCGACGAAAGGGGTTGGGAAGTTGTCCTTTGGACAGGATTTGTTAATATCCCGATAATCAACACAAACACATATACTACCACCTTTCTTATCAATTGGTACAGGGTTGGAAACCCATTCTGTCAGAGCCACAGGATAAATAAAACCGGCTTTGAGAAGTTTTTCAACTTCGATTTTGATAGTTGTCGCTTTACATGGATGGACCGGACGAAGGCCCTTCCGGACTGGTTTAGCTCTGGTTATGTCTTTATCTCATGCACAACAATGGCAGGGTCGATACCTGGCATCTCTTCGTAGCTCCAGGCAAAGATGTCACGAAATTCTTTGAACAGAGCAGTATAGGTGACAATTTCATCTAGAGAACACGAAGCTCCAATGTTTCAACTATCCCAGGTTTAACTGATATATCAATGGGAATCGTGGGAGAAATATTACTGAGGTTCCCTTCCGCAAACACATCACGTGTAGATCCGGGAATGGTCGATATGACAACAACGGTTGACGGAGTCGAAATCCGTTGGTAGTTCTCGAGAGTGTGTTGTTCCAGAAACAGAATGGAACGATGATGTCCATCATCCCAAGGGGTGTCCTCCATGATGGACATGATCATCTCGTCAGTGGGAAAGATGACACGGAAAGGATCGGGAGACAACTCATCAAGAGAGGATGTAGAAAGGGTTGTCGATTGAATGGCTTGATAAGCAGACTCAACCGGACCTAATGGCATGACGTTGCTGAAACGAGTATGATCTCCTGGGTCAGGGACTATCCAAGGGTCAGAAGACACAGGAAGCTCATGAGGTACAACGGAGATCATATTAACAGAAGTGACTGACGGGCGTGGAATATCGGGTGGAGGAGGTATGGGGAAAGTGCCCATTAACGAAGAATCTTTTAAAAGGCCGACACCGACATTCTCGTAACCCGGTGGGGTTTTAGCTATAAACGGCACATTGCCAATACGAGTATCATAATTAAAGAAGGAAAGTTGATCGACTGTAATAACTTTTCTCTGATGAGGAAATCGCACGACATGGAAAAGCGTTGACACAACAACGCGCATAAAATCTATCCAGCTACGACCAAGTAGAATATTATAATCCAGGGGAGCGTCGAAAACTTCCACTTCAACTTGGACTGTCTTACCTTCTAGAGTAACAGGCAATGATGGAAGAACACCGTAAGGCTTAAAACCCGAGCCATTGAAGGCTTTCAAAGTATTTTGTGATTCATTTAAAGGAGGAGAGTCGATGGCTTTCCAACAAGCGAAAGACATTACACACGTAGAGGCACCCTCATCGATAACAGTGAGACAAATGTTCTTGTCAGCGACAACAACTTGTATCTGAAACGCAAGCTGAGGGGGCAACCTTGGAATATGATCTTCCAAGTCAAAGACTATTAAATTCGTATCTGTAGGATCAATTCTACCTATTTCTTTCAACAGAGCCCTTCGTTGTGCAGGACAAGACTGAAGGACTTCAAGGGCAGACATCGCTGAAGGTGCTTGGGCTAGATCTTCGACAATGCTATAGTTCTGGGCCGCACGAGCATGAGGATTGAAGGTCGATTTCTCAACGACACCTTTCGGGGGTGGTCGCAGAACTGTATCAAGGCTCGGTCATTTGAGATGAAGAGGACCGTTCGTAGGTGGAGTCGGTGGAGAGGGTTGAACCAGAGTAGGAGGTAAATCGTCAACCTTCTCCTTAGATGGAGTATAGTCTTTGGCTCTAGTCGTGAGTGCAACATTATTTTTCGTAGAATCACCGGTACACATCAAAACATATGAAGTCGTAGAAGTAGACGGTTGGTCATGGATGACCAACTGGGCTTGTTGTTGAGACGGGAAGGGTTGGGACAAGACTGCTGGCGTAGAGGGTTTCAGTGTGCCTTGAAGGAACTTAGTAACCTCAGCACGTCGAGGACAATCCTTCATGTAGTGATCGTCACCACATATAAGGCAAGGATATCGTGGCTTGCGCTTATCCTGATCTTCAACAGGAGGGTTTTTAGTTTTCTCATTTTGATTATTATTTTTACTCTCCTTATTCTTACCTCTTCCTTTCTTTGATTTATTTTTACCGGTTGGTGTAGATTGAACAACGTTCACCTCGGAAGTTTTATCGGTGGAAGCGGTAGGAGACAGAGCATTTTGAAAATTAGAAGAATTAGATTTAGGGGTTGTAGTTGAAATGGAATGTGAGTGGGTATGAGCAATACCAATCACACCATCAGCTTCATGCGAGGCAGCTAGAGAAGTTGAAGTGCTGGAAGTACCAGGACGAGGTAGTTCAGGTAGTAAATCGTAAAGTGTTCCCGTTTGTAAATAAACGAGATCAAGATATTGAGCATGACTTATAGCCTGCTCCTCTTTAACAACACCACCCATAGCAATGTCTTTACCAATTTCGTTCACGAAGGATTTTGTAAACCATTCTGCCAATAACTGATCCGGGAGTTCAAGTTTAATGAGACGTCTTCTCCTCCGCCATTCATGGATATGATCCGATATATGAGTGCCTTTGGTTTGTTTAAAAGAGGTCAATATCTCAGTCCCAGTATCGTAACGGATCGGTAACTGGTAATGTGTGAGAAAAGCCATAGCTAGGGTGTTGAAATCAGAAAATAAACCTCGTGGCAATTCAATATACCACTTCGCAGCTGAACCGGTAAGGGTTCTTTGAAAAAGATGTAGACGAATGGAGTCATCCATCAGCGAGTTGGATGAACACCATAAATGAAAAGTCATGACATGATTATTTGGGTCCTCTCCCGCCTTGCCATCGAATTTTGGAATATCCGATGGAAGCTTAGCAGGAATAGCAGGCCATTGGGGAGAGTGACGGATAGGATCATTAAGAATCCTAGACAAATCTGGCAAATCCAAGGTAGCAAGAAAAGGTAACTGTCGGTTTACTTACGGGTACTGATGGCTTTGGGGTGGAAGCCCTATCGGCAAACTAGTAGGACCATAAGCAGACTACCCGTAGAGGGAAGACCCTAGCTGATTCGGTGGTGGCCGGATAGGATAGTAGCCCCAAGGATTGTAACCTTGAGTTTGAGTAGGGACCTGGGGTTGAGTAGTTTGACCCTGACCCCAAATAGGATTAGGTACACCTGGATAAGGTTGGCCGATAGTAGGGGCAGGTTGCTACCCCCTAGCATTTTGAGGAAAGTTTTGTAGAAGCTGATTCCAATACTGGGCCAATTCAGGAGGTATATTTTGTCCAAAAGGTGAAGTTGGTCCCCCTATCGTAGGTATAGTTCCACCCAAAAGTTGTGTGCCAACCGTAGGTTGTGTAGTAACTGTGTTGTGTCCGGGAAAAGGAAAAGGAGCCGTACCACCCTGTCCACCAACGGGAATCTGCGGGTTTGGTGCAATAGTCGGGACAGTGCCACTGGGATTAGGATTACCAGAAGGAAACTGAGGGAGTGTTGGAATAAAACCAGGAATAGGATGCCCAGGAAAAGGAGGAACACCTGGAGAACCAGCTGGGGTTTGCGGAGGTGTTGGATTAGGAGCATTCAACAAAGCATTCAAAGCATGGTAACCGGGTGGCAATGTCAGGATGACATCAGGTATTCTCTAGGTATTGATAGGAGCAAGAGTAGCTGCAGTAATCTCGGTTTGGACACTCGTAGTATTAGCGAGATGGGCCATCTCGGGAGGGAGAACAAAGCGATAAGTGGTAGTCTCTGGTGTAGTTTTTGTCTCAGAAGACACTGGAGGGTTGATTTCGTAGACAGGGGGTGACTCAGTACCAAAAAGGACTTGTCAGAAATCACCCGACCAAAAAGGATCTTGGCCTACTACACTGGGAGAAGGCCCAACGGTTGATTCGGAAGATGTAACAACGGATTCGTCAGAAGAATTTAATCGCACAACAGGTCGTTCACCATGGCGAATGCGATAGTCCTCTCTAGTATTGGTGATCCGAAAATCTTCTAGAGAGTCAGTTCGGTCTACCTGTGGAGGTGGTGTAGTGACAACTGGAACGTCACTTGTTTCCCCATGTGGTGGAGTAACCACCGGGACTTCAGTCTGACGGGGAGAACCCTCAGGTGTACCGGTAGGCGAGGGTTGAGTATCGTCCAGATGCTCTGGAGATAAACCTTGCATTCTACGTGAACGTCGTGGGGGAGCAATTGTAAACAAATGACAAGCTCCGCGAAGAAATTCCTATGGTCAACTTCGAGAAACAAACAACATGCGCTAGTAAAAAAAATCTAGGAAGCAATCACCAAGCAAACAATACCTTCTAATTTCGAAGCCACTAGTTGGTGATGAAATCCAACGTCGCAACAACGAGACGAGAAGGGGTGGGGCTAGGGTGGAAACGTTACGCTGACGACCTGCTTAACGGACTTACACCCTGGTGCAAGCTCCCACACATAATCGTGGGTACACCCTCCAAGGAGCCCGAGTGAGTTTGGCCAACTTCAATTCCAGGTACCGTGAAGACTTTTCCCTCCACAGTCACCTTGGGTAAGAACCTAGAGAGACAGGCCACTAAGGTCACCACAAACAACAGTAAAGCCTGGGGGAACAGTCTGCAGTCCGATCCACACGCAAGGGCAGGGTATCTAGCCTGAAATCAACTCAAAAGGCTTCCACTCATCATTGTGGGTATACCTCCGAGTGATCCCCATAATACGTGCAATCTCTACACCGATGTCAACAAAGCGGGGTTAGTAACTCTGCCAACACCAATGCGACCTAGTGCTTGACCCTTTTGTTAGAAGGGCTTCCCAAGACAATATGTTGCAAATGGAATTTAACACTCCCTAACTCAAGATGCTATTGTGTGTTTTGAGCTTTTGGAGAGTGTATCTCTATTCCTACTCCAAAGCACTAGCCTAGCTAAATGTTGGTGTAAAAGAGCCCTAGAAAAGAGTTACTAGATAAATTTTAAGATTACACAATGTTTTTTAAAAGTTGTTGTTTACTCAAAGGACACGGAAGTGAAACTCGTGTTGTATGACTCTGACCCAAATAATGCAAGGATGATAATGAAATATAACACTTGTCATTCCATGAATCCTATTTATGGGAGAGAGAGAGAATTTTCCAAATCAACCCTGTACTACAATGCAATGCACAATTTCCTTACAAATGTCAATGCAAACAATCATTTATCAAAGGACAATCTCTATGTGTCTTTTTCAAATACTTCAACAAACTCTAAAATTTGATTTTTCAATGTTTTCTAAAAGACAAAAACAATGTTTTTGAAAGAAAAGATTATCGTTCACTTTCCAAAAATAATTCTCACTATATCAATGAGAAAGCATAAAATCAAATCATTAAGAAACAATCAATAACAACCCAATCAACTCTTTCAATGAAAGCAAAAACAAAAAGCAAACCAATTAGTCTTCTCAATGCAAACGAAAATGTTCTTCCAAACCAATAAGAAAATGAGAAAGACCAAACACTTAACTCTCAACCAATCACTGGTTCTCAACCAATCAGACACACTCGGTTCTTGAAGTCAGAGAGAATGAAATTGCCAATAAGAGTCAAGAAATGAAAGTCAAGCTACAAAAGACAAGAAAAATCTTGAAACCCTAAAACTGTTCAAGCATGCAAACTAAAGCAAGAGCCATGTCAATCAATGATCCAATAAGCCCATCAAAGGTGAATCAACTGATCTAAGGAGTCAAAACTCACTTCCAAAATTTTCAAAAATCTTGCTCACAGGCAAGCAGTGTTACACAGTGCGAGAAGCTATGATTCTCGCAGGCAACCTTGTAGCAAGGTGCGAGGTGTTCGCACTGGACCCTATGTACAGGGTGCAAACCTGACCAGTTCTCATAGGCTACAGTTAAACACAGTGCGAGAACTTCTGAACATGACAAAAATTTTGAAGAATGGAGTAAAATTCAAACAGGCTTATGAACCCAGTAAGTCTATCACGATATCCTGAAGACTCAGAGGCTGATAAGACAGGAGAAAAAGGAAACTAGAGAAAATGGCCACAGAAAATACAAAAAGCCACCAAGAAAAAGGGAATGTCCCCAGTGGAGTCGCCAATTTTGTTTTAGAATTAATCCGTAAGTGCGGACACAAACCGATCTCCCTAGATCCACCTGGATCTAGAACAAAACATGACAGAATAATACTCTTTCCCTAGATTTATACTATTGAATGAACTAGGAGGCAAGAATCATGAACATACCTGATGATCGCTTCCTTGGGTCTCTGTTGTTCCAAGCTTCTCTCCAACGCTCTTGTGCTGTCAAGACTAGGACAACTCAAACCAATTGAAGTGAAAACAACTTAATATATTCAACAGTTAATCTATGCATATGATCAAGGAGTTATGCAATAAAGTGACATTAGCTTTATGGGAAAGGGACATATTACTGTATTAAATTGATAGAAAGTAAGAATTACAACCTGAGCCTTGATGTTGTAAGCCTCCTTTCGATGGCTCCCAGCTCTGACACACACACTTGCTCATGCATGAAGAAGATCAACCACTTTTGATAACTTTGCTGGTGTCTTTAGCTGTTGTAGCATCAGTCCTTCATACAATCTTCCAATAAGTCTCCAATCAATCTCTTGCTAGTTTGCTTCTAACCTTTTCCATGAGCATTCCCCTCAATTTATAAGAGAGAATGGATTAGTTACTTGGATAGGAATGATCCCAAGATATCAGGAAAGTCAGTACTTAGATAACCATTCGAATGCCATCTCACCCTTCTAGAAGATTCCCTTCTAGAAGGTTCGAGAATCTCCCTTTTTCTTTTCTTTAGAAGATGTTCGCACCCTAGCAGTTAGGTACAGTGCAAACCTCTCGCACTCTGTCTTAAGGCAGCCTGCGAGAATCATACATTCTTGTAGGCAAATGTATGGGTAGCCTGCGAACCTCCCTTAAAAATATGATTTCTAGAAAGAGACAAAGGTAACTTTTCTCAGGAAAGTGTTCTAGTGAAGAGCCTGATTTCTCAATCATCATTACATCATCATGACGACCAAAATTATGGATAACATATAGATAGAGTTATGTGATTTTATAATGTGCTAGGGGGTTGAGCAGAGATCCCAATCTATAATTTTGTCCTGCTAGAGATGTTCTATGGTTATGTAATCGATTTGAGACTTTCATGTTAATAGAATTCAACTTCCTTTCTTTTTCATTTTTGTCTGTAAAGCTGTTTAAAACACTCGGGCATGGATGATCCAGTCGATGATCGTCATACTGTTGTAATGGAGGTTTGATTATAGAAATATCATGGTCAGTTTTATTCATTTCCCTGTGTATCTGTTTCCTTCTCACATTGAATGGCTCGGGCATTGAGGATCCAGTTGAGTTGTTGCAATTGCAGGATGATGGAGGCTTGATCATACTGCAGCTGCGACTGTGTCCCTTGCAGACATATTTCGGTGTTTGAATTTGAGCTCAAGAATGCTCTTGAGCTTGGGTTTTATTTTATGAGTTGTTGGAAGGCCTAATGCCTAGAGAAGTCTCATTTACCCTTTCTCTTAAGTCTTCCCTCTGCTCTTGCTTTAACTCGATTTCCTGACTGAAGTTAATGTGGCCCTCACTTCCCTATGCATTTCCTATCTAGTTCTGTGTTGAACATCTTTCATGTTGTTGAGTTTTGGCCATCGACCATCTACATTCAAACTAATATCCAACCTATGACATAAATAACTGATGGGTACTGGGCTTACCTCTGCTGCAATCCAAAAGTGACTTCTGGTGCTAACACAAACCTTGACTTGTCTTAAATGTTGTCTTCCACACAGCTTCCACGTTGATCCTTACCTGATGGTAAACTCATTTAAGGTCCAACTTGGTGAAGAACTTGGCTTCTTATAGTGAACCCAACAAGTCATCAATCCATGGTAGTAGATATCTATTAATGATGGTAAATTTTTTAAAGGCATGGTAGTCACGTCGTCCCGTGGTCCGTGATAGTAGATAGAGACAGAATGAAAATTAGGCGTATACATGCTTTGCCCTAGAGAATAATATACGTCGTCCCATGGTCGGTGATAGTAGATAGAGACACAGAATGAACCAGGAACCTTCCTTTCTCATTCCGCGTCTCAACCCATCGATCACGCAGACCTGACGCGCTACTTCCACCCTTACTTCTACATTTCCTCGGCAATCTGACCTTTTCGCTTCTCTCGTATTTTTTTTTCACTCATTTTCATAGAGTTTTGCAGGATCCAGGGGCGCTTACAGACTGTTCTCGGCGCTTCAGTTGCTAAGATTGGTGTTATAGGTTTGAATATGGTGCCTGCTATGGATGAGATGTGGGAGGAATTAGCCGCGGAAGGATTGTCTTCTCCGAAAAGCAACGCCTTGGCTGCGTGGAGATTCGAACCCTGTTCGATATTGAATGATGAATCGAAGCAGAGCGGGTGGATAGGCCAGTCGTGGCAGCAGCGTGAGATGGATTGCTTGACGTTGGCTCTGCAAAGAGAATTATCTTCTTCATCCCGCAGAAACGAGAACGACAACAAGAAGAAGATAAAGAAGACGCTTCAGGTTTCCGACTCGTCGATGGCGTCGTCGGGGACGGGGTTCAACGCGTTGATGATTCCGTTTTCTTCTTCCTCCCCACGGAACTTCGATGCCGTCAGTTTTCCCGTCATGGGCTCTGTGGTAGACACCACTCGCGCAATATCCCATCTCGTTGCTCCTGATGGAAGCAACGATGGAAGGGCGTTGCTGGCGCCTATGGGCAACAAGAATCATCCGTTGACTACCATCAACGGTGGGAAGGTCAGCAAGCCTAGGCGCTCCAGGGCGTTGAGCAAGTCTCCGATAAAATTTCTGGCCGCTGATCCCGCAAACTTCAGAGCCATGGTTCAGCAAGTCACGGGCGTTCTTGATCGAATCTTGTCTCCTGATCAGTACAGTCGAGCTTCTCACGGAGAATCTCAGTTTCCTGTGTGTTCAGCCATGAAAATGAAGGTTGTGGGTGAAGAAGGACATTCAATACAAAAAGAAAATCAAGAAGCAGTCTGCTTGATGATAGAAGGATAAAAAGAAAACGACTATGTTCCACTATGATTGAAGACTGGTTGAGCCAGGGACATTTACAAATTTTCTGCCAGTGAGTAAAAATATATTAAATCTGTGTATAGTTAACCCTTTTGTAATCAATTTATTGCTTAATAAAATTCCCCAGTTTTAATGTTATGTAAAATGCTATGATAAAATTATTGTTTTCATTTATAATGTATTGTTATGATTAAGAGTTTTATCTTTTAATTCTCTTAATTCACTTAAAAACCAATTTCCATTAATATTTACTAAACCAATTTCTATTAATATTTACTAAATGTTTAGAGCCCTATATTCTCCTTTTCCATTATACTTAGAGAGATTGAATATCAATGACTATTATTTCATAGTTGTTTCACTTATGTAGTAGGTTTTTAAATTGGTTTAATTGAGTTTGGTGAGCTGTTAGGCATTTTTAGTGTGGTTAGGCATTTTTAGCATGGCTAGGCATCTATTTTTTTTTTCCCTGGGTCGTTTCTCTCTTCTTCTACTAAACCAATTTGTGGTTAATCAAACCACCTGTTTACACATTGAAAGAAGACCATAGAGTCCTACTTCATTTTGGTATTGATAGCATTGTACAATGTTGAGTGCAATTGCGAGTAATGAACCAAATCTATTACTCGCAATCTATGCACCCTTTGTGCACCCTTTGTGCACCCTTGGTTTCTAGAGAGTATAGATTGGAGGTTAGGGTGCACAAAGGGTCAACTCATAAGGGACATATGAATAAGTGATGCACCCAAAAATTCGAAAGTGCCCCACCTCAGGCTTCTTCCCAGAGAAAGCCTCCTCAGGAGACATGCTCCCCACAACCCTATGAGGACTCTTGTTCTGTAGATAAACTGCAGTGTAGCATGCCTCAGCCCATAGAAATAGTGGTAGCCCCTGATCATGTAGCATGGCTCTCGCAGCCCCAACAATGGCCCTGTTCTTCTTCTCTGCAACCCCATTCTGTTGTGGGTTGTAAGGAACAATCAACTCCCCCCTGATGCCCTCTCCAGCACAAAAATCCATGAACTCCTTGGAGGTATACTCACCCCCATTGTCCGATCTTAGGACTCTAATTTTCTTCCCTGTCTGGTTCTCCACAAGAGCTTTGAACTCTTGGAACTGACTGAAGACCTATCCTTTGGTCTTCATGAAGAAAATCCAGGACTTCCAAGAGAATTCATCAATGAATACAACATAGTATAGGGATCCAGTCAACGATGCCGAAGACGTCGGGCCACATACATCTGAATGTATAAGATCAAGTATCCCTGCTGCTCTACTGACACTGCTAGGAAAAGCAGTCTTGGTGTACTTTCCCCAAGCACACCCCTTGCACAACTCATGGTGCTCTGAACTGAAATCTAGAACTCCCATCACCATCTCCCTCAGAACTCTCAAAGCCCCATGGTGCAAATGTGCCATTCTCCTGTGCCATATCTCACATAGGTCACTACTACTATTGGTAGAATGAATCAATGCTCGCATTGGCTGGAACAAGAACTTGTACAGCCTCTCATATCTAGTACCAATCACTTTGGTCGAAGTGATGCTAGACCCTCTGGGGAAAAGAAGCACCTGTCCATCACAGAACAAGATCTCATAGCCCTTCTCCTCAATAGTAGAAACTGACACTAAGTTCTTCCTCAAGCCCGGAACATAAAGAACCTCTGTCAAAGTCATGGGAGGCAAAGACTCCCTTCAAAATGATACAGTCCCACAACCAGCCACCTTGACCCCTCGGTCATTTCCAAGCACTACCTCTGCATCTCCACACTGAGTAAGATCTGTCAAGTGCTCATGAATTGTTGTCATATGGCGAGAGGCACCACTATCAATATACCAAGTATCTGTAGTAGTGGTCCTTGAGGATAGACATGCAATCAAGGAAAATTCCTTGTCAAACTTGGTGGAAAACTCTTCCACCTCTGCTGAAGCTGTTGTTTATTTCTTCTTCTTGTTTGGACACTGTCATGCATAGTGCCCAAACTTATGGCAAGCAAAGAACTTGAATTTTCTCATGTCTTTCTTCCCTTCACCCTTGGGCTTCTGTCCTCCCTTTGGACCCTTCTTAAACTTCTTCTTGCTAGTGGTAGCAAGAGCCACATTCTCCTCCTCATGACCAATAGATGAACTGCCATGTACATAACCTCTCCAGGTCTCCTCCTGTACAAAGTCATCCCAAAGACGTTCCCAACCGGGAAGCTTCTCCCTAGAAACAATGCCCTCCACAAAAACATCCCATTGTTTGGAAACACCATTCAATGCTGTTGTCACAAGATCACTACCAACTATGGCTTCCCCCACAGCTCCAAGCTCATCCCTCACATGTGTCAATCTAGTAAGGTATGTGACCACATTTTCAGCCTTGGTCATTTTTATGCTCTTCAGTTTTTCCCTCAAAACCTTCTTCTGGTTCTCATTTGTACTCTGGTACAATTTAGTCAAAGACTCCCACATCTCATAGGCATGTGTCTTCCCCGTCAAGTGAGGAATCAAATGATCCTTGATGGCATCAAGAATAAATCTCTTAGCCTTGATACTCTTCTTAGTATAGGTTGCAAGAAGAGTAGCATCAATAGGTACCACAACAAGATGAGTAGTGGTATTCTCCACAATGTCCCACAACTCGTTCTCTTCTAAAAGCAAGATCATCCTCTCCTTCCAAGAACCAAAATTTGTTGCCCCATCAAGTCTGTCCTCAACTCTCAAACCAGTAGCCATGACCCTTTTTCTGTTGAAAATCACAAATTCAAAAATCTTCCCTGTGAAGTGTCTGCTGTCCCAACTTTCTGTCTGCTGAAATCTCTGCTTCCCTTCAACTCAACTCTGATACCATGTTAAAATTTCAGACCCCAACCCAGTTTCAGTCTCACTGATTTTTCAGCCAAAGTTAAATGCCCAAACCCAGTTTCAGCATATAAAAACTTAGCAGAAAATAAACTTCAGAACTGAAACATGAGGATTCTGAACATCGTTTTCAATGCAGAAATAAAATATCAGCAGTATGCAAAACTCATAAAATTTAGACACAAGAATTTTCGGTCTAACTTCGACCCTGGAAAAACCCACAAGGGGAAAACCAGTGAGAGAGGGCTTTTTATTATTATTGATCTTCTGAGAAATTTCTTTTATAGCATATTCATCTTCAAAAATTTACACAAACTTATCTGAACTTTCTTTCGCAAAAAATCCTTCTGAACAGTCCTGGAAAATGCTCCTCGATTTCTATCCCAGAAATCCGTACAACTATACAGCTGTCCCAACAATTAATGTTGTATTGTTTGTCTCAAAATTCATGCCAAAACTCTACTAAGACTGTATGGAAAACCCAACATGAACAACTCCTTGAAAATCATGTTGTACGACCCTCAAAATCTGTGCCAAACTGTACGGATTGTATGGAAATGCACTTAGAAATTAATTACAGCAGTTACCTCAATTTTTGTGCCAATAAATGGTTGTATGACAGCCTTGGGATGCATGCCAAACTCCTCAGAAATTATTCTGTTGTCTCCCTCAATTTCTGTGCATGAAAAATGGTTGTACGGCCTTTAGAAATCCATATCGTACGGTCTGCATTAATGGTTGTACCTTGTCTTGATATCCATGGTAGCTTGTTGCCTTGGGATGTGCACGCAGCTCTGCAACTGCTGCCTCTATTTCTCCAGCTCGACCTCCTCTCTTTTCTCTCTTTCTCTCTCAACAAGAAATGAATGAACTACCCATAATGGGTGTGCCCTCTTGCCCTAATCGACCTCATGAGGGAAGGTGAAGGGTTTTCTAATCTAATGGCTGAGATTAGATTAGATGAGTGGTTGAGATTAGGTGTCTCTTCACTCACCCTCACTTTAGTCATAAAATTATCTTTTAATTTGCATCTCACAAATTAATTTGACTAGGACCCACATTAGGAACTTTCTCCCCCTTAGGCGCCTAGGGACGAGAAACACTTGCCTTGGTACTTTATTTTAATTAAAAATTTAACAAAAAACCTCATTTAATTACAAGAAAATAATTGACAATTACAAGAAGAGAATTAATAATGCAAAGATAATCATGAATTGTTGGGAAATCTGTATTGTGGAGAATGAAAAACAAACTAAACAAATTTAATTTAATTTTAATTTTATATTATTAATGGTTGTATTTTTATAATATAACATAGAAATATTTTTTATTTTCATTTATCTATGATAATTATAATCGAAGAAGGTTTATAATGATTATTCATATCATACTTTCCAAAGGATATATATGTGTTGTGTTTAGATACAAAATATGTCTTCTCTTTTTGGAAAGTTTTGTCTCCAAAGCTTAAGATCCAAAATGTGCTTAAAGATTAACATTTTTTTTAAGCTAAACATAAATTTATATTAAAATTTAAAAAGATAGTTGTATTGAAGCTAGTAATTATCTAATGGAACTTTCACAAGATTAAACTTATTTCTAGATTAATAGTTATAGATAAAAATTTCTCTTCGAAAGAAGAATTCTAAGTATTTCTACTAGTAACCTGTCTAACATATTGAGGAAAAATACAAATTACTCTAAAGAACATTCAAACTGAGTCAAAAGTGGACACTGCCTATTCTTCCCACCCCTTGCCAGAATGAGGGGGACTTGGACCTTCAATCTCCATAGGATCCCAACTCTAATGGACATTTCCATCTTCTATTATGCCCGCTTGATTCGAATTCTCAGTGCCATGATTATTTGAGGTGAAGGATCGTGAATCCATATGCTAAGAGATGACTAAATAATGAAGTCTATTGTACTTAGTCTATAGTGAGTCAATTCATTGTTTCTAAAGAAGGATAAGGCTCATGATATTGGCATTTTGAGTGATGTCGTCATGTTCAAGCTCAAAAATCTTGGAGGAGATTATCATTAGTGCATTTTTGTTGGCTAGATTGATGTCTTCATGCCTATGAAGGACCCATATTACCTCCCTAATATACGCATTGTCCATGACTATCAAGTCTACCCCTTCCACTTGGACACAATCCAAAAACAAAATAAATGGACATAATCAAACAACTGACCAAAAAACTGAAGTACGAGACCCCAAACTAAGAGGTCAACTTTCAAGACACATAAGAAAATGAAGCTTATAATCTAATCCATATTCAATGCTCCATAATACAATATCAGAATAATCACATATGTAGAAACTGTAAGGTACCAAATGTATTATAATTATGTAGAAATAGAAACATTGCAGCAAATACCAACGAAACAACAAAATATAGAGAATCACAACATAAAAAATGATACCTTTATTGATAGAAAGCCAAGTTCACTTGCCTCTTCGAGGGGGCGACCTTTAGTAGACTAGAGCTCTATTACAATAATTCTCAAGACAACCTTTCTCATGCCTTCTACTTTATTTATATTAATTCTACCATCTAAAGAACATTCTAGAGGAAGATATTTCTAGAAGTGAAAGATTATATTAAGTCTTCTTACATTAGACTTGTTCACAGTATTAAATAGGCCTTAGATGAAGAACTTGATCCACATGGAAGAGATGGGTAGGCCAAGTTTTACTATAGATGAGAATATCATCAAAGAAAAATAAGACAAAATGATGGAAGAAAGGATGGAAAACATGATTCACGAGACTTTGAAAAGTGGAGGGGGCATTACACAGGCCAAAGGGCATGATCAAGAACTCATAGTGACCCTCATGAGTTTTAAGTATAGTCTTGGGATGTCTTCTTCTTTCATATGTATTTGGTGGTAGCTAGAATGGAGATCCAATTTGTAAAGTATTGAACACCATCCAATTCATCTAAAAGGTCATCAATGACAAGAATAAGAAATTTGTCTTTGATCATGAGTTTCTTGAGGGCCCAAAATTATGACACATGTGCCAAGTGCCTTCTTTCTTGAGTACCATGACTACCAGGAAGAATAAGAGCCGGTACTAGGACGAATAACATCGACTTCTAGCAATTCTTAGATAATTTTCTCAATTTCAGATTTTTGGGCAAAGGGATGACGATAAGGGCGAACATTGGGAGGAATAATTACTGGTACTAGAGGAATGAAATGATCATGGGAACCACATGAAGGGGGAAGCCCACGAGGAGTGTTAAAAATTTCTTGGTTTCTAGAGAGTATAGATTGGAGGTTAGGGTGCACAAAGGGTGTATCAATTACGTGAATGGAATGGAGTTGGGAAATAATGCCAGAATGACCTTTTTTTAGTAGCTTTTCCATTCGATGGGAGTTGATGATATCAGGTGATCCTGTTGTGATGCCTTGGAATTTATACTGTTGTACCTCCTATTGGAATTGCATGGTGAGGTACTTAAATCCCATGAGGATGGAGATGAGAGTGTGTAACCATTCAACACCGAGCACAATGTTACAACCACCCATGTCGATAGAAAACATATGATATTTCAGGTGGTACTAACCAATTTGTAGGCACACATTTTCACAAGGCCCACCACATTTCATGAAATTTCCATTGGCTATCATGATTTGAAATTTTTTGATGACACATATATAACAATTGATTTCTTGGGAAATGCAACGATGAACAAAATAATGGGTGCTTCCATCATCAACAAGGATTATGACTTTCCTATGCTTAATGTAGTCAATTAGCTTGACGGTTTGAGGAGAAAAGAAGATAGTGAAGGTGTGCAACAAAATCAATGGTTCAACTTATGGTGGATCAACGGGTGGAGTAGGATCATCTGTTGGGGGTAGCTCTTCCATGGGGGAAGCTTCAACCTCCTCGTCAACAACATCCTCAGAAATGGCCATACAAATATTATGTTTCTTACACTTGTGCCATAGAAAATATTTGTGATCACAATTATAACAAAGACCCTCGAGTTGTTCTTCATCCATTTCTTCCTGAGTTAATTTCTGGATCTTGAGAGAGGTGGCATTAGGGATATGATTGGTAGGTCAAGGGAGGGGAATAAAAAAGATTTTTTAGGTTACAGGAAAAGACAAATTGTTGTGTTTCTTTGACGTCTTTAGTGGTTTTCAACCAAGTATGGGGGTGAGCCATGAGGACTTGGGCATGGATTTCATCCTTTAGGCCATTGATAATCATTCCTTGAAGAAGGCATTTGTCATGCCCTCTATTTTTAAATCCAAGTGCTCAAAGGAATTCATAAAGTCTTCCACTATTTCAAACTGTTTCAACTCAGTCAAACATCTTAAATGGTGGGTGTTGGTGTTAAAGCATTCATAAATCTCTACAACAAATTGGGTCCAAGAAACATACCCCCAACATGAATTTTTACGCCATTGCCACCATTTACAACGTTCAAGATCCAAATAGAGAACACCATGACAAAGTTTGACCAACTCAT